>CM063504.1:7486850-7546850 GCA_032207245.1 Pardosa pseudoannulata
AACTCTATATGGGATACTTTGTAGATAATACGTGAAACTTTTATATTCAATTGTAACAAGCAAGTTTGAAAAATATTTTCGAGAAAATAAATATATTATATATATATATATATATATATATATATATATATATATATATATATATATATATATATATATATATATATATATATATATATATATATATATATATATATATATATATATATATATATATATATATATATACATAAATTGAAAATAAAAGTTTTTAATGCAATCTTAACAAAGTGATTAAATTCTAGAATTTTGAATTTTGGCTGTGTAATACATCGTTGTAACTTGTGATTAAATTTCATTAATTTCTGAATAAAAATTCTCTGTCATTTAAATATGTTATCTTAATTTAATATTTAAGAAGATATTTTCACTTTCAAATATTATTTTAATGAATCATAACTAATATCAAATAAGACATTGAATTAATATTATGTAAATATTTAATGATTTTTATTTAATTAGAAGGGTTAAATTTTGCTAATATACAAATATGAGTTTGTTGGCAATAATGATATGCATTTAACAAAACATAATATACATGATAAAACAGAGAAAAAAACCATTAAAGCATACCTCTATGCAATGATTCCTTCACACATGCGCAGTTTCATTGTATTAGTGTGTCTAGAAAAAGTGTGAGGACGAAAGAACTGTGCAAATCATTGCATAGCTTACATTGCTGTTGTGATGTATGGAGACACTTTTCTTACCTCGAACTTTTTCATCCTTCCGAGTAGTAGTATTTAATATTAATTTTGTAATTATTTTTTGTAAGTTCTATATATTTCTTTATTTAAATAATTAAAAAGTAGTTTATACCCATATTTTATGGGTGTTGAATGAACTTACCCAGAAACTGTTATCAATGTGTACCATTCTAACATTAAAAGGTCTATTGCCAGAATTCGATGTCAACGTGCTCCTTTTTAGTTCTAAAAGGAGCATCAACAACTGTTGTCAGAATTTGGTGTCAATGTTTCCCATTTCAATATTAAAAGAAGCATCAACAACTGTCGTCACAATGTGGTATTGATTTGTTTTTTTACAAAATTATGAGGAACCTCTACAATTGTTTTCAGTAGTTGGTATCAATATTTTCAGTTTTTAAAATTATCAGAGGCAACAGTAATACTTACGTCAGAGATTCTTTTAAATTTTGCTGTAATTCAGTAATTATAAAATTTCACTTAATACATTTTATCATGCTTTGAGAATATCATTTTATATCATTTAAAATATGTCAGCCATGTTACAGAAATCTACTTTTAGTTCTTCCTTTCCGTATTATTAAAAAATACTTATTTTAAGACTTTTAGAACTAAGTTTTTCCTTTAATGCAATTTCCAGGTACTTTTACTCGTCATAGTTATTATTAATGGGAACTACTTTGATATACCCCTCAAATCGTAAATTTGGCGACTTTTTTCTCGCCAAGCAAAATACCTGTTTTGGCGCCTTTTTTTCTCGCCAAGATGGATTCTCGCTATATACAAATAATTAATACATAAAAATATGGAATCATTAAACACAAAAAAAGAATACCTAAAAAATACAATAAATACATAAAAAATACAAATAAATGACACTAAATAACATATTATATCCAATTTACACAAAAATTTTAACAAATACAATTGAAAATACGTGTCTTCAATCTAATAAAAAGAATTATTTATACAGAAATTTTGAATTCCTCCCAATTTACTACAGCAGCAATTTCAATTTTCAGGCTCAAAATTCCCTGAAACTTTTCAACAACACTATATACAGTAGGCATATTGAAAGCTAAAAGATAAAAATAATTAATAGAAAAAAAATATAATTGGAAAATACAACCAGATTAGCAGCAAAATACAGCAAGTCAGAAATCCGCTTGATCACTTCACAAAGAAATGGCGGTAAAACATATATGAAACCCAAAAATTGTTGCCACAAAACTTTAAAAAAAATTCAAAAAATGGTACAAAATACAAGAAAATACTAAATTTGGCAAAATCAAAAACCTAAAAGCTGAAAAAACCTAAATTGGCAACACCAAAATAAGAAACAGCAACCCTAAAAAGTCCGTAGGGAGTGCCAGATTTGGTGCGTCATTTTTTGGGGAGTATATCAAAGTTGTACCTATTAATGTATACAGAACTTTTAAAAATTTTTATTATTTTCCATAAAAACTGTTCTTTTTAATGTAATTCAGGCTCAATAATTAATTTTAAAGAACTTAAAAAGGAAAAGTGTATATCCTTTATTACAATCTACTGGTATATTTTGCTCATTCCATTTATAGATTATCACATTTCTAGATATTGTACATTTATGCTTAATGAAAGAGTCATGCGAAAGCTCCAGGAAACTTTTTTAAGCTTATTTTAAAGCACCCGCTCTTGAAATCCTTGTCAACATAGCAGAATACAGTATGATGCTGAAAAATGGAAAAAAGAGGGTAACTTAGTTTATTCATCTAATATTCGAGTGTTTTAAAAGTCGCTTTTAACAAATTGTCTTCGACTCTGCAGTGATAATTTATTTTTCGAGTAAGGCGCTTTTTATCCAAAACATAATGCGCAATGGATAATAAAATTCTCGGCACACAAGCAGCTTTTCGGTCGAAATATTCCTCCCCATTTGGAATGCAAATTGCTGTAAAAACTGGATAATAAATTAGCTGAATGTTATGAGTTGAGACTATCCTTTTTGTCTATTTTCCATTTATTCTTTTCTGGAATTTACTCGAGTGTCAAGCGTTTTTTTCTATGAATCTCCAAACGAAATGTATGTTAAAAAGATAATAACTCCTCAGAAATGATTTAAGTTTAGAAATATTTATATTATGTATGAATATTTATGTCTTGTTTCTTATAATTGAATACATTTTAAAATGATAACATATAACAGCTCATATTGAAATTCGATTGTTATTTGTTTTTGGAAAATAATAACAAATCTTTATTTTAAAGTAAGTTCTTAAAAATAATTTATTACTTTAGCCTTAAAACATATTCTACATTTACATTTCATTAAAACTTCTGTTGCTGAAGCTTTCAGTAGTTTCTTCTATATTTCTTCATATTCAGTACCAAGAAAAATTTCCATTTAATATTTTATAAAGAATGTATCTTATATGATGTCCATGACTTATCAGTTTATGGTTAAAATTCAAAATACATTATTTAAAGAGTATATATTTTCCATAGTTTAATAAGTTATTTCTCCCCAGCTGTTTTTATTTATGAAAAAAATGATAATTTTTTTTACTAAAAAATAATGGCCAGTTTAAACTTTTTTTGGACCGTGTTTTGAGATTAATTGCAGGAATGGAACTCGAACTTATAAGAGGTCTAAAAATATATCACGTATAATTCAATCTAACGTATTAACACATTGTGTGCGGATACATTTAGCAGCATAATTTTACCGAGAGCTGGTGTTTTGCGCGTGAATTTATTTATTCAGTAAATCTCAATACATCGAAAATTATTTAATTTTTTAATCAAATTTTTGTGTTTTATATTGAAATATACATACATACATATATATATATATATATATATATATATATATATATATATATATATATATATATATATATATATATATGTATGTATGTATGTATGTATGTATGTATAATTTATAAATATACACATATATAATATAATTTTTGCACTGATAAATAAAAAGGTAATTTTAAATCTAAATTGATTTTTTTAATCAACTTTCCCGTTTTGTATTTCCGCATCGACTGGTGTGCAAAATAGTTTTTATTTGTCTAAATTTTTTCAGAATGTGTGTAGTAGACAAGAACTTTCGGCTTCGTTTTGCTGTACATACCGTTATTTTTGTATCCATAAACAAACAACAAACTAACCCGTACGTGACCCGAGCACAAGTATAAGTCGTCAGAAAACGTATTAGTATGTGCCCCGCATACAATGTGTTAACATTAAACTCATTAATGTAGCGAATTATAAAATTTAATATAAACTGCTACGGTAAAACTCTAAACTCTTTGCAATGGGGTGTTATTTATAAATAACCAAAATGGGGCAATGACGATCAACAGTTTTCAAGTATAGTTCCAGTATCACTGGAACATGAGAGATATCTAAAAATTAATTACACAACTAGTAAAAGTAAAATTTGTGCTCTGAGCATCTTCTGTTCAGATTGAGATTTTTCTTCTTATCGAAGGTGTTACCCATTTAACACCACCGAGGAGTACGTGTAGATTAAGATATGTTGCGGATGCGAGTGACATTGCCCCCGCTGGGTCCTCGTAATGTAGAAGCAGGGTCCAAGCAGAAGACCCCCAGGCTTGGCCTGCCACCCTCAGAGGTATCGTTTGAAAATGAAAAGTTAAAAGAAATTAGAACTTGGAGGTCATTGTGACCACGAACAAGTTTTACAAGCTCTAGTCACCTTTAACAAACACGGTGGATATAGGACGTCTCAAGTCCTGACCTTTCAGTTAAGAGATCGCTACCTTGACCGACTGAGCTACCGCTGCTCAGATTAAGATTTCAAGAGTGACAATTTTGATACGCAATTTATTTATGTAACAAGCAAAATATTTACTATAAAAATCAGATGGTGAATACACCTTTGTATAAAATCATTGCTTCATTATAAATATGAACAGGAGGGGAGAAATAATAAGTGAACAAACTTATCCTTTCCTAAAGCAATTTTATACAGGAGAAATAGAGAATCATCGTTTCATCTTGGATATAATGTTTATTCTGGAAATGACGAAGTTGAAAAATAATTTAATTTAGCCGCATAATTGTTTTTATTCAGAAACACAGGTAAAAAGTAATATAATGTGCAACACTTGTATATAAACCACGTAGAAAATTCTAGGAAAGCACAATTCTAACTAACCAAATAGTAAAATTTTTTTCTCCAAATAATTTTAGATTCTCTGTTAAAAAATATGGAGATCCGATATAGTGAGTTATATAATATACTCTCAGGATACAAAAGGATTTCAATTGACACCTCACATTATCAATCAATACTATCTCTCGACAAAGAGAAAAAATTCTACCTGCACTGATTACGTTCGAATGGAGATAAAAATTCTGCTGCTTGGTCACTCTGCAATCCTTTCTCCTCAGTCGTTCGAATAAATGTGGGAACAATACAATGAGTATAACACCCTTTCTTCTACTTTATATCTTCTTTGTGATGTTTCATCCCAACTTAATAAATAATTTTACACAAAGAAGTTTAATCTTTACCCAATATTCAAACAAAATATTTATTTAAATGCATAGGAAAAAACAAATTCAAAGTGGATCTTGTACACTATACAAAATTCTCAATTTTAGAAAATTAAAAAACCTGTTATTTTCTGTGCAGTATATTTTTGAGTATCATTTAAGTCTCTTGCGTGTTTTTTCCTATATCTTTTTCTTTTACAATCTCAAAGTGAATAGAAAAAGGTTAGCGTACTTTATTCACTTTGCCTGATTCGTTAATCTTTAAGCATTTCTTCTTACATAAATTCCGTTATTTATATCACTATTTCTAATTTTCTTCAAATTGTTGACATTAAAATATTAAAGGCTGTATTTTGCAGCTTATGAAGCCCCAGAAATGCCGTGAACGTAAATAAATGTTTGCAGCTTCACTGTTTTATTCGCGGTTATATATTTTTGCATGGATTCCACTGGGAGGCTTTACGTTTTGATACATTGGCAAAACCCGTAACGTGTTATCAGCAGAAATTTATTTTTAAAATCGAGTCTCTCAGTTGGGATTTTATAAAAAGGTCACTAGCCATAAAATCAGTGTTCTAAAGATAAAATTTAAAAATGTTTTTTATTATTAATATTTTATGTTTTAGACTCCCGATTTATGTTTCCCGCAGCATGTTTTGGCATAACCGATGAACTATTGATTTACAAACTGAGGAAATATCCTTGAATAATTTTTTAGGTACTGCTTGGAAGAAGGACAGTCACATTTAGTACCGCTTTTTTGATCAATGCTCTTTCATAGATTTCAATCCTATTATTATGATGAATGGGGTCTTGTATACATTTAAAATCGAATATAAGAAATAGACACTCGATTCTATAGGCCTCCTGCTGTAAATCTTCGATTTTAGCTCTTAAAAGAGAGCCAAATTTTCTTAAAATTAAGCTAAGGGTTAAATTTAAGCTTTAGAGTAATAATTTATCTATTTTACCCTTGGCATACTCTTCAATAATTATGTGGACTTTATAACCTTGTAACCTTCATATTTCTATTACTCGAATTTTTAACTGACATTATGACTTTACAATGTGTTATACATCGAAAATAAAAAAGGAGGACTGACTTGTAGTAGAAATACTAATTACTACTTAAGTTATAAAATAATACAGATTTTACGTTCATTTAAGTCGACTATATAATTTGAAAGGATGCCGAATTTATCCTCTTAAGGACCAGCACGTAAATGATATATGACTCGAACGTTGTGAAAACCGTTGCCGTTTAACGCCATCTAGTAATTAAATCTAACATTTAATAATTCAACTAAGGACCGGTTTAACCAAGGTTCTTTAATGGCTAACCGATTGTTGTAATGTACATACAACACTAACACCAGTGTTCTCTTACAAAGGGGAAACACAGTAAAAATATGATACCTTATATTTAGAGTAAGATATTTATTTTGTACACTATTTACAAATTGATATACTTGATTGCCATGTAATGTAACATAACCAGCAATTATTTATGTTTTATATTCATATAATTATTACAATAATCTTTAGTTATGAGTTATTCCTTAAATAAAATATTGAATTACTAACTGAGGCCTAAATAACCGTCATGAATTTGTTAAATCTGTTTTACCTCCAGTACAGATACAGGATAGCATGCAGGGGCTTCCGTCAAGTGGTGTGTCGTTCCGGACGTTCGGGTGCACAGGACGTCGGTGCTGGGGAGCAGGGCTTGGGATTTCGATGTCCAGCTCCTCTTGAATCCCGACTTCGACTAATTTTTCTTAACTCTCTTTCCCAACTCCTCACCTCGGTTTTAATTCCCTTTTTCTTCTTTGCCGATCGCTTGTTAGGTGAAATTTTCCCACATCTGCACCCCCTTCGGGAGTGCAGGTGGGCTCATTAAAATAGCCCCTTTTGTGGAAGCTAATATTATTTTTAGCCCCTGCCCCTATAACTCACAGCTTCATCTCTGTGCTAGTTTGACCGTTAGGCTTGTGCCATTTTTCGATCTATAACTTTTAGGCAGGGTCCCTCAAACTCGAAGTCAACAATTGCATCTAAATTCTTCTTGGAAATTTCTCCCACAGTTGTGCATGCACGTGCTGACCATCGTGACAAAGTACCTCGGTACACCGTGATTATCCAATGATGCCAATTATTTAACTTAATTATAAAAGACAATTGTTAACTTAATTTCTAAGTTTAGTGATAAAACGTATGAAACTAACACAGACGATATTTAAATAATTTAAAATAAGAAATGATTAAATGAGATGGTTAAAGGAATGACGTCATAATGCTAGAAAAAAAGCGTTATTTTAAGAGCCCACCACAAGTCGTTTAACTGCTAACCGCGATTAACCCCTGGCGCCAACCGATGGTGGGACGCAATCTTCCTTTTAAACAGAGATTAATCATGGTTAGATGTTAGACAAACTGTTCCAATCTCCGATTACGCATACGTGACGCTGGTCTCTCAATATAAACTGTAGCTCTTCGCGTGGAGGCGACGCTGGGCTGATAAGAATGGAATCCCTGAGTCGAGTCCACCGGACATTGATCGCAAACGGGTAAAATACATATATGGATCAGTTTTCTCTCTGTATTATAAGTTTAAGCAATATTTTTTGTTACTCATATACAAATAATTCCCTTTATTGGAGCATTAATTACCTATTTATTTTACTTGGACAATTACTGTACTTCAAACTGGCATAGATATATTCTTCTTACATTAACCCTTTAATGGCCGAATCGATTACATATTGATGCACACCGCTAATCTAAGTTATTATAAACTGCGCAGAATATTATTTATATGAAGTTTAAACATCTTTAAATACTATAGCAGATAGTGTTCAGATATCGTTTTAATCTCATGCCTGTCATGCCGGAATTCAGTACGGGCAATGCAAATACGCCAATTTTGAAATGCCCAACCTGAGTTCGGAAAAGAGGAAAAACGGTATTTCAGTTCCATGGAGCCCGAAATTGGTTCACCCAATTAATAATATTTAATTTGTCATTTTTCCAATAGATATACTTTTCCACGAAAAGTTCAGCAGTTTCGCACCATTTGTCACTATGTCTTGGATACTGTAAAGAATTTGTGAAATTCAAAGGAATCTGGGGGACATGGAATTACCGACAGTTGGTATAGATAATTATATTGTTGTTTTAGCTTACTATATTAATCCAGAAAATTATGTCACTTGATTTATTTTGCTTTAATTTGCGCAAAAATTACTGTAATCCATTAACATTTCCCATATATGTGAAAATATTGAAAACAGATTTATTTAATTTAATTTTTTTTTAAATCTATTTTTAAGATTTAGATGATAATAAAGAACAAATTTAAAGAAAAACAATTTTCCATTTTTGGCTTGTTTTTTTCAAATATATTACACAGCCATAGGGTTAAACGTCATTGGATGCATTTTAGGAAAAAAGGCAAACCTTTGTGAAATAATACTTTTTTGGTATTATATGTAGAAAAAAAGTACAGTAAAATGGAGTTTTAACATATATAAAGCAATTTTTCCTGATTTCAGTCAATGTATCTGCCAAAATAGTGAATTTATACCCGTTGTTTAAAAAATCATAAAGTATCGATCAAAATAAAACATTTATGTGTAACAGAAATTACATGAAAAGTTGAAGATTTTTTTTTTAAATTGCTCTCTCTCTATCTCTCTAGCCCCAAAATAAAAGTTCGTTATAAAATTATATAGGTATATGATATGATAAAATGATAATTATGTGATATTTTATAGGTATCTAAAAAGAGATGTCACAAATTAATGGATTAAACCTTCTAGATGACATCAAAATATACTGCCCTGCAGCAACGAAACGAAGAGCTAAACTTCAGAATGTCAGGTTTTCCCTCGCTAAGCTGCATTCTGATTAAAAAAATCGGCTCGGGGACACTTGATAAAAAATTATTTATAAAAATTACGTTTTTATTCGAATTAACATTTTATTCAAATTTACATTTTTACTGCAGTTAAAGTCATTTGTTTCAAATATTCCCATATAAAATCCAAATACATCTTTTGTAAAGGATATACGGCACCATCCGTTAGAAATAAAATTGTTAACGTTTCATTCCCAGTGACAGCTACATATTTGTAACAGCCATCTACCTAAATCCTTAATTCTCTAAGACTCAGATATCCCACCTACAATATAAGAACTGTATATTACCATCGCGTAAACAATCTGCCCGTCTGAACGTGATATCACTCTCTCTATATCAATCAAAATTTTTCTCTTTCAAACATACACACACACACACACACACACACACACAGATATATATATATAATATATATATATATATAAGTGTATGTATTAATGTATACAATATTTTATATTATTAAATTCTGCTTTTTATTATACTAATATCTATGAATATATATATATATATATATATATATGTATATGTATATGTATATATATAATGTATAGCTTGGACTGCTATACTTCGCGGCTGTAGCGTGGTCGAAAAAATTAATACGAAGATCCAGGATAAATTTTATACATGTTTATTAGGCAGCATACAGAGCAAAAAACTTCCACAAAGGGTTGTCGCGCAGCCTTATATAACCTTGGGGACGCTAACCACTTGAGAAAGGAATTTGTTATAAGTGCTTTTAAGTAGGTTGGCGAGTTAAGCTCGCCAACAGGAAGGAAACAAAAGAGTTTAACGCCGAAAGGCCACTAAAAAGATGAAGAAATTGCGGATTTGGTGGTTTTTTAATAAAGGTGTTAGTAATTTTAGTTTAGGATTAAAGCGTTAAGTTTTTACATTACAGAATATCCCCCCCATCTGAAAAGGCTTGAAGCCGGGCGCCTCGACCCCAAGACATTCCAGATAGTGAGCTGGAAACTTAGTGGGTTAATTGCTGCAGGATTGTTAGTGTTAGTGTCCCCAAAAATATACTTCATATGAACATGAAAATCTAAAGATATTAATTGTAAAACATTATGTAAATATTAGAAAATTATTTGAAATATTACTGAATTTAATAGGTATTATGAAACATGAAAATAAACATAAGATGTAATACGCATAATGTAACAAAAACAATATTAATATGAATATGAATATGTAAAAATATATAGCACTAGAATACTTTAAATCAAATATTTTATGACATTCAGTTCTATAAAACAAGAACCTCAAAATTATTATATTCAAAATTAAAATATTAAAGTTCTCAAAATTATGTTTAGACGTAAGACAAATGCTTCAAAGGTATTATTCGTTATATACAACTCAATTAATAAAAAGCAAAACTCAAAAATGATGAAATACAAATTGGCTAAATATAAAATATGAACAGAAATGTAGCATATAAAAAAAATATCAGAATATTATTTTGTATATCGTAACTCGTAATCAGTTCTTCAAATCAAAGCCACACTCAGCAGAAGAATCAAAACAAAGTTCAAGTCACAAGTGTCGTCACATCTGTTAGACCCTCTGCATAGAATAGGGTTCAGCAGCGTCCTGTCATGACTCACTTTCAGCTCTAGAAGAACCATCAAAACAATTTTTGCACAGTAATCGATTCAGTTCAGACCGAAACTGTTATTAAGTTGTATGAGTTAGGAATACACAATCTGATTAAATAATTAAATCTGATTAAATAATAAAAATGTTGTTATATTTTAGGACAAGTTATATAACAAAATTTATAAATGAAATCACAACATCGTAAATCACTAATACAATATCAGTATCAATTTGAAATTCTAAGATTTTTCAATATTGTCACTGAATTTTAACATGAACTTTAAAATCAAATTCAATCAATTATTATCAATATTGAAATGATTTTCTTTTACAAACAATAAATATGAAAGAAATATAGTATTATTATATTTTAACACTGTGAACAATAATAAACCAGCAGATATGTACAAGTATAAGAACTTTTTCAATATTATAAATCAAATTAGAAAAACAACCATAATCATCTTTTTATACAATTATCACATATCTAGAAACATTATTCATGGTGTAGTTTAAAACTTCCCGGTGCATAATAAAATCTTAATTTGGAAGCATGGACAATCTCTGTCGATTTTTTTGTTTGATAATTTTCTTTATCTATTTCATAATTAACTTCTGACAATTTGTTTACAATTTGATATGGACCTGAAAAAGGTGAAGTCAGCTTACGTGTGTTAGGGAACTCAAATTCTTCAAAAAGGACTAAGTCACCAGGTTGGAATTTAACGTCTACAAATTTAGTGTCATATCTACTTTTATTTCTTTTATGATATTCAATAGTTCTTTCTTTGGCCAATTTTCTAGCTACGTCTAATGGAGGGTAAGTATTTTGATTAATAGGAGATTCAAACGGAAGATTACCAAATAATAAGTAGGCAGGGGTAAATTTTGTTACGGTATGAGGAGAATTATTGTATTCAATAATAACTTGTTCTAGTATTTTAGTCCAAGGTATTTTAGTGGAAGTAGAATTTACTTTACGTTTTAATCGACTAACTATTGTTTGATTTACACGCTCCACTTTGCCATTAGTTTGGGGATGGTGAGCAGTAGTTAAAAGTTGTTTTACATTATAATTTTGAAGAAATCTTCTAAATCTAGATGAAGTAAAAGCCGCATTTCGGTCACTAAGGATTTTTTCTGGGACTTGAATTTTGAATATCTGAGTTAAACAGTTAGCATAGGTCTCGGTAGTAATACTTTTAGAGGGAAATGCCCAGACGTATCTTGTTGCATGGTCAATTACTATGTGTAAATATTTTTTTGTAGAATTATAATAATTAAACCCTCCAACCGTATCGATAGAAAGACATTCAAAGGGTTTGTCCGTAGGGGGTACTTCTTGCATAAGTCCAAATTTTTTTGTCTTTTTCTTCTTATTAATTTGGCATGTATGACAATGTTTTACATAATTTCCTATGTCTTCACTAATATAAGGCCAATAGTATTGAGGGGTAATTAAACTAAGCATAATTTGTACACCAGGGTGACCAAATTTCTCGTGAGTTTCAGTTAACAATTTCAGTCTTAAAGATTTTGGTACAACAATTTTAAAAACATTCTTTTTCTTCATTACAATCATATCATTTCTTTCCATATAATTTTTTCCACACACATTATCTAGTTTTTGTTGTCTAATTATTTCTTCACTATCAAGTAAATGCACACTGTGTTGGAGATGTTGGGAAATAGGATGTCTAGAAAGCATATCGGCTTCAACGTTTGCTGAGCCCTTTTGGTATTTTACATCGTAATCAAACATGCTGAGTTTAAGGGACCAACGGAACAATCTACCCTTTAAATTTTTCACATTTTTAAGCCAAACAAGAGCCGCATGGTCCGTATGAATTACAAATTTTTGTCCGTGGAGATAATAGTAAAATTTGTCTAGAGCATCAACAATAGCCAAACATTCTAATTCCGTGATCGCGTAATTTTTTTCGTAATCTTTTAAAGTTCTAGAATGATACGAAACAGGGTGAAGTATATTATTTTCATCTGGTTGTTTCAAAACAGCTCCAACAGCAGTTTGCGACGCGTCAACATACACATGGCAGGGTTTGTTAGCATCATACAGTTGTAAAACAGGTTTGGAAGTTAAAATTTTCTTCAGTTTATCAAAAGCTTGTTGACATTGGTCACTCCAGTCCCATTTAACATCTTTCTTCAGTAATTTGTTTAAAGGATTTCTCAGTTGGGCATAATTTGGTATAAATTTATGATAAACATTGACACTTCCTAGGACTCTCTGTAATTCTTTTACATTGGTTGGGTACTTCAACTTTTTTATACTTTCAATATTTTGGTTATCAGGAATGATTGTACCATTTTTAATTTCATAGCCTAAAAAATTAATCTTATCTTTTGCAAATACACATTTACTTTGATTTAATTTAATATTTTCTCTAGTAAAGACTTCAAACAATATTCTCAAATGTTCTAAGTGCTTTTCTTTAGAGGATGAATATACAATTATGTCGTCAAAGTAACTGCACGCAAATTGAATTTTATTTTTATTCAATATTCTTCTAATGGTCCTATTAAATATTGCGGGTGCATTTTTGTACCCAAAAGGGAGTCGTAACCATTCATAAAGTCCGAAATTTGTGCTAAAAGCTAATTTTTCAGTATCGTCGGGGTGAATAGGTATATGCCAAAATCCCGATCTTAGGTCGATTGTGGAAAAAACTTTTGCTTTATTTAATTTATCTAACAAAACATCAATTCTCGGGAGGGGTTCTGAATCTGTTTTGACTATAGCATTTAACTTTCGAAAATCGATACATAATCTTGTTTTTTTTGCCTTCCTCACGTTTTAATACTAAGGTGACTGGTGCTGAATATGGGCTACAACTCTCTTTAATTATTCCAGCACTTAGCAATTGATCAATTTGATTTTTAATTTCTTCTTCTTCCTTAATGGAAGTTCTATAAGGTCTTAAAGACACAGGGAGGTCCGAAGTTAATCTAATTCTTTGCGGTTCGATATTAATTTTGCCTACATCGTATTTATGCTTTGAAAACACATTTGCATATTCATGTATTAATTTATCTAATGCACTTTCATTATTTTTTGCATAATTACCTTTTACATAATTCTGATTTTGAGAGCTTGTCTCAATTTGTTTTACAAAAGTGTTACCAACATGTATAGAATTTTCATCATTGTTACAACTATATGTTCTTAGGTGGTCAGTTTTCAGAGTTCGGGATATTGTGACATTATCATTTTTAAAAGGTCTTTCGTCAACTTGCATGTGTAGTGAAGTATCAATACCAGTACTCACATGATTTGAAATAATTTGAGATTCTTGAGTTATTAACAATTTACAACAGTCTATTTGTAACTTATATTGTTTACATTCACTTAAACCTAATATAATATAATCTAAATCAGTTTTCAATACAAACATTTGAATTTGTCTTGTAATTTTACCAATTTTCATACATACTTTACATATTTTGTTTAGAAAAAAGTTTCCTTTTGTTTGTGTCACTGAGATTCCTTTTATCCGTTCAGTTTTTAAATTTAATTTTTTCGCTGTTTTTTCGGAAATAAGGGATAATGTTGCTCCAGTGTCAATTACACATTCTACGGTTTCTAGGTCTGACAGAAATCCCAGGACCCTTAATTGTCAAATATTAGAAACATTTGTGGAATTTTGATTAGTTTCAACCTGGGATACCCCATCTATTTCAAATCTTTCTTGTCTAAAAGGACACACTTGAAACCAGTGATATGCGTTTTGTATTCCTCTCTGTGTACAAAGTCTACATGGGGATGGAGGTAAATTATTATAATTATTACTAGTATGATGGCTGGAAAATCTAGGTCTGTAATTATTGTAAGAATTATTAGGACCCTGAAGCCTTTGAAAATTACTTGGTCGATAATTATTATTCCTCGGATAGTGATAAAAGTTTGGACGACTAGTAGCTCTCGGATTTTGGTGTTGAAAATTAAGATTTTGATTATAATTTTGGACGTTTTCAACGCGAGGAGTAATAAACTTGGGATTTTCGTTTTTATGCCCCTTAATCTTGATTAATTTATGGGCCTGATTTAGCCAAGTAATAGGGTCCAATGGTTCTTTCATTGTCATTAGGACTTTTAAATCTGTCGGTAGTCCGTCAGTCAGTCCTTCCAAAATCATTGATTGGCTTAATTTTAATTGTTTACCTATTTCCATTTTTTTCCGAAAATATTGCGTTATATCATCCCCAGTGTTGTATTTATAATTGACAAAATCGCCGAAGGTGGTCAAAGTTGGGTCTACAAAGTTCTCTCTTAGTATTTGGACAAATTCTGGATACGTTTTTACCTCTTGAGAATATTTAACATAAAGCCACAGGGCTTTTCCTTTTAAAAAACGCGCTACATTTTTCAGCTTCCAGAGCTCATCTTTCTTTTTTTCCTCACATATTTTATCAAAATAGAGTAACCATGAGTTAATGTCACCAAAATCAGTTTCTTCAAAAGAAATTATTGTGAAATTATTCTCAGCTCCAGATGTAGCTAAAGAATCATCTAAGTCTGGTTCCGTCATTTTGTATTAATTTCAACAGAATATAATTGTACAATAGATATATTAGAGTACAACAAAATATTTAAATTGTTCTTAGAGTTGAACTATTTAACTTGACATTTCACCAGAAAGTACTATTATTTTTTAAAAACTTTTACCTTTAGCATGGGTAATCCGTCCGAAAGAGAGAAGAGAAAAACAAAATCTGTATTTACACATCCACAGAGCTATGACCCCAAAAAAAATAATCACACTCTATAGCGAGCACTGCTGTAGATTCCCTCCGCAAGGTCAAATCACCGCACTTGTCATCGCTCCTATGGGGTCGCCGAAGAACTCCGCCGACTGGATTGACGATTTTTCGAAAACAAAACATATCTCGTTGCGGGAATGGCTTTTCGCTCCAATTTTGGACTTTTTGTCGAATCTCGTAAATGCATCATATTTCCCGCAGCAGGAACCATCCTCGCCGACTTTTATAATGTATAGCTTGGCCTGCTATACTTCGCGGCTGTAGCGTGGTCGAAAAAATTAATACGAAGATCCAGGATAAATTTTATACATGTTTATTAGGCAGCATACAGAGCAAAAAACTTCCACAAAGGGTTGTCGCGCAGCCTTATATAACCTTGGGGACGCTAACCACTTGAGAAAGGAATTTGTTATAAGTGCTTTTAAGTAGGTTGGCGAGTTAAGCTCGCCAACAGGAAGGAAACAAAAGAGTTTAACGCCGAAAGGCCACTAAAAAGATGAAGAAATTGCGGATTTGGTGGTTTTTTAATAAAGGTGTTAGTAATTTTAGTTTAGGATTAAAGCGTTAAGTTTTTACATTACATATATATATATATATATATATATATATATATATATATATATATATATATATATATATATATATATATATATATATAATTTATTTCTTCTTTTTTCGACGAATCTTATATAACTCATTTAGGTAAAATAGTTTTTCTTGCGATTATCTTACTCTAATTTTATAGTTTCCTTGCCTGCAGTAACGGCTTATATAACTCCACACTTTGGCAGGAAAGTGTCAAAGAGGACTTTTCTGAATAAACTCAAAATGTTTGTTTATTTTTATATGTTATATATCATAAAAAAGCATTATTTAGTGAACAAGTTTAATAAAGCTTGATACAGCATTATAAAGCATAAAAATAAAAAAAATCGATATTTTTCAGATTCAGGTGAATATAGAGGAAAAGCTACACAATATAAGACGAGTCAAATTACACACACATATATATATATATGTGTGTGTGTGTGTATATATATATATATGTATATATATATATATATATATATATATATATATATATATATATATATATATATATATATATATATATATATATTGATCATTGAATATGCATGGGCAAACCTATTGTACCGGGAATTAGATGGTACCCATTGTAAGTATCGTATTTATCTTTTTAACTTAACAAGTGAAAGTTTCTGAAAGTGATTTCATAACTAATGACAGGGAAGACTTACAGTTCTCTCTTACTTAAAGTGAGCATAAGAGAAAAAAATATACAAATCAATTCTCCTCTTCCCAGAGTAATAAATATTTTATTTTTAACTCAATGAAAATACTTTTCATTGAGTAATCTAGCATAAAGTTTTATTACCAAAGAGTTAGGCAATGGATAAAACCGAATAAATTCATGCAGCACAAGTCATACAAAGCCTTGTACTGTAATATCACACTTACTCAAATCCTAAAAGCTTTTAAGAACAGAACTTTCGTCTAAATAAAATAGAAATCTATGAAAGATGATTACATGGTAGAGTCAAATATATTGCTCGAATTTAGGAACAGGATGAAAATATTTCACAACTTTATGTTTGAGTCAGTTTGGAAAGATATATTTTGAAACAGCAATCATACTAAAATAATGAAAGAAATAGGAGGTATTGGAAAGAAAGCACATTAAGGATCTCCTATACTCTTCTTCTTCGCAGGTTTAATATGGAATGCTTTCCTTCACCATTGGTCTGTTTTTTATTATCGGCTTGATATTAACCCTGAAAGTTTTCATATTAAGTCGATAGAAATTTAAATAAAAGGCATAGGAAAAATTTTAGAGAATGGAATGATAATACAGGAAAAAGTGGTAAAATAGGAATTACTAGAATCTTTTGATAAATTATCTAAAAGAAATATTATGCTTACAGAAAATATAACTCTTATAAAATTAGAATATTGATGTACCGTGGTACTTTCCCACGACGGTCAGCACGTGTATTCACAGCTGTGGAAGAAATTTTCAAGAAGAATTTAGGTGCAGCTGTTGACTTCGAGTTTTAGTGACCCCTGCAAAAGGAGTTATATATCACGGAATGGCCCAAATATAACGGGCAAGCTCTCAAAGAGATGTAACCGTGAGTTATCGGGGAAGGGGTTAAAAATATAATGTCAGCTTTGACAAAAGGGGCTATTTTATTGAACCCACCTGCACGGACGAAAGGGGTGCAGATGTGGGAAAATTCCACCAACAAGCGGTTGGCAACGAAAAACATGGGCATTAAAACCGTGGTGATGAGTTGGGAGAGAGATGGAAGAAAGAGGAGTCGAAGTCCGGATTCAAGAGTAGCTGTACATTCCAAGCCCTGCACGCCATCACCAACATTCTGTGCGCCCTCATGATGAAATCTCTTGCCTGTTCCCCTGTAATGACTGGAGGTAAACAGATTTAATATATTCATGACGGTTATTAAGGTCAAAGTTAGTAATTCAATATTTTGATTAAGGAATAACGTATAACAAAAGATAATTGTAATAATTATTGTGTATTGATGAATATTGTAAGGAATTTGCACCTACGAAAACATGTATGCTTTGATGACATCTGCAGAATCACCCCTTTTGAGCCCTTCCACCCGGCCTTTCTTAGGAGAAGTAAGAAGCCGGCCGGCAAAAGGGGGCCTGATAAGGATGTTTCGGTGTCGTTGGATGTTTTGCAGGGCCTCGGAGATGGAGGGTGTGCCCTTTTCGGTAGGGCTCAAGTTTCCAGACAACCTCTCCCCCCCCCCCGAAGAAGGGAGAGATCGGCAAGAGGACAGTTGGAGTTCAGAGCGTGGAGTTGGATTCCAGACGGCGATGGACACATATCCCTCTGCTTTGAAGGGAGAGAACTTTATTACTTTATTTTTCTCCGACATGAAACGCTCGGTCATGTAGTGATTGTCGTCAGGCTCTGAGACTCAGAAATAGGATATATGATTTACTTTTATTGTTTTCTTAAATGTTGTAAATAAATGTTGTTTTGTCCGTCCAAGCTCCCGGACTAATTATTTTAAACTAGTGAAATTTTCCTCAGCGACCGTGGATCGAACATACCTGCCCCAGTAGAGTAGGCGGGCAGGTCCCACTTTAACATAACGCACCAAGAAAAGACGGTGTGCTTACAGATATAAAATCCAAATAATTGCTGGTTATGTTATATGGTAATCAAGTAAAGGTAGAAATTTGTAAATAGTGTACAGAATAAATGTATTAGTCCAAATATAAGGTATTATATGTTTACTGTGTTTCCCCTTGTAAACGAATACTGGTGTTAGTGTTATAAGTACATTACAACCTGTGACATTTTGCATTCCCCTGTTAACAGGCTTTCAAGATTTGACATCTTTTTACTAATTTGGCTATAATTTTGTTTGTTTTTCTTTTAATCGCTTTTATTAAACTTCAGTTGTGTGTTAGTTGATATTTTGAAATCAACTTTTAACACCTTTCTGATAAGCTAGAGATCTAAAATATTGCACATGGTTTCAATTCTGGTGACAATACAATATTCATTCATAAAATATTAAAATTTTGGAAAAAAATACAATTAGTTTGGTAAATATAAAAAGTTATTTAGCGCACTTGCAAATTTTAAAATAGTATCAAGATCTACTTGCAAAAGGCATAAATAAAAACTGAAACAAAACTTTCAGTTTTTAATGCATTTATATCACTTTTCTTCTTAAATAAAAGTGATTTTTTATACTTTTATAATATTTTATTTTTTTCTTTCTGCTTATTTTTAACTTCTTTTGTGTTTTTATTTAGGTTAACTTGCATCCCCAGTGTTTTCTGCAATCACAAATAAACGTGTTTCTCCAGTTGTGCTGTTTCCATCAAATATTAATCACCTTAATACCCAACAATTAAGTATAAATGCATTCAAAATTAGCTATACATTTTACAGGTAAGGCTCATTTATGAATTTAGTTCTAAGAATAAAAATTTACATTAAAATACAGTGAAACCTCTCTGAGCGGCCACCCCTCCACACTGAGAATATTTGGCCGCTATGAGGGATTAGCCGCTCTGAAGAGTTTTATTTACTATTATAAGATAATTACTATGATGCGAATTATAAACAAGTCTGACATATATTCCTTATGCAAATGAAATAAAACTTATCTAAAGAGAAAATAATACTTTATGTCATGCTTTTTTTTCATTTTTTTTTAAAGGCTACAATTTGTTTCTGTTTGTTCTGTAGTCTTCGCACTCCTTCAAACTCAAATTCTTTTCTTTAATGGCTTTGTTGATTTCCGTTCTTCCGCAGTTAAATAATTCAGCTAACTTTCTTTCCGATTTGCCATTCTCATATTCACGCAGAACTTCAATGCTCTGCTCTAGATTTAGAAAAACGCACTTCGACATCGTTGCAACTCAAATCACTGACCAACTAATGAAATGAAACTGGTGTGAATGACATTTTTGATGACAGATGAGTAATTCTTCTTTAACTTTACCGATTGGGATTCCAAACAAAAGGACTAGGACACCTTCACCACTTAATTGTCCAGTTCCTTCCCCAGTTTCTATGGATGGTGCAATAAGGATTCCCTATCTGAAGGGTGTGGGATAGAATACAAAAGAGATAACAAATTTAATCTTTCTTAGAAAAGGGGGAGGGATCGCAGGAATGGACTTCTCAAGTTATTCCTTTGTCTTACATCCGACCATAAACCTGAGTCGAAAAATTCGTGCCATGAAAAATTGGCCGTTTATAAGGGTGACCGCTGTACAGGTGTGGCCGCTCGGAGAAGTTTCACTGTATTTCTAATAAATATTGTAATATTGTAATTGACAATTGATGATAATATTGTAATTAAAAAATGTAAGGTTGGGAGCTCTCCCCCATCGATTGCGTGAAGTGCGAACACGCAGAATTTCTAGATAACATTTTTTTCTATTTTATGGTATTTCTAATATCCAGAAGTAGCAAAGAGTGTTTACGCGAAAATTTAAGATAACATTTAATCATACCATAATGTTCAGTAAGCTAATTTTGGAGTTGACAAAAGAAAATTCGCCAACGGATAAAGCATTCGCCAATTGGAGATTAAAATACATCTATCCCCACACCACATTATAACTTCTTTAATCTTTCAGAAACATTGAGACAACTATGCATATTTTTGCATATAAATAAAGAAAACTTCATTATTTAAATATATTATTCCCCCTGGTATCTTAATTGAGAACATTTAAATTAGAGAAGTAACTTTCTTAAGTTTAGATAATTTATAAATGACGCAACTAATTTCGGACCAATAAGAGTAATCCAAATCAGAACGAATTGTTCTCTAGGGATCAATCTCATATATAACTATCCCAACGAATATTTGTTGATTAATGTAATCTATCTTTATCTCATGAATTATGTCCTCCGGGATTTTCTTAGACTTCTAGACAAAATCATTTTGTATTATATTTTGCTTTATGTTAATTTTTAATGGAGTTGGCATTTAATAAAACCTGAATATCATTTATGTTATTATAAACATAAAAGATATTAAGTTATGTTAACATAGTAAAAAATAATTGAGTTTCAACTGTATGTAACGGAATTAAGTCAAAACATTTTTATATTCTATATGGCAACTGGTTGGGCATCATAAAGAAAGTAGTTTTAGTGATTTTAGCTTGATTTTAACTTCTAATAATTTTATATCTACTTGACAACTAGTTACTACTTTCATATCATTATGAGGGAAATGAGTGTCGAGAGTGATTTCTTTTCTAAAGGAAATAAATTTGACAGAGATCCAGACACGAACATCTTCTAATCTTATATCTTCGGACAACTAGTTTGATTGCTCTAAGAGAGTATTAAATATAGAGAATTACGGGATTTCTAAATGAAATAATTTTGACAGTGATCCAGAGATTAAAAGTCATCTAATATTATGTATGCTGACAAATAAATTAATTGCTCTATTACAACAAAAAATGTAGAGAATGACGTTTTGTCTAAATAAAACAATTTTGACAGAGTTACAGAAACTAAACTTTTTCTAATATTATATCTGCCTACAACTAGTTTGATTGCACTTAGAGAGCAATAAATATTGAGATTTACGTCATGTTTAAATGAAACAGTTTTGACAGAGATCCAGGGGTCAAACATTTTTTCTAATCTATTGTCCTATCAACTAGACTAATTGCTAACAACTAGATTAATTTCCCTATGACAGCAATAAATGTAGAGATGAAGAGAATGACGTTATGTCTAAATAAAACAATTTTGTCAGGAATCAAGAGAATGAACCAATGTAACTCATTTCTGTTTGATTATTGGCTCAAGAATCTTCTGAGACTTTTCTACTTTGTTGCACATTTCTGAATTGTCGCAATGTCTTGGAAACTAATATTTATTTTCGTGTAGGTAAAATATTTCATCTCGAGCTCTTTGTTTTAAATTCAAGGATACTCTTTTTATATCATTTTCCTTATTATATTTAAAAGAGCCTTGTGCTTGGGAAATTCAGGGATAAAAATGCCAGTGATGGCATGGAATTTCGTAGCCAGAGTCAACTTTTACAGTGTACCCATAGTGCTGCAATCACAAATCAAACTACTTTTCTGCTTATCAATTTCATACTCACTGTTAGAAATTTCAGAATTATAGAGCTTGGCTCACAGAATCCATTTTATTGACTCTTAATTCTATAGTCTTGAAGAAAAGGTGAGGACAGAACGCGTATATACTCGTTAGAGTTTTACAATGCATATAGAGATGTAAGTGTTTATTAACTATATCTTAATTAAAAAGTACTTAATAGGGTCACCTGTCAACATCCAGAGACACAATAGTGAGAAAAATATAATATCTGTCTAAAATCAAAATTATGATCTAGAAGCTTTTTAACAAAAAGAACACGTTAGCTAATGACTACTTCTAATTAGATTATAATTATAATTCATACAAAATCTTTAATGGATTATATTTTACAAAAAGGTATGAGAGACTAAAAAACAACAAAATATAGATGTCAGATTATTTCTTAATAATTGGTATTCGAAATTCTACCATGCTGGAAGACCTGAAAAACATTTCAGGCAATTATTAATTCTTCAAATATTCATAGAACTTCCTTTCTCAAAGCAAACAGATGGTGTACTGAATCAAAGCTTTTATATAACTCTATATATATAATTCTAGAATAATGTATATAATTATTAACATTACAAATGTTTAAATCGATTGTAAATATTAAATATTTTAAATCACCTCTGATGTTTTGTAACATTAATAATTAAAGCTTAACAATGCAGTTAACAATGAACTTTTTTGTCGGCTGTCTTCATACCTACTCGACAGTAAGAATAGTAGAATATATATTTAATGAGAAATTTCAACGGAGACATAAGTATCTCGAAGATTGAGACTCAAGTTGAAAGGATGAGGCTTTAATTTTAAATTTATTCCCATTTTCTCTAAGTTCTAAGAAACTATGAGTTTCAACTACAGTTGTATCAAAAGCTAGTATCTAGAAATCTACTATCAAAGACTATACATCACTAATAACCACATACCACACTTCTAAAAGTGCACTGATTGCAAAGTCTCATCTAAGACAGTTCCAAACAACACGTGGGAAAATCATTTTAAAGAACAGGCAATGCTTCAACTGGTCACTAAATTTGGAGCTAATATCTGTAAAAAATTGTCACTTATTTGAATCAATTATTAACCATTATAACCTATTCAGATTTCGTAAGTACACTCACCGATTATTTCATTGATTACAAAAATGAACACCTATTGTTAAAGAATATGATGTACTAGAACATACCAAATCTTGATACACTTGTTATTAATATATCATTTGCCTTTATTTTTTCAACACCTCATTAAGGTTATAAGAATACTTTATGTAAGTTTCTGTCATACTCAGTGATAAATTTAAACAGTATACTATCAATCAATAGTTGTAAAAAACATTTTTTGTTAATCATTCCTAGCTCTTTCACTCAGTGACTTACTGTACAAAACCTTATAGGATCAAAATCTATATATATAAATAAATATATATATATATAAATATATATATATATATATATAATATATATATATATATATATATATATATATATATATATATATATATATATACAAGTTGGATATGTCGGATATCCCGATCTCTCTAACGATAATCTTACACCAAAAGGACTAAGTTCAAATTAAGTTAAAAGTAAGTTTAGTTTCCCAATTTGGAAATTACGTCACCAATTACGGCATGAGATATCATACAAAAATAATTATCTCCTTTTACACACAGGACAAATAAATAATTGTTAAAAAGTGAAAGTCTCCTGCACATAAACTTGTTACATGGAAAACAATTTTAGATTATGTTAAAACTTAAATATCACCTTTCTGTCGAATTGTTTTTTGAGAGAGGTTTTGGTCTTAAAATTATATTTTTTAATTTTTATCAGAGAAATAATTTTTGATCCTAAATACTGTTATCAAATAATTATATTTTATCATACCCACAGAGCATTGTTATGGTTATTCTTTTTAATATTAAAACTATCACTAAATTATATAATATCTCAAGATGATTTGCTTTTTAGGTAATAATTTAATAATTTAATTCCATTTTTATCAAACAATGTTCCTCAAGATATATGTTATAGCAATGTATTTGATATCAGGACAGTCCAACATAAAAGTCTTTAGCGAACCACTATGGAAATGCATTTTATTCCCATAGACCGCAATTGGAATACCTTATAATTACCTTACATTCATAAATTAACCATATTATATTCATATTCGTTCCATGCCTTAAATTTATAATTTATTATTACCTTATATTCATAAATTGTCAATAAAAAAGCTAAATATTTAGGATTGTATATAAATGATAATAACAACAGTAATCAATACAGCAATTGAATAGCATTGCTTCGTAAATACCAGAATGAGAAATTTAAAGGGCATAACACAGTATGGTCACCCCAAGTCTATGGTATTACTTTTTAGCGTTTATTTCTTGAAAAAATATTTATATAACTTTAGTTGTTGGAAACTGATAACTTGTTCATTGTATTCAGATTAGGAAATAAAAACCCCAAAACTACTTGTAAAGAATTAACTAAAATTTATTACACAACTCTTTTGCCTGCTGCAGACATTTTAATAACTTTTAATATATTTAGAAACTAGTCTACGCAATTGCAAGCAAATAGAATTTGTCAGATAAAAGGTTCCACCATTTTGCAGACACTTTTATGTTATTTCTATCTGGCTGGTATTAAATTTAGAAGCAAATATTTCCAGAATGATTGAAATCGTTTCAAGAGTACTGAATTTCTGAGTGATTACACCTTTATTTCTGTCTTTATATTTGTTCTATTAACTTTAGCAAAGTGAGACATTCAGACTGGCATTTCAGTATAAATACATTTTTTTCTCCCGATTAAAATAACTCTGTATTAGAACTAATTCTGTTGCATTTAATCTATCATATATAGCTTTTAATGATATTTATTCTAAACTAAGGGTAAAGGTAAACATTTTGTTCGAGATGATGTATGGGAATAAATTTTACCCAACATTTAAAGGAATTGAATCATAGCATTATTTAATTCTTTCTATGTTTTTGACTACTTTTGTGACTTAATTTGTCATTTCTCTGTTATCTAAATAACTCTTGAAACTGTTCCAGAGAAGTGCTTAAATGCAGATTAAGTCGCTGTATGACTTTATGATTCATTATTACTCGGAAATACTATTATACATTTAAATGCTGTGAAAAGACAAAGTACGTAATTTTTCACTCACATTTGGAGTCCTCAGTTGGAATGACGCCTTTAAAATCTATTCATAAGTTTTATAATTAAATTCTCTATATCTGACTTAATCTTCAAAAACTATTAAAGGAATTTCATGGAATTATAACATAAAGTTTATATTAACTTAAATGTAAACCATCAGAGCAGAAAACGAGTTATATTCTAAAATATCAGCAGATATCCAATGCAGAGATATACAGTTATATATAACTAGCATATAACCCGTCATATGACGGGATCGGTAAAATTTTTAATTTTCCAGAATTGTTAAGTACCCTATAAGGCAGGCGAAATAAATGGTTTGTTTTTTTGGCTGAGAATCATCTTGCAACAAAAATAAACGATTAAAATTTTCACAAATGTACCTAATTTTATTTAAGCCAAATATAAAAGAAAATCATTTACATAATATCTGAGTGATAAAACGTATGGAAATAATGCAGGCGATATTGAAATAATCTAAAATGAAGGATTAAATGAAATGATTAAAGGAATGACGTTATAATGCTAAAAAAATATTCTTACCTATTTATTATGTGATAAATTGATAAATTTAATCTCCTGCGATTAAAATGGGGCTTCATGTAATGACATTAAATGCTCGAAAAGGGGGACAAGATCGATTTCGAACGTTTTAAATGTGACAGTTTTTTTCGCTGTGATACGAAGCTTATTCATATCAATTTATTTTAGAATCGGATCTATAGTTAAGGAAAAAATAAACTTTACTCGCTTGGAAATTTGCTAACCCTAACTCATTAAAAATCCAATATGGTTGCTCTATCCACTCCAGGTCCAAACGCTTCATAAATTCGTGGACAAACGGACAGATAACTTAGGCTATTATTACATTACGAGAAGAAAGTTTAAGGATACAAAACAAGAAATGTTTATGTGGCCAGCGACATCTTACGGCAATACGTGAATTTAATAAAATTAAAATAACAAAAATCATAAAAAGTTGAAAAAATAGTAAAAATTTATTTTAAAAATAGCAAAACAACTATAAGAATAAGAATTTAAAAGGAAAAGCAGAAAATAGTAAATTAATTAGACATTTAGAAAAAATTTGCTGGGGGGGGGACAGAACCATCAACCCGAGAAGTATGATGATTAAAAGGGCAGACACTCTACCGAACAAGCCACGCCTACAAGTGGTGAGGGAACTAATTATAGTATATGAGGTCAAGTGTAAACAGTCCAGAAATTTAAATATTACTCTCCGCCCTCGCCGTCCTATCAAGAATGAATTTAGTATAGAGTAAGAGGAAGAATAAGGCTTGAAATAATAACATTAAACGCTCGAAAAGGGGGGGGGATGGGGTAAATTTCGAACTCTCTTTCAATTTTGCTAACCCTAACTCATAAAAAAATCTAATATGGATGTATGTATCCATTCCAGGTCCAACCGCTTCATAAATTCGAGGACAGACAACTTAGGCTATTATTATATAGGGGATTCCATTGACATGTCAATGGTTATTTCAACTCTTGGACAATAATCTAGTTACAGTCTAAACATTGAAGCAACGGTGGATTTGATATAGTATATGCACACTAACCACGATATGCTTGTAGAGAGATATAAATACATTGCAAACTAACCTTTATCATGACTCACTGCAGCAAAGTTCAAATATATGTTTTCTAGGTATATTTATGTCAAAAATTAAAAAAAAAAAAACATTAGATTCTGAAAAGATACATTAAGCTTAATTATGCTAAGTAAAAATGATAGTTGCAGAAATTTAGTTTCTGTATTTGAATAGTAATCTTAAGAATCAATACATTCATATAAAAAATAAGAACAAGCAATTTAAGACCTTATCTTTGAGCTGTGGACATATTATTTTAGTTATAAATATTAAAATTCCCTTTAGGTTTTTCCGATGTAGAGTAGATAGATTTTCAATGCAACTAAATGGATTTATTTTAATCCAATGTTTTCTACTGAATCTTTTCCAGATTAATTTTTTATTTATTTTAAAATTATATATTTCGTTAAATGAAACATAAAATACATGAAGAGCTCATACCCTCACATACGTGTATGCAAGATGTTAAGTATTTCTGAATATTAATTTTTACTTCATAGACAAGTATCAACTTGTCTATGATACTTGATCACCTTTAACAATGTTTTTGTTTTTCGTCCCTGAAGATTCATTATTTCTTAAAATCAGGACTGCTTCTTATTCTACAATTTCATTGATCGCCTTAAGATGGCTTCACATAGTTTTTTTTTATCTTTTAAAGCTTTGAATATTCTTATAAGCAAGTGTTGGTAACAGTTTAAGATGGCTTCACATAGCTTTTATATCGTTTAAAGTTTTGATATTCTTATGAGCGAGTGTTGGTAACAGTTTAAGATGCTTCACATAGGTTTTATATCTTTTAAAGTTTTGATGTTCTTCTGAGCGAGTGTTGGTAACAGTTTAAGATGCTTCACATAGGTTTTATATCTTTTAAAGTTTTGATATTCTTATGAGCGAGTGTTGGTAACTGTTTCAGATGGCTTCACATAGCTTTTATATCTTTTAAAATTTTGATATTATTATGAGCGAGTGTTGGTAACAGTTTCAGATGGCTTCACATAGCTTTTTTATCTTTTAAAGCTTTGATATTCTTATGAGCGAGTGTTGGTAACAGTTTCAGAAGGCTTCACATAGCTTTTTTTATCTTTTAAAGGTTTGATATTCTTATGAGCGAGTGTTGGTAACAGTTTACTATAGCAATACAAGCTAAAAATAGAAGGAAATAGTGATTCTTACATTTTCTTTGAGTTTTCGATTGGTCCCTCAATCTTTGTAAACAGCAACTGGAGATGAAAATTTTCTAAAAATCATTGTCAAGGCTCTATGTATGCACTTGCAATAAATGAAGTACTTTCTTCTCGAATAGAAAATTGTTCTTGATCCTATGCAGGCAGTAGTGTAATTATTGTCTTATAAATAGGTTTTAACCTAAAACTTAAACGTACTGTTTTCGTTACTGGAGGTGAAAGCTTTGCCTCCTCGTCTCTAGAGGAATAATGAGTCTTCCAGTATAATTGTCTTAAAGATTTCAGGTTTTAACCTAGATTTTGAACATAATGTTTTCATTACTCGAGGCGAAAGCTTTGCCTCCTCGTCTCTAGAGGGATGATATGAGTCTCCCAGTATAATTGTCTTTAAAATTTCAGGTTTTAACCTAAAACTTTAATGTAATTTTTTGATTACTGGAGGCGAAAACTTTGCCTCCTCGTCTCTAGAGAGATGATATGAGTCTTCCAGTATAATTATCTTAAAGATATAAAGTTTTAACGTAGAATTTGAACGTAATTTTTTCGTTACTGGAGGCGAAAGCTTTGCCTCCTCGTCTCTAGAG
Source organism: Pardosa pseudoannulata (assembly GCA_032207245.1). NCBI lineage: Eukaryota > Metazoa > Arthropoda > Arachnida > Araneae > Lycosidae > Pardosa > Pardosa pseudoannulata. Next base: position 7,515,627 of record CM063504.1, read on the forward strand.
GGATGATAAGTCTTCTAGTATAATTGTCTTAAAGAATTCAGTGATAGCTTTTTACTGTGTATTCATATATAATCCATTGTCTTCTTTGTACATTTAGTTCTCGTTTAAGCAGCGCAAATCTTATTTAGTCTATTCATTAATAAACATTTTGCTTTTGTAACAAGGAATTCGTTATCTGCTTGTAATCATGTCTATCGCATTTTGCCGTGAAAGGTTAAATAACTCGACGAGATCACATCTCCAAATCTACAGTTTTACATTTGTTTTATCTGTATTCTACAATCTTTACCTAGATTTTGGCATTCTTCATAGCCTTTGTATACCAGAACGGATATTATCTTTTGTCATTACAGATATATTAGCTTTCTCTAACAAGTCCTGTAGTTTATTACTGAAAGATCTAGCAGCATTCAAAAGATGTTTCTTTCATTTACTTGTGATGGTAAATAAAAACTAAAATTAATTAATCTTTTGGAGGGAGCCTGATTCCTGAAACAAACCACTAACCAACTTCTCTATAAGCAAATTCTTCTTTTCTTTCCCATTTTAGAGATAAGCCAAAGGTGAACGTAATGAGAATTTCATTAGTACAAATCTCTTTAGTATTAGACATAACACTAATTTCAGATAAATGCAATCAATATGTGCAATACCTAAATACTATTCAAGAATATATCTATTTGGCTTATCTAACATTACTTTATTGAATAAAAATCTCATCTATAGAAAAATAATCATCCTAATAAATATATATTTCTATATAATATTATGAATGTATTAAGTTCGCACTTTACTACAAATAAGCTTGGAAAGTTATCATACTCCCTTTTTGCCAATCCATATACTTTCAACAATAAATGATTCCACTTTGCTTGAATACATTATAAACAAATTAATACGACAAATTCAGTTGTTTATTCTTCATATTAATATGAAATTTTCTCTTTCTATTTTGATCAGCCTATGTATAAAATTCATATATATATATATATATATATATATATATATATATATATATATATATATATATATATATATATATACATATATGTATATATATATATATATATATATATATATATATATATACAAACACACACACATACATATATATATATATATATATATATATATATATATATATATATATATATATATATATATATATATACATATATATATATATGCATATATATATACATATATACATATATATATACATATACATATATACACGCACACACACACACACACATATATATATATATATATATATATATATATATATATATATATATATATATATATATATATATATATATATATACATATATATATTATATAAATTTTACATATGTTCGAAAGATAAATACGTTTATCAATAATTTTTTTTTCTATACGTCTGTTTCTGTGTGGGTGGGAAATGTCCTTATTAATATCTCAGTATTTTGCATCCTAGCAATATTTCTAAAATTGTCGTTCAAACTTATTCTAGAAATATTTGAAATATTGAATTATAATTATGTCTCAAACAATTCAAACATATTCTATCTATTGTTTAAAAAATAAATATAATACTTCATCCTTCACTTAACAAACCGAAGCCCTTTTGATTACTATTTTTGTACGCAAACTTTGCTATTTTCAGAAAGGAATAAATTGAAAATGTAATCTCTTCAGTATTCTTATTTTTTTGTTGCTGTTGTAAAGTGAAATATGCTAGAAGCTTAGTTTTATAATAAAGGAATTTTAAAAGAACTGCTGCTGTAAAAGAAAGAGAAGTTTTGAGCAAGCATTTGAAATATATAAATAGATTTCCTTCAAACTGATCTCATATTTGCATTCAAGCAGTTTCAACTTAATATAAAATATTTATAATAACAAGTATATTTATATAAATGTATTTAAATGTATATTAAATTAATATTTTTTTCAAAACTGGAAACCTAATTCCAATGTAATAACTTTTAGTATTTTATAGGTAAAAATAATCATGATAATTTTTGTCTGTATTTTTTTTCATTTAAAAACACCTCTTTTTAAAAGTTCTACATCAACAATCTTTTATTTTTAAAATAAGTTCCGAAGGTATAAATCTGCATTACGCAATTACACTAAAACCATAAAAAGTACACAATTTCTACACTGTATTTATCTATATTTCTACAATTTAGTTATCATAGCTTCCAATGCAAACATTTCAGTATGTTTTCTTTGAAAAATAAAAAGATATCTTTGCTAATTCGAGTGTTTCCCTTTTGTAAACATATAAAACATACAAGATATTAATACTGGTCATTTATTTTCGGCGTTATAATATTAAATATATATTTTAATGTATTCTGTATTATTATTACTTTTATTTTATTTAATCATAGCCTTATTAATATAAATTTCATTGAATGGACAAACCCTCTATGAGTAGGCTTTAATCTTTATATAATTAAAGATTGTGAAACAAGCAACATATTTGAGACATGTTATATATCGCTTCGGAGACATCTGATGCTTCACATGCATCAGATAACTGTTAAATCAGATGTCTTATTACAAAACTATTTACCTATTCGTAAGTGACTTTCCATTCAGTAGGATTCATTCTGTGATGAAGTTGAATTAATATGCGTCATAAAAGTCAGTATTTTTGACTATACTTTTCAGCTTCACATTATTTATTTTGACTTCTTTCTTCAAATTCTGCGCACAAGTGCGTATAATGAATGCTTTTCATTGGGGTTATTCTTGGATAAACGTACCATCTGTGTCTCAAAACTCAGAGCTCAAACAACAAACTGAAAAATGACAATTAATTGTATCCGGATACATCGAAAGTAAAACGTACATACAAAATAAAAGAAAACTGCGAAACAAAGAAAACTCGAGTAGAAATACGACAATATTATTAAACATAGATACCGTATCAACGGTGAATATAATTCCGAGTAAAAATGCGGAAAGTTTAAATGTTCTTATTGAAGAAAGGGAAAACATACAAATAAAACAAACTAAGGAACTAATAAAGCTTAACATGCAAACTCCATCTAATCACGTGGTGACGCTAGTTATGCATAAGAAGCGAAACTAGTTATACAAATCATTAAGTAAGAAGAGATTTGGTATTTACAAGGTAGCAAAGTTGATAGAGAGAATAAAAAATGCCAAAAATCGCCAAATGTTGACAGAAAAGGATAGAATCGCCCGAAAATTATTTGGCGATCGACATAATTGCATTGGCTAGTTTGTTAGGTTAAAAATATCATTGCGTGCTCTTTTGCAAAGCTTTAGTACCACTTTTATAGAGTTAAACACAGAACTTTATAGTGTATCCCAAAAGATCGGTGTAATTTAAGCACAACTAACTATGCTTACAGCGAATCAAAGTAAGACCACTGGGCATGCCCTGTGAATTAATATCAGTTTCCGAACTATTATAATAGGCCATTAATATTCCAATAAACATTTTAGATTTACTCTTTTTTTCTCGTAATTTACCACAAATCCACTGAGAAGAGTTTAAATGTTGTTATTGAGGAGAGGGAAGGCATACAAATAAAACAAACTAAGGGACTAATAAAGCTTAACAAAACATGTAATCTTCATCTTAATATGGGCAACATAGTTAAACCGGCAGAGGTTTTTGTACTTGACACCGACTTACCATATACCCTTCTAGGTTTAAAAAGTTGCACTAATTTTTCTTTGGAAATAAATTGTGCAAAACGGGATGTTGTGCAGAGAAAGAAAAGCCTGATTACCTTTTCGAACTCTGATTGCAGCTATTTGTCGTTGTATATTATGCCTGAAAATCCTGTTGAGCCAAATGGTAGTCACTTAGAAAACATAAATACAATAAGTCAAGGAAAAATATAACAGAAAGTGTTAATAGAAAAAAGGGAAATTTAAGAGGCAGGTAAACAAATGAAAAATTGTTAAAAAAGAAAGTAAAACGAAAAGTAAATATGATAAAAATAAAGGTAAAAATTCTGAATTTCTGAGTTTATCTGAGACGGATCTTGGTGATGGGTGCACAAATTGTCAAGATCCAGTTGAGGAAAGCTATAAAATTTCAGAGAATAATACACAAAGCAAATTTAAAAAAATATTAAGAAATTACAAAGATATTTTTTCTACCAGCAAGTATGATGTAGGAAAAATTAGGATATAACCACAACGCGTAAGGTTAACGTCGGACTTGCCAATTTCATTAAGACCATATAAGACTTCGCCAAAACAGCAGGAGGAAATAGACAAATTAAAGAATCATTAAATGCTAATATAATTAGAGAGAGTTCATCACCTTATTGTGAAACAGAAAAATTTAAATTGTATCACGAATAGCAGTAATTTTTACTAAGAGATCTAAATTTTGTAACATGTTAATTTTATACTGATTATTATGTAAAATTTCGTAATTTGTTAATTTTGTATAATGTTAATTTTATGCTGATCATTATGTAAAATTTTGTAATATGTTAATTATCTTTATGGCAATTGGAGATTTCTTTTTATGTATTATTTTTATATAAAGTATTTTTATGCAAAAAAGGGTTACGAATAATGTAATTGGGGGATATGTAATATTAAAATCCCTTATTTACATATTTTAATATTAATGTAATAACTTTTGATCATAAAGTACGTTGTGGGTTTGCGCGGTAATTCTGATTTTTCCCTCCAGACACCCTATAGACTTAACTTAGCCTCTGTCTGTACTAATTTAGCCAATAGTTAACGCGTTCTCTTTAAACATGGGTATTTTTTATCACGTTATCAATTGTGCTTAGGGATTATTCATAGTGTTTTTACCTGAGAAATTCCTACTTGAAAGTGTGTGTGTGCAGGATCACATTGTCTGGGTGTACGAGGTTGTAAAAGTGTTTGCCTGTTGTATGGTTCTACAGAACGCTTTTCTGACTTCATTCAAAGCAACGGAACCAGTAAATAAATATTAATTAAGGTTAAACTAAGGGTTGATTATTTATTCCTGATTAGTCATAACCATAAACACTAAATAGTATAAGAATGTAGTTAATATTTATAAAAGGTGATGGGGAAGCAATAATTTTTTAATGAAAATAACAAGTAGACGATACATGGATGAAAAGTATGGATGGGATGAATGGCTATGTGTTTGACTGTCACAAAGTACTTTAAAGTTTAAATGCTTTAAAGAAAGTTTTACTCTTATTTTTTCTGTTTAGCTTTCATCAAGGTTTATGCAGAAAATCCAGTTTTAAAAGTGTAGGTCGTTACAAATGTTAAAAGCACAGCCAAAGACTATTGTGATTATAATGTATATCCTCCTTTCAAACCAAACCATAAATTTTCATTGAAACTGTTTAATAAAGTGGTGTTGAAAAACAATCATGTGTCAGTTTATTATTTTTTTAAAGAGAAGGCTTTTTATTATGGCAAATGGTGATAAAAAATTTATCGAGGAACTCCTTGATGGTCGGTGTAGAACCTCACATCAACACACTTTACAATTACAGAATACACTTTAAGAAAATCTACACTATACCATCTCACCCTTCTTTATAGTTTTTCTTGTTTGGTGTCTGGATGCCATACTCTGTAGGAGCTTTGAAGCAACTGGCCCCTGGTGGTATTCTTATACTTGACAGCTACCAGTTTGGTGAGATTCCAAATGTTTCGTCTAGGATTATACCAGTTAATTTGCCAGATCAAGAGCAATATGGTTTTTATTTCTTTCCAAAACACACTAATACTTCTGTCTTTGTGGTAGTGTGCTCAAAAAGATGTTCTGTCTACCGTTCTCTTCGACAACTCCATCTGTTAGTTTTATTCTCACCAGTTCTGTCACCAATCCTTCCATTTATTTAAGAAAACAGCAGCTTAAAAACTTAAAAATGCTTTATTTTTGATCGGACACATTAACGACATCTGTAACTTACTTCTACCAAAGTTCGCTCCAGTTACTACGTTCTGATTCACATCACTGATTCCTAATTTCTTCTTATTTCAATTTCTTAACAGTCGTGGATCTCACCTCAACGGAACTTAAACAGGTATCTAAAATAATACAGTTAATCCATTCATAACCACTGGTTACTTAATCCTCTGGTCAACTGCACACAGTTAGATCATGAAGTTTATCTGACCTTCTTACAGCGTACTTTTTCTTCAGCTTGGAACCATTCTTCTACTTGTAGCAGTAGTTTTGTTTCAATTTCCACTTGTATTGGTCCATGTTTATGAGGGAGAAGATTACACTATTTTTAGGAGTCTGGTAACGAAAGAAGCAGATCAGAATAGTTTACACGAAATAAATTCTTAATAATCCTTTTAACCTCCCTTAAATTTTAACTTTTTCGGAACTTTTTTAAAGTTCCAAAAACATTAAATCTACAATCATTTTTAAACATAAAATCAAAAGTTTTTCATTCTATTCTTTCAAATGTTTTCTAGACGTTCAATCGCACGGGATAAACTCGTCTTTGATAATTTATGAAGTTATAATTTACTGAAAAACTTCACTCTTAAAATTCAATTCCATATTCAGAAATCGAGTCTCATAACATAGATTTATCAAGTAATTCAAAATCTGTTAAAGAAGAAATTATGTTTATCGACACTTCGTTTTTTAATCCCTCTCCCGAAATATTTCATACATCACAAACTGTAATCAATTCAGGCAACGTAAATTGTTCCGAAACTTCTTTTACTTTAGTTAAAAATGCCTTATCCCCTATCTGGAACGGAAATCCTTCAAAATTTAATACTCTATTACGATTTAATTTATCATTATTTGTACATATTATTTTATCAAGTAATTTAGTTATGGAAGCTTTCCGTTCCGTTACTGCTTTCTAAACTGAATCAAATTCTTTAAGTAACATTTTAATATAAACACTTAAGTTAATCAAATATTAAATATAAAAATAAATAACACATTTCAAAAGTAAAAAAAAAATGCACATAATACACAAATCGAAAATGAATATAAAAGAATATTATAATTAAAGCTTACTTTTTTAAAAGTTATCCAAAATAAATACTGTTAGATTTAAACTATAAAATTCTTGGAAATTACCAGATTCGAAAACAGTCCCTTTTGTCACTGAAACTGAAATTGTCTCTTTTAGTCGCCTACGTGGTAATGTTATCTGACCCGAACTGGAACAGGAAAAACACACATTCTGTAAATTCCCAAATTGTCACTTTTAGTCAGTTAATTGGCGACGTCATTCGGAAATGGTTCAGTGAAATCATTTCTGTATTTCCCTTGTCTCACTGCATCTAAGTACATGGAACACTCTTTTTTCTTTTCACCAGACCATGCCTCATTCTACCGGGGTGGACATTTTGCAATCCGCAATTAATCCCTTCAAAGTTGGATACACAAATCCTATTCCAGACACAACCACTCTCCAAGTGACAATTTTTCAAAACGAAACATAGCGAACTCATGCCGTTCTGCGTTTCGGGAAATATGAAGTCATTTTACACTATCGAGAAAACAAAATTCATTTTTCCACCGCTAGGCAGAACCTGCCGACTTGTAATATGGGCGAAACTCATTCATAAGCACAACACAGTTTATTTCTGGTGAGATACATGAAATCCATACACCAGTCAAGTACTTTTACAACGTTGTGCCCCCAGACAATGTGATCCTGCACACACACACACTTTTCAAGTAGGGATTTCTCAGGTAAACAGACTGCGAATAATCACTAAACACAATTGATCACGTGATACAAAATACCCATGTTTAAAGAGAACGCGCTAAGTATTGGCTAAAGTAGTAGAAACAGAGAATGAATTAAGTCTATAGCGTGTCTGGAGGGAAAAATCAGAATTACTGCGCAAACCCACAACATACTTTATGAACAAAAGTTATTAAATTAATATTAAAATACGTAAATAAGAGATTTTAATATTACACACACACACACACACACAACACACTCTTCTCTCTCTCTCTCTCTCTCTCAACATCTATATATATATATATATATATATATATATATATATATATATATATATATATCATATATATATATATATATAATAATATATATAATAATATATATATATATACATATATATACATATATATATATACATATACCATATATATATACATATATATATACATATATATATATATACATATATACATATACATATACATATATATATACATATATATATACATATATATATATATATATATATATATATATATATATATATACATATATATATATATATATATATATATATATATATATATATATATATATATATATATATATATATATATATATATATAGTTTGAACTACGGTTTCTTTTCAGTGAACAGTAAAAGAAGTTTATTACCATAAGTTTTTTTTTTATTATTAAATTTATTTTCATTGTTTCATTTATTTTCAGTAAGGAGATATGATTGATACGATTTTATCAGTCTAAGCTTGCTAATGAAACGTTCACAACGAACTGTCAATACAAGCAAGCATAGATAGAATTTGAATGCAGTTATTCAATTTGGATATATACTGCCTAGTTATATTTGATAAATTCCTTTTAAAACTGCTTTACATATTTTCCAAGTTTCAGGATTATTGAAATCCATTTTAGTATGCATAAAAGTAAATTTTCAAACTAAATTTTTAATCATTTGAATTTACCTTTTAATTAAAATTATAAGATTTTTGAAAAATTGTTTTATAACTTTTCCTCATTCTTATTCCAGGGAAAATTGTCCTCGTTCGAAACCCATTCCCATCCCAGAATGCCTTTAATTAAGCAGTGTACATGACTTGGTGTCCCTATGATTGGTGGGTCAATGGAAAATTCTTTCTTTACCTCAATCTCGTTATGGCTTTCATTATCAATAATTAAGAATTGATCCTTACATTTTTCAGAATTTAGTGCGGTTTGGAGGCCTGTGGTGTACGATTTTGTCACATGATGGGTAATAAGACCAGGAAATTAAAATCGATCCCAAAGAGCTATGTCATCATTGAGATTCGAACCCATGAAATCTGGTATCCAACATCAGGTACCTGCTCATTCGTACAGTGTTCGGCCCTTATATTCGACAAACGGAAAAATTATCACTTCTATATTATCATCACATTCAATTCTCATAAACATAAAGTCAATAATAACACTGTAAAAACTAAATTCCTCAGCGCAACAGACCATAGGGGGCCAGGGCCTAAGGTGCTAATCTCCATTTAAGTGACCAAAGGCCTTGGGGTGCGAAGTATATGTTAGGTTGTCAATCTTACATGGATTCCCCAGTGTTTAGTTCCCAAGCACGCTTGGTCCTCAGTTCATCTACCCACTGAAGTGATGAAAGGCTGAGTCAACCTTGCTCAGCCCGAGGATTGAACCTCGGACCTGTGTCGTGGGAACGGGAAGCTCTACCCCAACACCCCAACACTATAATTTCAAAATATGTGAAAGCTTTCCTAAATCAGTTTAACAGAACTGATTTAATAAATAATACTTTCTTAACACAATAGTTTTTAATAATCCCGCAATGCATATTTATTTCACGATCAATATCATAACGGTATACTTATGATTGTTTTCATAAGAGTCTAAAGAAATATTATTTAAATCTCAAAAGAAACCTAATCACTTCAAGGCAAAATAAAAGTACTTATTATTTGCAGTCTTTAAATTCGGATATTTCCCGAAAATAACTAAAATCTTTAGAGATTACATGAAGACATCAACAAATTGTTTCAAATATTTCAGATGAAAATTGTTATTTTTGATTTTCTTTCCTAATAATGTACTAGCTTTTATCATCGAAGTTATAATAGGGATTACTTAAAAATATAAAACTCCTTATGGATAAAAAACAAAGGAAATCAAAGTAGAGATTGAGAAATTCTGTAAATAGTTTTGAAGTACGTCATTCAAGATTAAAAAAAATAAAGTGAAATATTTTTGGTTTTCATCAGCTTGTTTATTTGGCCAAAGATAAATTTTTATTGAGTACATACAATATGTATTACTCTTAAGTTGTTTATTTGTAATATATTTATTCAAATATTCTCTTTATAAAAATTTGAATTATTTACAAATTTGGAAAAATACTTTTAATTATCTTGACATTTATATTGAATTTTAAACTATTTCAATAGTTACTAAAGAAAAAATTATATCATATCCATAAATGAAAGCGTTTTTAAATATATTTCTTACATGTAACACCGAATTATTGTTAAACGTTCCGTTTTGGTGTAGGAGTGTGTGGTTCGAATATATGAATCCGATTTAATCGTTAGAGTGTTGAAGGATTTTCCTATATAAAAGTTTGGAATAAAATAAATATTTTTGGAGGGTGGGAGGAATATTTGAATTGGATAAAGCTTTAATAATATATGAAAGTAATTTTTACCACAAAAAATACATTTTTCTCGCTTACAAAAATCTTATTTAAAAAGAAAATTTTATTCACTCTATACAAAAGTTTTTTACTGCATAAACTCCAATTTTTATATTCAGAGAAAATTAAGTTGGACTGATGAATTCCATTACTTAACTGCTCAAAAAAATTAGGGGAGCAAGGAAAGAAGTTAAGAAAGTCGTGCGAGACAACCACGTATTGGCATAAAATGAATAGTACACGAGTATCAATGCGCAATACAGAAAAAAAAATTAAAGAAATTTGTAAATAAACTTTATTTCTTTGAAAATATGGGGACAAACATGAAAAGATGATTTAGGATAACAATTTGGTTACATGGTTTATATGTAACCAAGTTGTTAAACGTTCCATTTTGGTGTAGGAGTGTGTGGTTCGAATATATGAATCCGATTTAACCGTTAGAGTGCTGAAGAATTTTCCAATACATAAATTTGGAATAAAATGAATATTTTTGAAGGGTGGGAGAAATATTAGAATTGGATATAGTTGTAATTAAAATATGAAAGTAATTTTGACCAACGATAATTCATTTATTCTCACTTACAACAAAAAGTCTTACTGCTAAAAAATTAGGGGAGCAAGCAAAGAAGTTAAGAAAGCCATGTATTGGTATAAAATGAATAGTACATGCGTATCAATGCGCAATACAGAAAAAAATATTTAAAGAAATTTGTAATTAAGCTTTAATTCTTTGAAAATATGAAAAAAAAAACATGAAAAGAAAATAAAAGGCAACAATTTGGTTACATGGTTTACATGTAACCAAATTGTTGCCCTAAATCATCTTTTTTAATCGTTATGATTAAAGAAATATTGTTTAGAAATTATGCAAGATTTTAAACATAACGTCTGGTCTCCTCGAACAGCTAAGATTGCTGCACACCTGTTTTCCATGGAGGCGATGATGTTATAGATAATACTTTAAAGAATACTTTTCCACTCCCCAAGAAGTGCAATCTCAAAGTCTCGCAGAGTAAAAGGAGGACTGGTCTCGCAACAAAGCGTCATCCGAGCATGTCCCAAACATGCTCAATTGGTTTGACGTTGACCATTCCATACACTGTATTGTTTCAGCTTCAAACAAGTTTTCCACAAGACGAGCTGTATCCGGCCTGGCATTATCATGCTGGTATCTCCAATGGCTGCACCGTAAGTTATGAGGTCTCAGTATGTTGTCTGCATACCTTCGGGGCATCAAAGTACCATTTCGAATGATATGCAAGTCCGTACGTCCCTCTAAGCTGATTCCCCCTATACCAATAAAATAATCCAAATAAATTCTGCATCAGTTAATTTTTTACCCATACTATTACTCTTTTATATTATGTAAGCGTTTAACCAATTCATACCTGAAACTGCCCTTCTGGTTCCTCAAGTGAAGATGCCCGTTACCCTTAAACATGGAAACTGTAAGGGTTCTTTTTATCCTGGTGATAGGGTTTTAGACTCCAGCGGATGAGCGTCAACGAAAACTACATACCTGACACCGGCGTATCAAACCCAAAAATTGGATATTCAGTCCGTACTCTGTTAACAGTGTGACAACACGTTGAAAAGACAAATGAAATGAGAAATGCAACATATGAAAAGATTTCTCACTTCAAACGTTGATACACAATTTAAAACTACAATTGAATTATATCAATAAATACCGAAACTGAATTTGAATACATCTGCTCTCAATTAATATCAAAAATGTAGAAACTAACAGCACTTCTACCCATTTTTGACACAACGGTAGAGAAGCATGATAGCGTTTCATTGCACTTAAGTGATTAAGCAATAGGTCCAAATTTAAATAGTCCTCGTGTTATTTTGTTTTGATATTCATCAATATTTTTAAAATGTGTTCTCTAATAAAAATGTTATGAGACCCAGGTAACAATCATGAATATTAAGTCGGTTTACCTCCAGGCATTCACAGGTAATCAAGACGGGGCTCTAGGCAGGCTGAACTTCGTGGCTGGCGTAAAGGTCGTCACTTTTCTAAACGTCGGTGATGGCATAAAATTTGTCACTTCGGGATCGGGCAAATATTGCTGGCCCGGGCTCTCTGGCTTTCTCTTAGGATCTGGATGCATCTGTTCACTTTGGGTTCTGACCTCGACCCCTCTTCCAACATTTTTTCTACAACTTTACCCCCTTCGGGCGTGCAGATGGGCTCATTAAAACGCCCCCTTTGGTGAAAATTTACATTATTGCCTAGTCCCTGTCCTCAAATCTCACGGCTACATCCCTACCTGGGCTTTACCGTTACACTTGTTTAACTATATCAGCTATACCTACTCCACAGGGGTCCCCATTAAAACTCGAAGTCTACAGCTGCGTCTTTATTCTTCTTTGTAATTTAGTCCCCATCTATGTGTCCACGTGCTGACCATCGTGGGAAAGTACATCAGTACAATTTAATTATAAAGAGTTAAATTTTCCTCTACTTTGTTCTTAGCCGCCTCTGCCCACCCAGGTATCTGCGTGAGTATACGTAACGAATGATTTCACGATGTTTTCGGATACCTATTTTTTGCAACTTTGGTTTCAGATACATTAAAACAAAATATATCAAGATTGATCAATATAATGAAATTGATTGAAAAAATGAATTTTCATTTCCCCGATTGAAAAATTACCGAATTTAAAGCAATTTTGCCAAATATCTGGCAATATGCTTAGAAATTAAAACTTTGAACTGAGATTTTTTAATTGAAAAACCAGCAGATTTTGATAGTACAACAATTTGATAGTATTGTAACACAGCTTTTCTTAAATTTAAGAGGACATAGGGGCTCCCATAATAAAATGACTAACAAATATCTGTAGCATGATAATAATGAAAAGCATGATAATAGGCTGTAAACTGAAATACCCATACATAAGAAATAGTAAAAGTATCAAGCCCGTAAAATAAGATTTATGTTTATGCATTCTATGTAAAATAATAATGATAATAGTAATTTCAAATTTCCAAATTTTAATTTTAAGATTAACAAATATCTGTAGCTTGATAACAATGAAAAGCATGATAATAGGCTGTAAATGGAAATGTCCATACATAAGAAATAGTAAAAGTATAAAGCCCGTAAAATAACATTAATATTTATGCATTTTATGTAAAATAATAATGATAATAGTAAATTCAAATTACCATATTTTAACTTTGAGATTATTAGAAATTATTTTAAAATTATGAAATAATAAAAAAAAGTTGGAGACATTGAATTTTGTGTTCCATGGGTAAGTGCCCAGTAGGTAAAGCTATAACGGTGTTACCTAAATTATCAGTTTCAAAAAACATGATTTTTCAGTGATCTTTATGGTCTATAAGTCATCCAGGTTATATAGTAGTTATTGTGCTCCCACCCGGTAGGTATTGATTCAATTCCCGAGTACAACTTGGTTGTATTAGTGTGTTGCCCCATCATTGAGCTTCCAACTTGTATGTTTAGTTATAATGAGAAAAGAAACAAATAAGATTTGTAGTGTAAAATGCTAATACACAAGTGACCAACATTTGTTTAAAAATATTATTTCTGTTTGAGTGTAAAATCTATGAAATAATATTTAAGTTTTTTATCATAATTTCACGTTTGAAGAGGTTATTCTCGTTCGATAAGCCAGGATGGCGTCATCGAATATTCTAATACTCTTAAATAAGGCATTGATTACGCAATCCCTAGTTCACAATCATGCAAATCGCATATGGTAAATCAACCAGATATCTTAAAATGTTTCTATTTTCTATTACAGATAACTTATTTCGAACGATATTTTCTTTTTTTCAAGGAAGTTTTTCAAGGGCAGGTTGATACAACATTTGATTATATCTCTGTTCTAGTTATGTGCAAAATATTTTAAAATGTATCTGATGCGTTTAACAGATTCTAAGAAAGACACAATGTTTCTTGAATTAGATTATGTGTAATTTTATTTGTCCCCACTTTTCCTTTATTCTCAGCGCATGGCATTTACTTTTTTAGTCTGAAAAGGAGAGTATAACAGAGCGTTACCACAAAGTGAGTATCGCAGTTTTAACAATTCTAACACTTTTTAGTTTTATGAATTATAGTCATATAATTATTAAACTGTAATCTTCAACTATTACTAATGTATATCATTAAATTTTATTTATTTCAAAAAATTTAAAACTTCTTAAAATTTAATTGTAATAATAATTCAATTTAACATAATGTAATAATATTTCTAATATAATTGTAATATAAATATTAGACTTTTCCCAATGTAATTCTTACTATTGACTTTAAAACCTTTTTGAATTAAATTTTATTTATTTCAAAAAGTTTAAAAATTCTTAAAATTTAATTGTAATGATAATTCAATTTAACATAATGTAATAATATTTCTAATTTAATTGTAATACAAATATTAGACTTTTCACAATGTAATTCTTATAATTGACTTTAAAAATTTTTTGAATTAAATTTTATTTATTTCAAAAAGTTTAAAACTTCTTAAAATTTAATTGTAATAATAATTCAATTTAACATAATGTAATAATAGTTCTAATATAATTGTAATATAAATATTAGACTTTTCACAATGTAATTCTTAGTATTCACTTTAAAACCTTTTTGAATTAAATTTTATTTATTTCAAAAAGTTAAAACTTCTTAAAATTTAATTGTAATGATAATTCAATTTAACATAATGTAATAATATTTCTAATTTAATTGCAATGTAAATATTAGACTTTTCACAATGTAATTCTTATAATTGACTTATCTTTGAGTATTATAATAGAATTTTAATTTGAAATATTTTTTCATTAATTATTTTGCTGTGCTTCATTGTATATTTTAACTATATTTCTAATTTTAATTGTAATTTCTTTAAATAAATTGAAAGAAACGTAAATATTTATATTTTGAACAACGTCATTATTATGAACAAAAGCTTAGATTACATAAAATATATAGAACAATAAAGTACACGACAAACATTCATAAATTAAATATATTTTTAAAAGCCTTTGTCGGTTTGCTATTATACCTCTTAAGTTATACAAATATTTAGCTACTTTTCATTAAAATTTATTTTATTTGGATGATAGATACGATCATCCCCTATATAATAATAGCCTAAGGTGTCTGTCGGCAAATTTTTGAAGCGGTTGTACCTGGAATGGATTCCTCGGCTAAGGGCAGGCGATTAAATTTATCAATTTATTCACGTAATAAATAGGTAAATATAACATTTTTTTTCTAGCATTATGACGTCATTCCTTTAACCATCTCATATAATCATTTCTTGTTTTAAATTATTTAAATATCGCGTGCATTATTTTCATACGTTTTATCGCTGAACTTACATATTAAGCAAATAATTTTCTTTTATATTTGACTTAAATAATAGATTAAGTATATAAGTGATAATTTTAAATTCAATCATCGATTATTTGTTGTAATGAAAATTTTATCATCGGTATTAACAATAAATTCTTTTCAATAAGTCGAGGACTACTAAATATCTAACTTTTAATTTATATATATTTGGAAATTAAGAAGTTTGTTTGTTTGTTATACATAACCACATGGTTTGACTCAATGAATTCCATGTGATTCTAAACTGCATTACAGGATCGGGAGACTCTAGAGGAGTATGACGATAAATAAACTATTGAGAGTGAACCAGATAATTCTCAGCCAAAAAACAAACCATTTTATTACCTGCCTCATTGGGTACTTAACAGTTCTGGAATATTAAAAATTTTACTGATCCCGTCATATGATGGGCCATATGCTAGTCTATTCTATATTAATAAAGGAGTATTATACAAATTTGATTGTTTGTCAAATAAATATATACATTTGTTTATCTGTAAAAAATCTTGGGCCTAACCGGTGAAAGCTACATGCACCAAAACAATGCTGCGTCGATAATTTATGTACTTCTCGAAGTAATTTTATTAAAATTCGAGTAAGATTTCATTATTTTATTTCTTAGCCCCCTTTAAAGGATCTTTTGATTTTATACATTGCTTTAAAAATACGACAGAAAATAAATTTTAATTTAGCTTAATAAAAGAAAAAGTGTTTTGAAAATTAGTGTTTAAAATTCAGCCGAAATGGTTAGGTTGCTAGCCTTTGGAACCAGAGTTCGTGGGTTCGAATCCCACTGATGCATGGATGTTCGTAGCCGTTCGGAAACGGCTTTAAGCAGTATATCCCGGTCTCATTAGCCCTCGTGTAGTAAAAAGTAGACCTCAGCGCTCCAAACCAAACCAAAACTCAAAAAATGATATCGCAGATTAAATTTAAATGTTCTATAGTACTATGAAGTCATTCTCTGAAATACCTCACTTATTTATAATTTTTAAATTAGTTAATTTTACAATTAAAATATTCCACAGTTAATTTCTTATTTCTTTCCCAAAATTCTTTGAAATAGATTCTTTTAAATTTGAATCTGTAAAAAATTTTATCTACCTAGGATCAGAAATAAACTGCTAAAATGATATAAATCCAGAAATTAGAAAAATAATTACTGCAGCCAATTGCTGTTTTTTTTGGGTTTAAGATAACTACTGAAATCCTACTTGATAAAAAGATAGCACAAAGATTTTACTGTTTAAGGTATTGATTAAGTCAGTTTTGACTTATTCCTCGGAGAGTTGGACTCTACCAAAAAAAGAAGAGAGGATTTTGGCAACCTTCGAAAGGAAGATCCTGCGAACCCTCTTTGGTGCTGTCTTTGAAAATAACAACTGGAGAAAAAGATATAATTTTGAATTATATAAGATCTTTAACAGTGATGATGTTATCAAATCTATAAAGCTGAATAGAATGAGATGGGCAGGACATGTAATGAGAATGAGCCCAGAACGAACAACTTTGAGGGTTTTTAATGCACTCCCTTCCAATAAAAGACCAAAAGGAAGGCCTAAGAAACGGTGGAAAGACTGTGTGGATGAAGATTTTGCCATCTTAAAGGTAAAGAACTGGAGATCAATTGCTGGGAGAAGGGCAGATTGGGAAAAGCTTCTAAGGAAGGCCCAAGCCCACAAAGTGCTGTCGTGCTAACGCTGATGATGAATTTCTTATTGTGTATGACATAAATCATTCAAAAAATACATATTCTGACTTCATTAAATTTTATAATTCTTAATAATGTTAAATGCATTTGTCAATTAATTTTCATTAAACAATAAATATTCTTTGATAACTATTTTAACCAATTCTTCCATTTATATTTTAATAAATATGTACTAATCATTCCTTTTTAAATGAAATCATAAGTAAACTGAAAATACTGATTTCTAAATCCGTGGTCCAAAAGCTATTCTTTAATATTTTCTTACTGACAAAAAAGTTGAGGATTGTTACATATATATACAGTCTGTTGTATGTGTTGACCCTGTTGTATATATTTACAGTCACAGCATTTAAATATTTAAAAATAGATTCGGGCATGATCGAAATGGAAATTTTTTAGATCAAAATGCATCATTTAGTTCGATTAAGGTAGCAAAGATTAATTGTTGCATATATATAGTCTATTGTATGTGTTAACCCTGTTGTATATATTTACAGTCGCATCATTTAAATATTTTAAAATAGATTCGGGCAATTACGAAATAGAAATTTTTGGGATCAAAATGCATCACTTAGTTCGATTAAGGTAGCAAAGATTAATTGTTGCATATATATAGTCTATTGTATGTGTTAACCCTGTTGTATATATTTACCGTCGCATCATTTAAATATTTAAAAATAGATTCGGGCATGATCGAAATGGAAATTTTTGAGATCCAAATGCATCACTTAGTTCGATTAAGGTAGCAAAGATTAATTGTTGCATATGTATAGTCTATTGTATGTGTTAACCCTGTTGTATATATTTACAGTCGCATCATTTAAATATTTAAAAATAGATTCGGGCATGGTCGAAATGGAAATTTTTGAGATCAAAATGCATCATTTAGTTCGATTAAGGTAGCAAAGATTAATTGTTGCATATATATAGTCTATTGTATGTGTTAACCCTGTTGTATATATTTACAGTCGCATCATTTAAATATTTAAAAATAGATTCGGGCATGGTCGAAATGGAAATTTTTGAGATCAAAATGCATCACTTAGTTCGATTAAGGTAGCAAAGATTAATTGTTGCATATATATACAGTCTGTTGTATGTGTTAACCCTGTTGTATATATTTACAGTCGCATCATTTAAATATTTAAAAATAGATTCGGGCATGGTCGAAATGGAAATTTTTGAGATCAAAATGCATCACTTAGTTCGATTAAGGTAGCAAAGATTAATTGTTGCATATGTATAGTCTATTGTATGTGTTAACCCTGTTGTATATATTTACAGTCGCATCATTTAAATATTTAAAAATAGATTCGGGCATGGTCGAAATGGAAATTTTTGAGATCAAAATGCATCACTTAGTTCGATTAAGGTAGCAAAGATTAATTGTTGCATATATATACAGTCTGTTGTATATGTTGACCCTATTGTATATATTTACAGTCGCAACACTTAAATATTAAAAAAAAATTCGGGCATGGTCAAAATGGAAATTTTTGTGATTAAAATGCTTCACTTAGTTCGAACAAGGAAGTAAAAAAAGTCGTATTTCTATCCAGATATTTGACCTACCACTTTTTAACAATAACCCTCTTTAAAAAATAAAATACCTCTCCTATTAGTAATGTGATGTTGAAAGTTCCTTAGCAAGATGGTTTTATCATCAAACCTAAAGGTAATATAACTAACAGGTAAAATATTGAGATGGAATCTTTAAGTACAAATTAAGTTTAAAAAGATTCAAAAGGAAATAATATTGAAGATGCCGTCCCATAAAAGCAGATAAAATGTTAGAAATCTGTGAGATCTGGACGAAATTTGTATGATCTATAAATATACAAAAACGTTATAGTACCCTGGAAGAGAAAATACAATTAGTATAAAACTAAACTAATCTCCCCGGCACTACAGCCCAATTATTGCGGTAAGGCCTACCAGGCTAATCTTTTTCGAGACCAAAGGCCCTGGTGTGCGAAGCATATGTCTCGGTTAGGTGGTCAACTCGGAAACTTCAAGGCTTAGTTTCCAAGTATATTTGGTCCTCAATTTGTCTTCTCAATCAAGGAACGAAAGGCTGGGCCAACTTTGCTCAGGCTAAGGATTGACCCTTGGAGCTGTGTCTGGAGAGCACGAAAAGGTACCATAATCCACATGATTAGTATACACAATACAAAGCACTATGTTACTTACGTTTTTGATACATGGTGTCGTGTGAGTCTCCACAGAGATCTAAATATTTAAGTAGAGATCGTACACCCTAATTTATTTGATTGTAGATTTTTTTTTTAATGTTTATAGGTTGATCTCTATCATAATCTCTGGGAGACTATAGACTAATTGAAGGCTTTTAAATCTATTTTATCGCTTTTTAAAAAATATTTATTTACTAAATAAAATTAAGTAACAAAAATTCATTAGCTTTAAATTTAAAAAAAGCCATTTATTGGTAGAATATATACATTTATATATTTACAATGATGTAATTTGTTTCTCCAATTATTTATAACATGCTACATTGTGATTAGATATCTTTTAACATATATAAAAAAATAGAGGAACTAACTCTAAAATTCAAATTCTAAGATCAAATACCGTTGGTCGGGATTTTCAAGAACTTGTACGGTCAATGTTGAGAGACATCACTTTTGTGGACTGACAACTTGTGGGAAACATAAAGAGATTTATTTTTCTTTTTAAGCATTTATAAGCTTATGTTTCTACATTATTCTGATATATATTTGGTATTTACATTGATTATAAAAATAAGTGTTCAGTCTCCTCTATAAAAAGCTAATCTTGCGCCTATAATATATATATATATATATATATTTATATTATATATATATATATATATATATATATATATATATATATATATGTGTATATATATATATATATATATATATATATATATATATATATATATATATATGTAATATATATATATATATGTATATATATATATATATATATGTATATATATATATATGTATATATATATATATATATATATATATATATATATATATATATATATATATATATATATATATATATGTATATATATATATATATATATATATATGTGTGTGTGTGTGTGTGTGTGTGTGTATTTATTTCCTATGGTTAATGTTTATGTAGCTCCTATTGTTTTTACTTGCCCGAGCTACTGGGCAGAGAAAAAGCTAATCAGCTAACAGTAAAAAATGCAGACGGACCATTGAAAGAGCGGCGCTAGTCTAACTAAAACTTTATTTTTGAGCTGCTAAAACGGACATCTTCACTAGTCAAAGACGGACAAGAGAAAGACAAAAATCACTCTGCTCGAACAGAGCTTCACTCATGCAAAAAGAGAAGAATTGTCCCACTTACCCAGTGTTTTAAGTGTAAGATCAAAAACTAGCCATTTGCCAGCGACAGCAAGTGTTAAATAGACAGAATTTACATCTATAGGATAGAAAGCTTTGGGAAATGGATCGAAAGAATTTATATCGAGAACGCTCCTTTGAATAAATTTAGAGGCTGAGAAAAAGGTTTTTAAGAATTAGAATAGAGAGGAGTTTTTTAAGGAAATATTAACGTTAAATAATTTTGATATATTACATATATATATGTGTGTGTTTTGTGTGTGTGTGTGTATATATATGTATATATATTTATATATTATATATATATATATGTATATATATTTATATATTATATATATATGTATATATATTTATATATATATATATTTATATATTTATATATATGTATGTATGTACAATATATATTTATATATATAATATTATTTATATATATATATATATATATATATATATATATATATATTATCTATTTATATCCTTTTTCTTATTTAGAGCGTTTGTTCTATAATTTGAAGATAATTTATTGTGTGGAACCCATGTGTCTTGACCAAGTAAGATTTCAGAAATTTCTTATCAAATACCGTTTTAGCGTAGAATTCTTCAGCGCATGATCTTCGAATTGCTAATACTATGCCATCTCAGATTTTTCTTTATTTTTCAAATTCATCATCTCTAGTTTGAAACTTTTAAACTATATGTCTTACTATGTAGTTTCATCTAAGTACAAATTTTTTCTTGAATTCTCATAAGCACATTTAAAATTATGTTTTTTAATCAAAATAAGTATGAGTCTTACTTCAATAAAGAGTTAATCTAGAACCCACTCCATGTTGTGAAATTATTTCCTAGATAATCGACACCCCCAAAATTTATGTCCACTCCTGTATTTATCTCTGATTTTGGTAAAAAGTCCTGATTTGCAAATAAAGACTGATATGCGCAACTTTATTTCAGATGGAATTCGTACCCACTCAGCTGATAATTATTTATATCTACCACTTTCTAAATCAGTCTTTATATTATCGATCCTACTTTAAAATGTTAACATTCTTTTATTCGTATTTGTAACATTTTATCTATTTTGTATCTTTTTAAGCTTTAATCGTAATTTTATCTTTTGCTGTTTTCCTTTTCTAGCTATGCAAATGAATATATAGACAACACCGTTTTGCATTATCTGTTAATCACTTTATTTTGGATTTTTTGTAACTCATTGAAATATTTTATTGAATTTCAAAGGTAGGGAGCCTTTTTGAAATCATTTCTACGAATTAATTATATCTTAATTTTATGCAATTAATTTATGCTAAACTTATTTTCGTATAATTTGTTCATACTTTTTATTCAAACATACGTTTCCCGATCAGTTAAATTGCTTTCAGACAGCTAACTTTGATATATCCGAGTTTTGTGGATGCTCTAATTATCCCTATAAATATTAACAAAATATTAATAAAATTGCTACTGCTGAAATGTATATACATTAACTTTATATGCGGGTATGTATGTATCCATGTGAGTGTTTATGAATATATTTTAGTAATACTTTCCAAAATGAATGAGCCAAAATGAATGATATATTTATTCTCAATTTTTTAATGTATTTATTAAATATATAAAATTTTCTCATTTTTAATTTTAATATTGAATTCAGTTGTGATATTCTTTATTTCTCCAATTTTTAAACTCCAATCCTATACCATTAATCCTAAATTGCATTTTGCGACTATATTTTTAGCTAGTTGATGTGATTTACATTTCATTACTTTCTAAAATAACTTAAATCTTTTAAACAATTTAATTCTTGTGGTCTTTAAAATGTATAATGATACTATTCTTTTTTCTTTCTTTTCTGTTTGACCTTAATTATCTGACCTGTCATTTTATCAATTTTAATTTGGCATATTTCTTTCATATTTAATTTAGTTTCTCCATTTTTATTTATCCTTTTGTTTAGATACCAATGTTATTTCATTAATTCTAAACTGAATTCGGAGACAATTTTTGGAGTCATTTGATATCTTTTACTTATAATTATGGACTAAAATAAGTAATATCTTTGAAGCAACTTAATTTTTCTGGTAGTGTTTAAAATGTGTTTTAAATAATATGTATATATATATATATATATATATATATATATATATATATATATATATATATATATCTATATATATATATATATATATATATATATATATATATATATATGTGTGTGTGTGTGTGTGTGTATTTTAACTTATGTTTTTGACTTATTTTCTTTTATCAATTTGAAGTTGGCATATTTCTTTTATATAGAAATCAGTCGCGCATATTTTTGGCCGTTTTTAGATACCAATCTTGTTTCATTAATCCTAAATTTGATAATTATATTTGGCGACTACGTTTTGCAGCCATTTATATCTTTTACTTTTATTTATGTTCTAAAATAAATAAAACGTTTTAAGCAATTTAATTATTCTGATAGCGTTTTCGTGGCTGATAGCTGATGATGTTTTCGAGATAGTATATTTCTTCTGGCTTTTTATTCATAATTATTTGACTTGTATCATTTTATCAATTTTAATTTTGCTTATTTCTTTCATATTGAACTCAGTTGCATCATTTTAGGTGTCATTTTTAGTCGTAAATCTTGTTCCATTAATCCTAAATTAAATTCCGCGACTATTTTGGAGAGCCATTTGATATCTTTTACTTTTAATTGCTTACTAAAATAATTAAAACCTTTTAAGCAATTTAATCCTTCTGGTGGCGTCAAAAATATTTTTGACATATGTTTTTATTTATATTTATTTCACTTATATCATTTTATAAGTTTAATTTTGGCATATTTCTTTAATAATAAATTAATTTGTGTCATATTTTTGTCAATTTTTAGACGCCAATCTTGTTCTATTAATCCTAATTTTGGTTTTGGGACTAATTTTTGAAGCCATTTAATATCTTTTGTTTTAATTATTTACTAAAATAATTAAAATATTTAAGCAATTTAAGTCTTCCGATGGTGTTTAAAATGCTTTTTGAGATAATATATTTATTCTTGATTTTTAGACATTTTTATTTGATGTATTAAGTTTTATAAAGTTTGATGTATATTTGTGCCAGTTGCGCCATTTTTGTGTCAAATTTTAGACGTCAATCTTCATCTATTAATCCTTACTTGGATTTGGCTTCTGTTTTTTATTATCAGTTGATAGAGTTTGCCTTTAATTGCGTGTTAAAATAATTAAATTCTTTTCAGCAAATTAATTCTCCTGATGGACTTGCTTTTTTACCATATTTATTTGACTTATATAATTATATCAATTTTAACTGGGCATCTATGTTTTATACTGAATTCAATTGCTCTATTTTTCTGTCGAATTTTAGACTCTAATTTTGTTTTATTAATCATGAATTTGATTTGGTGGTTATATTTTAGGGTTATTTCATATATTTTATTTTTAATTACGAATTAAAATAATTAAAACTTTTCACGCAACTACATTAATTTGATATCTTTTAAAATGCATTTCGAAATAATAAATTTGTTCTTTTTTTTCTGACCATATTTATTTGACTTACATAATTTTTACCATCTGAAATTCAGCAAATTTTTCCAAATTGAATTATTTTGCCATTTTATTTTGTGCATTTTTAGAAGTTGACCTGATTTATTTATAATGGCTTTATCATTTGAAATAAGTATTTAGGATGCATGACATGTGATAAATGTAAAGAGTGTACACACTCACACAAACATACATACATACATATAATACATACATATATATATATATATATATATATATATATATTGTTTTTATCTATTCTTGAAAAGTCACCCTAGGCTTTAATATGTTAAATAGTCTTTCGAAGAAAGCAAATGTACAATTCTCATTTCGTTCTTTTTTTTTTTATACATGAAATGTGTTCACTAATTTTGAGTCAATCTACTTACATATATTCGAAATTAAACTGTTATACCAGATTAAATATATATATTTAATACATAAAAATTATTCTTAAAATTCTTTCAATACAATTTCCAAAGCTTTCTATCTTATAGACGTATATTTTTTGTCTATTCAACATGTTTTCCAGCTGTCACCGTCAAATAGCTCCATGTTTTTCCTCATCTTAACAATTTAAATTAGCTGAGTAAGTTTCTTATTCCTTGGGAAAATTCTTTCTGTTTTCTCTCTTGGGTGCACCTCTGATCGAGCAGAGTGAATTCTGTGTCTTTCCTTTGTCGTTGACTAGTAAAGATGTCCGTTTTAGCAGCTCTAAAGTTTTAATTAGACTTGTGCCGGTCTCTTTCAACGGCCCGACTGCATCGTTATTTCTGTTAGCTGTTTAGGCCTCTCCTTGCCCAGTAACCCGGGAAAATAAATACAATAGGGGCTATATAATCCTTGTGACTAGTGGAAATAGTTTTTACACACACACACACACACACACACACACACACACACATATATATATATATATATATATATATATATATATATATATATATATATATATATATATATATATATATATAATTGGTAAATCTAACATTTTAATGTTAATTAAAATTTGAAAATGGAATAAATTAAAAAAGCATCAGAAAACGAAAATTTTATTTGTTAGGACTTAGAATACTACATATTACACCTATTTTTATAACAAGAAAATAATATTAATTCTGTTGTTTATAGTATTGCTTTACAATATCCTCTAAATTGCTTCTGTTAAAGGCATGTGCAATTTTGTTTATAATAATATAACTGTAAAAGTAACTAAACTCGATGCACTATAAACAAGGAATTAAAACGAGTAACATCTCATAAATATTTCACATTTTAAGCTGTAAAATAATAGAAATAGAGCTTATTTTGTCAATTGTTGCAGTAGGTAAATATCGTCAAAACCCATATTCGTGCTTAATCAAGTGCATTACAAAGTTTCATCTACAATTTCATAACTCAAAATAATAATTCGCATTTTATGATTGAATTTAGAAGTTCCTAAATGTTATTTTCATTTTCAAAGTTATTTTAATCTCCGCGTACACTACATTCCACATATGATTTCATATGCTAGACATGACATCCCCTGATAAAATAATAATCAAGTATGTGCTTGCTACCTGTGTACAGCGGAAAAACTGCACAGTATTTAGAATACTGCTAGGTCTGTATATTATAGAAGATAGTTTATTTTCCTCTTTTATCTGGATAGGCATGGAGTTATTATTGTACGCAAATAGAGCAGGTAATCCTGATCCAGTGCAATTCACTTTTAAAGGAAAACTTTTTTAAGTTAGGGGAAAAATTTCCAAATGCGTTTTAGACTTGCTCCAAAATGCTCAAATGTTTCCTTATTTTCGTGTTACCACTTATCAGTAAAAACAATTGTTTAAACTAGGCCTAAAAAAAAATCTGTTATCTGATCTATATTTAATGGTGCTCGAACGTCATCACTATTGAGGATGATATTTGCTTGAGGATAATTACTGCTAAGCTTAGAATGAATAAAAATAACTCCCTTATTAACCTTGAATCACTGGCGTTCATCGTACGTCATCCATTTTTACATTTTTAGGATAATACCTGGCATGCGGATAATTATTTTTTTATACTTAAATGGATTGGAATAAGTCCCCTATCAGACTAAAAATCACTTGTTTTCATCGTACGTCTTATGTGTGTGTATATACCTGTATATATATATATATATATATATAAGTTTGTGTGTGTATGTATTCAGTTAGCTTTGCTAAATTTACTTTATTTCTAAAAAATAACTTTTTATATTGTGTAAAAAGCGATATATAAATACGATATATATATATATATATATATATATATATATATATATATATATATATATATATATATATATATATATATATATATATATATATATATATATATATATATATATATATATATATATATATATATATATATATATATATATATATATATATATATATATATATATATATATATATATATATATATATATATATATATATATATATATATATATATATATATATACATTATATATATATATATATATATATATATATATATATATATATGTATATATATATATATATATATATATATATATATATATATATATATATGTGTGTGTGTGTGTGTGTGAAATGAAATAATTGAATCCAATGTAGAGGAACTTACATTTTTTAATATTGGGAACTACAAATCAATTTATTTTATTGATCATTTTATTATGGGATCCTCTAATTAGTGGCTATGACGGCACAATACGTATACATCCTATTCTTCTGATAAATGAAATCCAAGTCCATCGGATAAGAGGATAATAACCTAATATTTGGGTGACTGGAGTAAGGAAATTAAATCCATGTTACAACACCGGATAATGAGGGAAGTGGATGAAGTATAAGGACCCTCCAGTCATTTTATAGCAACTAAACACCTCTAACGACCACAGGTAGTCGGTAACAAACCTGCAATACATCGTTATGAATTGATTCAGACATAGAAAGACAATGGAACAGCGTTGCAGTTTGGATTCATGAGGTCCGAGTACTATTGTTTTGCAATATGGATAGTGACTTGTCTATCAGATATTAAGTTCGCGTTGTACACGAGTAAGTACGGTAAATTAAGAAGTATTAATGGAAAGTTTCTTTAAGACTATGGTAATACTAAATATTGCATTGGTTAGAATACATACAGAAGATTATTTAACTTATTTCGGAGACACTATTTTTCCCTGAATATTCTAATAATTAAAATACATATAGGACATTACTCAAAAAAAGAAGGCTTCTAAAATATGAACATTTGTCAAGATCGTTCTGTTCTAAAACTGTCCGACGGTGTCCAATAGCCGTTCTCCTTTCTCAGACTTTTGCAGAGGATTTCATATAAAAATGGGGCATCTCAATTTAATTCACACAGCGATAAGCCTTATGAGATATAGTCTCACATTCTTCTTTCTTTTCGATTTATTTACAAAAAAAGGTATCGACAGATGTCGAAAAGGTGTACCTCAGTAAAAAATGTTGCTATTGGATTAAAACTGGAATTGATCAAAAACAGAATCTAACTGCTGTGCATAGATGTCGTCCAAAATTTTTATCTCTTGAAAATCTCCATAAATGGATAGATGTATTCAAGTGGGTCAATTCCTGTTATAAATTTTTTAAACATTGCATGCTGTTACCCCCTCCTGCAGTTTGATTGACTGTTAACTATTCGTTTTACGTCACTTACTCAATATAAGGCAATATTTTTATGTTAAGTAATGGCTGCCAATTACCTTGTATGTTCACATTTAATACGAGGTGCATCCAGAAAGTAAGTTTCTATATTTAAAAGAAAAAAAGAACTCACACTTTCACGGACATATTTATTGGCAACAAGTACAGCAATGTTTCAGCTATCTTTCAACATTGCCACCACAAGAATTCAGACACTTGTCGTATTGTGGGATCAGATTTTGTATACCTTTGTAGTAGAACTCTGCCGCCTGTGAAAGGAACCAGCCTTCCTGTCCCAGAACACCTTGCACATCCCTTTCCGTACTGACAGCGTCTGTTTGAATTGGGTCCTGACCGAAGATCCACTATGATGCTAAAGCATTGACTGCTGCTTGGTTTCCGGGGTAAAGTGCGAAATCCAAGTCTCATTGCCCATGACGATTCTGTCGAGGAACTCGTCGACGTCATTGTGATAGCACAGAAGAAATGTCACTGCTGCTCCTAAGCGTTGAGTTTTGTGTTCGGGTGTCAGTTTGGGCTCATAGACCTGACAGAGCTGACAATGAATTTCAATTGGCGCAATGTGCATTCAATATCACCGACCGAACCTTGCAGGTGGCGGGAGAAGGAATTAGAGTTTCCATTTCGGACCACTGCTACCCAGCTACTGGCAATAATCAGGACTTGTCCGGCTGGCATATGATTAATACGTCATAGATCTGTTACGCACGTGCAATTAACACGGCTAATTACGTTTACTTTAAAGGGGAAACATCGGGGAAACTTACTTATGTATTCTCCTCGTACTTAGTATTTAAGCATGTTTACGTTTTATTTATTGTTGCTTAGCAAAATATCAGCTTTCAAAGAATGAATTTTTACTGCTAGGTTAAGTAGTAGACAAATTACATAAGTATGTTTAAAGTTTAGATTTTATAACAGTTTTCTCCAGAACTGCAGTACTTTCCAATACTCCTCAGAAGTCAGCATAGTATAGACGTCGTAGACCTTTACGTAGTAAGTACAAGATGTTTTCTTTTTTTATTTATGTATAAAAAGTATAAATACATGAATTTATGTTTTCGACATGTCCAACAGAGATATCATTTACATTTTCCATTTCACAAATTAACATTAAGAGTTAAGAGAGAAAGCAATCCAGTGTCACAATTGTTGCATATGTACTTCCCCGTTTACAGACTTCTCTTCTGTATTCTTATTTTCTACTTTGCTCTCCTTGGCTGATCCTTTGAATATTATTTGTTGAAGATTTTGAAAGGGTAACTCGACTGTCACACAACCAATGAAAGCCAAGAAAAAACTCGGTAAAAGAATAGAAAAGAACATAAACACCTATTGGTGGGGAAAACCATATCAAATCATTAAAATAGGATTTTGGAAGTCAACAACGAATCATTTTTCAAAATATCTATATCTAAAGTTTTTAATAGGAATTATTCGCATATATTGTTTGTTTGTGCACAATATAACAGTCCAAATTTCTAATATCTTTGGGCTGCTACATTATTTATAGTTGATAGATGTCCTGTTAAAGCAACTGTTACTATTTTATGTATGGAAAATTCAATAACTCTTTTACAAAAGTATTTATTACTAAATGCGATACATCTTTTGAAACATATGTATATAGAATATGCTTTCTTCTTTATATATCTACAAGGTCAATCTATTAATTTCTAAGACTTATGGAATAATTCAGAGGAAAAAAAGGTTAAAGACATAGTCATTTAATATGGTTCAAAGTAATCCTCATCAGCCGAAATGCACGTCTGTGTTCGGCTGTACAAATTTCTGAAAGAAGTTTTAATGTTCTCTTTTGGAATGCTCTTTAATCGTGATGTTACAGTTTACAGTACTGCGGCCGACCTGTGATTGGATAATCTTCGACTCTTTCGCGCCCTTCCAGAAAGCATTTAAACCAGGGGTAGGCAAATACTTTTAAGCGCGGGCCAAAATGAAATTTTCAAAATATCTCCCGGGCCGGAGAATTACTTTGTTTGGTAGAATTATTTTGTTGCTTATTCAAGTTTTTTGTTATTTTTTCTGCTGCACTTTGAAGTTCTTTTAAAGAAAGTGATGCATATTTTGGATGTTTTGATTTAAAATGACCCGTTTAAATTGTATTCCTTGAAAACAGCAATTGTTTCCTGTCAAACTAAACAAATTGCTTTCTTATCAATGTTTGTAAGAAGGTATTTTACCCTCCATGCTTCATTGAAATTTCTGCACCCCAAATCAACTTTTCTTTTTTTAGATTGACTCATTTTACAATGGCCTACAAATAAATAATTTAATTATTACAATAAAATAAAACCAAAGTTTTAAAATTTTACCTACAAAAAGTCTATTTTTTCAATTTATTATTATATTTGCAAAATAACAAACATTAGTCTCAAAAGAAATGACGAGTATGCGACTAGTGCTAAATCAAAATAAACAGTACGCGTGCAGCGGTCTGCAAGTTCAGTTCTCTGTAGTAAGCCGACCACACGCTTTATGAGAGTATGCATACATTAAAGTAGGGATATGGTTACTGCTGTTCAAATTATAATACTCTCTATTATTTATATATTTTTCATTATTTATATGTACACTACGCATACAAATACTGTTGATTTCAGCAAAATCGCATATAAGAGATTAAAAAAAATGCATGCACGATTTTTCAAAGGGCCGGATAAAGTAAGCAAAAAGGCAGGATCGGGTCCGAGGGCCGGCTTTTGACCACCTCTGATTTAAACCTTTCAAAAGCTTTTGAGCGGGATAATGCTTCCTCGCCGTAAACTTGTTTTAACATTTCGTAGGTTTCTGCAGCTGTCTTGCCCAATTTGAAGCAAAGTTTAATGTTAAGTCTTTGCTCCATTTTCACTTCGACAACTGGATTTTAAGAGCTAGCTACGTTTTAATGTACCTCTCCACGATAACCACTTCCTTCAGAATGGCGCCAATTCCACTGCACATGCGCTAGAAAACGCTCTTGAATATGCAATCATTAGCGCCATCTTCCGGCTTTTCGTTCTGCTACAGTTATGTCAGTTCTGGAAATTAACAGCCGGACCTTGTATGTATATGTATGAGTACGTTTGTGTGTACACGCATGCCAGAAATGACGGTTGAAAAAGTCTGAAAAGTTCTTTTAATTGTT
>CM063504.1:7561850-7626878 GCA_032207245.1 Pardosa pseudoannulata
TTAATTAATAGCATTCCATATTATACCTGTAAAATACTATAAGTAACAATGCTCCGAGTATGTGAAACTGCATCAGAGCTCCTAAATACCATAGATGAACCAAACACTGCAAAAGAAATATAATTAAAAGTGAAATTAAGCTTAAATGATTAAAACATGTTTAAAAATATATTAATAGGTCCAAAATCATAAAATTAGTTAAATGTCAGAAAACTGTAAAAGACAATATATATACAGGGTGTCCCAAAAGGTCATTTACAAACTTAACATGCTGCTCTGTCGTATCACGATGAACAAGATTTACATAGGAAGTCTGAAAATGCAAACTGCCACCGCTAGAGTGCTGTGATAGCGAGTGTAGAGCAGGAGGAAAAAAAATGATATCGACAGCGGTGTTAATATGATTTTTGCTACAGATGAGGATTACATCACAGCAAATGCTCAAAATTGTTTCCTTTCGAAAAAAATGAACGTTTCACAACGTTCGCGCATGGATTCACGAGCTCGTTCAATTTGGCCAGGTGTGTCACGGACACGTGCTGCCACTTCAGCGATCCTGGCGATAAGATCCATGTCCGATGTTAGGGTGTCTCGTATACCATGGACTTCATCTGTTCCCACAGGTAAAAATCCAGGGGAGTCAGGTCGGGAGATCGCCTTGGTCCGCCTCTACGATCCAGCGATTTTCCTGCCATTACTGCCCTCTAACGGTCTCAGTTTGCATTTTCGGACACAAGTTCCTATGTAAATCTTGTTCGTCATGATATGACAAAGCAGCATGTTAAGTATGTAAATGACCTTTTTAGACACCCTGTATAATATAAACCCCTACTTTCTAAATCATGAATGAAATACTCTCTTTTTCCTATTTATAGCCAATTTTTATAGCCAAATTTTCTTATATATTAAAATATGTTCCCGTATGCCTGTGTGTCTATTGTATGCAACAACAAATCCTCCAAGTGTTTAGGGTCGAAACAAGCATTTATGGATTTGAAATATTCTTGTTAATTCATTACGCTATGTTACATCCACTTGGGACACGGTAGTTCCGTTTGTAAATACGTCCAATACCTAACTAAAGGATTGTGAGCTTTACGCTCTACGCAAAAAAAATCCAGGGTTAATTGTTGTTGTGAATAGGTTTGCGGCAGCTAAGTCTTCCAAGTTCCCTCTTATACCTCTGACGGCGTCAGGCTCATCCTTTAGGTCCCTGTTTCTAAATTACTCCCTAAATTCCCAAAAAGCACGGTTCCCAAAAGAGGGTGAGGAACACATCCGGAAGGTTATTGTATGTGGAATAGGGTAATAAAAGTACAAATCATGGGTGTGACGTCGCTAAACCTCATGGGCTTCACAAAAAAGCTTTTTTTTAAACCCAGTTTATGGCGGCATTCGGTCTGGAATTTTGACATTAAACTACAAAAGATTTTCGGTTCGACACGCCTTGACATGTCCGAGCTAATCAGAAGGTCGGACGCAGCGCGGAAAGGGCAGACTGTCAGGCACCAACGAAAGCACCAATCGGCGGTTAGGAGAACTGCGAAGCGGAAAGGAAAAGCCAATAGGAAGAGGCGAAAGGTGACATTAGGCTGAGTGAGTTTTCGCCAGAGGAGGAATAACTACGAGAACAAAGAAGAGAACAAGCGATGGCAACGACAGGTTGCGTTGGTGTTTTTGGAGAGCCATTTCTCCAGTTTTTTGTATGACTCAAGGAGTCCAAGTTGTACCCCTGTACAATGGCATATTTCCCGGGCACCTGACTGCAGTTTCCTATTTAGGTTCGCCTCGAACCTGAGACTTTTGGATCCGTAACAGTTCACCTAAACTCTGTGATTTCCATTTGGAAATTTTGTAAATAGCTTCATAATTAGTCCAGAATAAAAGTTTTTATTGTTATAAGCTGTAGCTCGTGTCACTACAACTTCGACACCCACAAGCTACCCTAGGATCCAGTGACGTTACATAAAGAATCGTTGGGCATATGTTCATGTCTCACAGATGGTTCTTAAACCCATCTGGAGAACATAAAATGTTCTACCAATTGTAACTAACTTCTGAATTATACGATTTCTAAGCTGTTAACCACAAACGTCTCATTCATGAGAACATTAAGTGCACTCCCAGTTATAACTAATTCCCGAGTCATACTATTTCTATGCTAACAACCAGTAACTTCTCATTAATGAATGCATATATAAAAGTGTAAATTTTCTAATGAACTTTAAATCTTGTTATTTCCAGTCCCAGATATTTCATTTGCTTAAAATTCAGCTCTTTTATTGCAGGCTAGAATTAGTTGAAGAACCAGATTAGAACCGTCTTAGCTCAATTCCATTTTATCCTGCAACCATATATCATCTTTTGGAGCATCATTAAATCATCTTAAAGTTCCGAAAGCAAATTTACATATTTGTTAGTTATATTTTTTTCGTTAGTTTTCCTTAGTTAGTTACTTTGAGCTGTTCTGGGGCTTTATCAAATAATAATATTTTAAACACGGCGAAACAAAGCTATATCAAAATAATTATTATTGTCCCACAGCTAAGCAGATAAATTTAAACTTTTTTGTTGTTGTTGACAATTCCACTTGGAAGTGCAAAGCACGTGAGCCAGAAATAATACGAATTAAAGTAAAGGTTGCGTCTTTCTTTTGACGAGCCCGCTAGGGTGAAAAAACGACTTTGCTCAAGTGGGTCCCAGTAATTTGGTTTGGTTTGATTTGGTTTAAAGCACTGCAATCTACTGTTTTGCAACACAAGGGCTAATGAAACCGGGAATTGCTTCTTAAAGATGATTTCGAACAGTTACGAGCATTCATGTCGGCTGCAGGATTCGCACCCACAAAGTCCTGTACCAAAGAGCAGAGCTTTACCATTCGGCCTTCGTAATTTGGAAGTAGACCCACCAACGATTTGGAAGTCACCTGCTTGGGATACCCAGAGGTATCATTTCACGTGGAGAACATTCGATCACGAACGTGATCGCAACTGAGTGTCCCAGTAACAAACACAGTTGATCTTAAATCGGTTCGAGCCCCGAACCCGCAACCCTCCAAGTACGAGATCACCACTTTTGCCAACTGAGCTACCGCAGCTCAGAACTTCCTGTTACTTCCTGTCTTTAAGTGCATTGTTACTAAACTAGAGATTATATTTAAATGTTCATTACAACCTTTAAACGCAAAGGAAATTCAATTAAAAAATACGAATATATTTAAAATAAACATATTTGATAATTTAAGCAAGCGTGTTAAAAAATTATAATACATTTATTTCTAATTTCTTGTTTAAGATATGTGCTCAACATGCTTTTAAGATTTGGTCTATTGAAAAACTTTTGAAGCGTTTTAGACTTTATATACAATTAAACCTTCTTACGTCATCACTCGGAGGATCAAACATTTTTGACGATTTAAGCGGGAATTTTTAAACTCCCTTTCAAAAAAAAATTGATAATAAATGCACCACTAAAATATTTAATGTTGAACATCACTGCAAACTCCTTGACCTCTTCTTTGATATTCAAGGGAAAATTCTTCACATATTCCGATTTGGCATGTTGTAGCCATCGACCTAAAACCTCCTCTGCCTTATCAAAATTCGATTTAATCATTATCTTTCTTTTGTCTTTGCAGTAGTCAACTTCTTCAATGGCTTGTTTCAATGAAACAATGCTGTTTAATGTTGTCCTGACAAATGCTGTTATTTGGCAATCGTTGTTTTCATAAACATTTAGATATTCAACTTTTTTGTTGTTGTTGACAATTCCACTTGGAAGTGCAAAGCACGTGAGCCAGAAATAATACGAATTAAAGTAAAGGTTGCGTCTTTCTTTTGACGAGCCCGCTAGGGTGAAAAAACGACTTTGCTCAAGTGGGTCCCAGTAATTTGGTTTGGTTTGATTTGGTTTAAAGCACTGCAATCTACTGTTTTGCAACACAAGGGCTAATGAAACCGGGAATTGCTTCTTAAAGATGATTTCGAACAGTTACGAGCATTCATGTCGGCTGCAGGATTCGCACCCACAAAGTCCTGTACCAAAGAGCAGAGCTTTACCATTCGGCCTTCGTAATTTGGAAGTAGACCCACCAACGATTTGGAAGTCACCTGCTTGGATACCCAGAGGTATCATTTCACGTGGAGAACATTCGATCACGAACGTGATCGCAACTGAGTGTCCCAGTAACAAACACAGTTGATCTTAAATCGGTTCGAGCCCCGAACCCGCAACCCTCCAAGTACGAGATCACCACTTTTGCCAACTGAGCTACCGCAGCTCAGAACTTCCTGTTACTTCCTGTCTTTAAGTGCATTGTTACTAAACTAGAGATTATATTTAAATGTTCATTACAACCTTTAAACGCAAAGGAAATTGAATTAAAAAATACGAATATATTTAAAATAAACATATTTGATAATTTAAGCAAGCGTGTTAAAAAAATATAATACATTTATTTCTAATTTCTTGTTTAAGACATGTGCTCAACATGCTTTTAAGATTTGGTCTATTGAAAAACTTTTGAAGCGTTTTAGACTTTATATACAATTAAACCTTCTTACGTCATCACTCGGAGGATCAAACATTTTTGACGATTTAAGCGGGAATTTTTAAACTCCCTTTCAAAAAAAAATTGATAATAAATGCACCACTAAAATATTTAATGTTGAACATCACTGCAAACTCCTTGACCTCTTTGATATTCAATGGAAAATTCTTCACATATTCCGATTTGGCATGTTGTAGCCATCGACCTAAAACCTCCTCTGCCTTATCAAAATTCGATTTAATCATTATCTTTCTTTTGTCTTTGCAGTAGTCAACTTCTTCAATGGCTTGTTTCAATGAAACAATGCTGTTTAATGTTGTCCTGACAAATGCTGTTATTTGGCAATCGTTGTTTTCATAAACATTTAGATATTCAAAAAGCTTAATTAGGTATTTGGTTTTTTTTATCTTTAAAAAGTTGTAACTCGCATAGTACCATATCTTGCATGGTAAAAACGTAATCGAAATTGGAAAAAACAGCCATAATAGTAGGGCTATGTAATTGATTTTAAGAATGATTAGAAGAGAGATTTGAATAATCCAAATCTTTCAAATGGGTAGGAAATGTACGTGCAACAACAGAAAAAGATTTACAGGTGTTTTGCTGCAATGACAAGCGCAGTCGAAAATTACCCTTAAATCCATAAAGTGAACGGGCTGTGTGAACAGACAACATGATAACGTTCAAAATAGAGAAGAAAGATACTATGGACCATTTTTGAGAATGACGAGTTATTCTGTGTAGAATTTAATTTGGTGACGTGTAAGCGAAGGTATTTTACATTATTAAGTTATTGACCTTGACGGGATCAAAGAAAACGAAGACTTAACAAAGTTTTAATATATATATATATATATATATATATATATATATATATATATAAATATATATATATATATATATATATATATATATATATATGTATGTATATATATGTATGTATATATATATGTATGTATATATATATATATCTATATGTATGTATGTATATATATATGTATGTATATACATATATATATATATATATATGTATATATATATATACATACATATATATATATATATATAATATTAAATATACATATATCCTAGGGATGCAAAATATGTCCATATGGCCGGATAACGGGTACTGGATATCTGGCCCTAGTTTTAGCAAAGTATATCTGGCCGGATGTCAGTATGTTTCGCAATTTTTTTTTAAATTTATTTTAAATAAATCAGTTTTATGTACTTTATTTTTGAAACCGAATTGTAGTATTTTGCTCACTTTTTATATTTTTTAATTAGTCAAATATTTGCACTATAATTTATTGTTATATTTTCTTTATTTTAAGATTCAGTACTCAGTATCTCAATTTGACATTATTTAATTAGAATAATCAAATCTGAATAACAGCATTTTTAGTAATCCTTTACCTTCAATCTTTAGTGGTTCTTATATTTATGTAAGAAAAATTTCGATCACATATTCCCACTCTTTTTCAATAAATTGTTTTTATTCATCTATCCTCCAAAACACGTTTTGTCTTTTGTGTTTTCAGATGCAAGATGCATTTTTTTTTCACATAATGCTCAAAATTACTTATACACATTGATTAATATAGTATACAAGCTGCTTCGTACCCAGCCTTTGGTCTGGGTTTTAAAATGTTTCGATGAAAAGTTTAGAACCACTATTAAAGATAATAAGACGTATTAATAGAAATGCTGAATAAATCTCGTATGTTTCAGATTGTTGACGATTATAACAGTTTATTAATAGCTGAATGTCCAGTAAGTGCACTGTGTTACCCTGTGAGCAGCTGCATAATGATTCCCAATTCCACGACTTTCTTTAATGTAGGAGTCAAATTTCAAAATACTGTGGAGATTAGTATATATGTACTGTTCTGAATGGGATAATTCATTTCCGAGATTGGATGTCTTTTAATACTAATGATTGACATACATAAAAATTAAATTTTAAACAACAAAACCTATGACGATAACTTAATCTTTAAAAAATGCCAATTGTGAAATAAAAACAAATTTGATAGTACATGGCGAATTTGTAATTATTGAAAATAAAATAAAGCCAACATATAACAGAAAAAATACTAACTTCTTAAAAAATTTAAGAAAGTAAAATAAAGTTTTACATATTTTGATGAAGTAAAAAATTTAGCTATTAAAAATAAAATGATTTTGATACTGGGATATTTCAAAGAGAAAAAGTTATTGCGTATGACAAATAGTTGTAACTATAGGCAATAAATGACACTACTCATTACATATTTTAATTAATATACATTTAACTGAGTGTAATTACAGTATTTTAATGGTGAAAAGAGATTAAACATTCAGCGGATTTCGCGAATTAATGCATCCAAATGTATTTATGTTTATAATTTCATTTATTTACAATCGAATTTTAATGGTATATATATACAAATATACTATAAAGAATTATATCAAAAGTAAGGTCTTGAAACAGTCTTCTAGAATATAATAAATCACTAACAAAAATAACAAAATGTGCCGCAGTTCAAATTTTCCAAACAAACAACGATTTGGCAAGATAAGCGATAGTTGTTTCAATTCTATGATCAAATATGTGACGAAAACGATGACAACAATGAAAATATGGTCATGGTTTATCAAGCCAACTCAACAGTTAAAATGACTATAATTATAACGGTGTTTTTGTTAGTTTTAAAATAATATATTTCGAACTAATTAGAATATCTGAACGCGATTGACCGAAATGACTTCCTTAAGTAATTCTGTCAAGCCTAATTATAAATAGATGTTAGTGCGGTCTCAAAAATGGATAAATAAAAATGGCGCAATTGAATTGACAATGAAAAAAAAGTACTAAATATTGATAAAATGAACTAAGCACATAAGGTTAAAAGCCGAGACAGTTATATTACCTGAAAGTGTTATCATAAGAATAAAGTTACATAAAGGATTTCAATTTTTATAACACAAAATATATACCGAAAGTCGCCATGCTTATTTAAGAATAGGTGAAGTACAGAGTAACCTCTTAAAATTGCATAAATAAAAAAGGCGCAAATGAATTTAAAATGAAAGAAATATACCAAATTAATATTGATAAAACAAAATAAGTATTTAAGACTAAAACACCGAAAACAATTATATTATTTGAAATCACATTTTAAACTTTAATCAAAAGTGTCTAAAATATCTCAACATTTCATAGTTGTCATTTCTAAAATGAAAATTTATTTGTTCCCAGTATATCACTTGCCAATTTCTTTTATCTCTAGTGTAGTTGAGTTTTAGATAATAAAACCTATAACAATATGGTAGTTTTTATTTAATAAATGGCAACTGCGAAATGAAAACAAATTTGATAGAACATGACAAGTTTTTAATTACTCAAAATAAAAATCTCGCCAAGCATATAAAATAAAAAAAAGAAGTGGTTTCCTAAACAAAAATGAGTTTATCGTTTATCAGATAAGAATATATATACTTACACTGGAATTTAAATAGCGTAGATACGTTTCTGTGTTTCCCGAATACCAAATATCTGGCGATAATAATGCCAACAATGAATAACACTGCAATATTTAGACGCCAACTCTACAATGGAAAGCTCGTGTCGCAAAATTAAACTAGCATTTTGTTCTGTTTTTCGTCAATATCATTCGAACTAATTGAAATATCGGAACGCGAATGGGGAAAATGACATCCCTGGATCGTTTCACGTCTTTTTGTACCTTTGGTGCCCATCTGCGTGCAGCGGTTCGCAAGGAGATAGATGCACATACAACATACATACATGCATAGATAGTCAGTCAGATTTTAATCTCTGAATTCAAGATGTATTAATATGGAATATGTTCATTTGGCGGTATCAAGGATTTTTGTCCAAAGCTAGTTGATCTATGACTTATCGGGTAGATTTGTATAAAAAAAAACATAAAAACGAAAACTGTTCAATTTTATGTTTTTAATCTTAATATCAATAAATAAATATAATAAAATATATGTTTACATGCTAACGATTAAATCTACATCAAATTTGTGTGTTATATTAAATTTGCTCAAACATTTTCCATCATGGTAAAATTTAAATTTAACCCTAAATTACATTACTGTATTACTACTGTACGTTGATTAGCAACTTTAATATACATTGCCATAGTACGTGATAGAATAGAAAGCAGAGGTTTTGACAGCAACAGTGCTATGGTGCTTGTTGGTAGTAATAAATGTTTTCCAAAATTAAGGAAATTTATGACAAACCACATTGTTTTGTATGAAACAGAACAGCACATTATAACGACAACCATATGAATATGAAGATAACTATATAAAATGATAGGTTTTTATTTACCAGTGAGAGTCACTGAAATTTGTACTTTTTGTTGTTAAAATATTGATGATAAACATTTTATTGCAACTTAAAAATTAACTAAGAATTAAGTTTAAAATAAGTGCTCATATAAAAATGTTATAATTTGCGTCACATAGAAATGAAAGTTAATCACTTTATATCTCAATTTCCAGGTCAAATCGAATTGATACTACGCAGACGATGTTTAAATAATATAAAATAAGAAATGAATAAATCAGATATTTAAAGTAATGACGTCATAATGATAGAAAAATATCATTTTCACCTATTTATTATGTGATAAATTAAAAATTTTAATCTCCTGCTTTTAACCGAGGAAAACTGCGTTTAAAACAATTACTTGGGATGACGTCACATTGCTAGAAATATTGCTTCTTTCACTTAGTTATGATGCGATAAATTAAAAAATTAATCGTTTGGTTTAACCAGGGAAAATAATGCTTGGAATAATGACATGAAACGCTCTAAAAAGGGGGACGAATGGATTTCGAACGTTAAAAATTTACAAAAACCTTCCCAGGGATATACCTAATAATTTCTCAAATTTTCACGGCGATTGGATGCATGGTTTTTGAGTCTATCGAGTACATACAGACAGACAGACACAAATTCGTTTATATCTATATACATATAAATAAATTTATTATATATATATATATAATATATATATATATATATAAAATATATATATATATATATATAATATTATATATACATATAATATATGTATATATATATATGTATAAATATAATGTTATATATATGTATATATATATATGTATATATATATATTATTCTATATATATATATATGTATATATTATGTATATATATATATATATATATATATATATATGTATATATATTTATATGTATATATATATGTATATATATATATATATATATATGTATATATATTTATATGTATATATATATATGTATATATGTATATATATATGTATATATATATATATATATATATATATATATATATATATATATTTATATATATAATATATTTATATATATATATATATATATATATATATATATATATGTGTGTGTGTGTATATATATATGTATGTATATATATGTATTTAATATATATATTTATATATATATATATATATATACTATATATATATATATATATATATATATTATATATATAAAAGAGAGAGAAAGAGAAGGAGAGAGAGAGAGAGAGATTATTTAATTTTTGTATTTTTTTTTATATTTATCTTATTTCTCGGTGTATAATTTTAGGTACTATGTATCGCTAGATAATTGTAATATCTGGTTACAGTCTATTATCCGATATAATGGTCGGATATTCTGGATGCTGTATCTTGGCCGAATAACCGTTGTATCCCTGATATATACATATATATATATATATATACATACACATATATATATATATATATATATATATATATATATATATATATATATATATTGATTAAACGAACAAAGAATATCTGATACTTACCATTTTATTTAAATCGTAAAAATTGCTTATATACAAAATATTCGCCCACCACGTTGTTCTACAACTTTCGATGACAGGATTCAATGTGGAATACCATAAAGGCCCAGAGCCAATTACAGGCATAATCAGGAAAAGTGTAATCACAAAACAAATAGCAGGTGTCATTCTAATTGTAAAAAATATAATCATATTTAATACACTTTAAACAAGTAAATTTGCATTAGTAAATGTACATAAAAAGCGTGAAGCTGTGATATGCAAAGTAGTTACATCACTTGTAAAAGCCAATAGATAATACCTATGAGCTAATTAAAAATTATAAAAATTCTTTCTTAACCTTCTTTTAAAGCTTTTTCACTTAGCAAACTTTTTTTACTTTTTTTTCAGGCCTCATTAATTCTTACTCTGAGTATATTAAAATTAGTTTATTAAAATTTGTATAGATATATTAAAACAATTGCTAAAATCCAATATTTTCTAAAAATTTAGGATCGTTTTACTATGACAAGATTAAATTATATATATATATATATATATATATATATATATATATATATATATATATATATGAGAAATCATGATCCAGAGTTAAGGCGAATGGAAAGCAGTCTTCTTGATAATAATAAGTTTTATTAAATCATCGTACTCAAAGAAAGCAACATGCACCATTTTTATTGTTCGTGGCGGAGTTATGCGTGAAAGGGTTGACCGCTCCATGTCCACGCGCCAAATCAAATTTATCTATTTGCAAGCTCATCAAATAGCTCAGAAATTCTTCCACCTTACCGGGTTATCCTGAAAGCTTACGCGAGCGTGGGTCTTTTTCATTTATTTTATTATTATAAAAGAGTTATCTTTTTTTAAATCTTTTTCTTTTTTAGACCTATCACACACACACACAAACACACACACACATACATACATACATACATATATATATATATATATATATATATATATATATATATATATATATATATATATATGTATATATATGTATATATATATATGCATATATATATAAATATATATATATATATATATATATATATATATATAATATTTATATATATATATATATATATATATATATATATATATATATATGTGTGTGTGTATAATAATACAGACTTCTCGGTGGGTGGTTGCAGTCATGACCCATAAAAGTGACACCGTTTTATCTAAAGACCTTTATTAAGATAACATTGGAAGACGGGTTCCAACTTCATTATAGGGAAAGAACAAACTGAGGGGTTAGTTAGCAGGAAATTATATGTGAAAAGGCCCTTAATATCTGTAGGAAAATCGCTAGAAAAATCTGCCTCCGACAGCGTGCATCTTCGTTTTGTTTGGAAATTTCCTAAATTATCCGCTAGGGCAATGTAGAGTTATAATTGGTCAGACCCCTTCTTCGAGGGCTTAAACTGTAGCCCTAGTGTTTAATTTAGGTATGGGGTTAAAAAGTTGAATACAAAAGGAGTCGGAAATTTTTAGCAATTGACTTCAGATTTGAAAACACCTGAGAAATTTCCTTGCATAATATTGAAATATATAATTGCACTCATACTTGACGACTTGGCCGATTATTGTTGTATATAATTAATAGCTTTCTTTGACGTATGAGGTTTTTTTTAGTTGATCCTTTTGTGTTTTGATTGGCTGTGTTTAATTAGTTTTGTTTGTGCCTGTAATTTGATTAGCTGGACGCAGGATCTTAAAGCTATAAAAGCCCAATGTACCTCATATTTCTTGATTATTTTGGTGTTTTCAATAAAAGGTGTTTGCGATCTGTGGCTTTTCATTATGCTTCAACAGCAGAGTGTGGTTTTTGAAATTTAGCTTATACTTTCATTCTCTTCATCAGCAGATCGGCAGTGCTAGTTCTTCACGTGTTTTTCTTTTTCCTTTCGCGAAATATGGCCTTTTCAAATATTGGTAGTAAAATAGAAAAAATATTTTCGGTGTATCTCCATTTGACGGAACTAATTTTACTGTATGGTGTAGAAGAGTGCAATCCGTGTTTTCTGCGAAAGGATTGGATACGTTTTTAGAAGTGGAAGCGAGTGCAGATAATGTTTTACAGTCAAAGAAAGCTATTACTTATATACAACAACAACCGGCCAAGTCATCAAGTATTAGTGCGATTATATATTTCAACACTTCCCCTTAATCGCAATTATACTTGACGACTTGGTCGATTATTGTTGTATATAAGGAATAACTTTCTTTGACGTACGAGGTTTTCTTTCGTTGATCCGTTTGTGTTTTGAATGGCTGTGTTTAATTAGTTTTGTTTGTGCCTGTAATTTGATTGGCTGGACGCAGGATCTTAAAACTACAAAATCCCAATGTACCTCGTAAATCTTGATTATTTTGGTGTTTTCAATAAAAGGTGTTTGTGATCTACGGCTTTTCATTATGCTTCAACACACACACACACACATATATATATCTTTATATATATATATATATATATATATATATATATATATATATATATATATATATATATATTACCTCATAAAGAAATCTTGCCAACGAGCTCAGCGGCCGAATGGTCGAAGCACGCGAACCAGACCCGAAGATTGTGGGTTAGATGCTTGCCATGGTGGTTTATCCAAAGTACGGATTTTTAATTTAAAAATGTTATTTATTGTTTTCTTATGTTCTTGAACATTCTAGATCTTTCTTTAATATGTAAATTAGTTATTTCTCGAATATTCTGTTCGGGTATAAAAGCTGATACCCACTAGTTGAAGACAAATTCTCGATCTTGTAAAGTTGCGAGTTGCTACTTAGCTTCAATAAATTCTTCTCTTAAGTTAAACGGTGTGTTCATTCAAATCTTCGTGACAATATATATATATATATATATATATATATATATATATA
Organism: Pardosa pseudoannulata; assembly: GCA_032207245.1. Classification (NCBI taxonomy): domain Eukaryota; kingdom Metazoa; phylum Arthropoda; class Arachnida; order Araneae; family Lycosidae; genus Pardosa; species Pardosa pseudoannulata. The sequence goes on from CM063504.1 coordinate 7,575,152, forward strand.
TATATATATGTGTGTGTGTGTGTGTGTGTGTGTGTGTGTGTGTTACATTTTATTTTTTTTTATTCAAATTTTAAAAAACCTACTTTATTATTTATTTTGCATATTTACGGAAAAAAACTTGAAAAGATGTATTAAAAATTTTGGAAAAAAATAGAATAATTTCAGAAAATGTAGGATGTATGTGCTAAAACATGATTTAAAAAAATAGAATTGTTTTCAGCTCACCGTGTTATACACCTGAGTATTTAGGGATAAAAAAAACTTTAATAGTTGTACTAAAAAGAATGGAAAAAACGTATATTTTCTCAAAAATTACTGTCGATGCACTATGACCAGATAAAATATATTTTAATGCATTTTCATAAGCTGCTATACCGTCAAATTTTCCGTGTTATATCTTCTTAATAGCAGTTCATCCTACCCTACTACTTACCTCAAGTATTTGCGGATAAAAAACTGGAGTAAATCGATCTTTCCTTCATTCTTCTTCATTCGATGCCAGGTAGAATAAACAAGCAAAAATCCGCTAATATAGAAAAGGAAAAAATATCCATCAATATGAATCTAACTAAGAATTTCAAACTAGCATATAGCCCGTCATATGACGGGATGAGTAAAATTTTCCAGAATCGTAAAGGTACCCTATGAGGCAGGTAAAAAAATGGTTTGTTTTTTGGCTGAGAATTATCGTTCTACAAAAACAATCGATTAAAATTATTACTTATGTACTTAACTATTATTTAAGCCAAATATAAAAGAAAATTATTTAGGTAATATATAAGTTTAGGGATAAAACGTATTGAAATTATACAGAAGATATTTAAATAATCTAAAAGAAATGATTAAATGAGATAGTTAAAGGAATGACGTCATTATGCTAGAAAATATATTGATAAATTTAATAGCCTGCTCCTAAAATAGGGCTTGATATAGTGGCATTAAATGCTCGAAAAGGGAGGAAGTAATTTTGAACGTTTTAAATATGACAGTATTTTTCGCTGTAATACGACCCTTATTCACACCAATTTATTTTAGAATCGGATCTATAATTTAGAAAAAAATAAACTTTACTCGCTTTGAATTTTGGTAACCCTAACTCATCAAAAATCCAATATGGATGCTCTATCCATACCACGTCCAACCGCTTCATAAATTCGAGGACAGACAGATAACTTAGGCTATTATTGCATTACGAGAAGAAAGTTTAAGTTCTGAAAAGTTAAAAAAATAATAAACATTTATTTTAAAAATAATAAAACAATGTTGAAAAACAACTTTAGGAATAAGAATTTGAAAGAAAAAGCAGAAAATATTAAATTAATTACACATCTAGAAAATTTGGCTGAGTCGGGGACAGAACCGTCCAATAGTCAGACCCTCTACCGAACGTGCTAGGCCTACACCCGAGGTAAGAAATAATTAGAGTATATGAGGGTCGAGTAAACACAGTCCAGGTTAAATATTACGCTCCGCCTTCGCTGCCCCCTCTTATTCTATACTAAATTCATATCAAGAATGAATTTAATATAGAATAAGACTTGACATTTTAGCATTAAACACTCGAAAAGGGGGGATGGGGGGATTTCGAACTCGCTTTGAATTTTGCTAACCCTAACTCATAAAAAATCCAATATGGATGCCTGTATCCATTCCAGGTACAACCGCTTCATAAATTCGCGGACAGACAACTTAGGCTATTATTATATAGGAGATGATTACTTTTTAATATAATCTATTACCGATTTTATTAAATTACTTTAGAAATAAATTAGTCATTAATACCTATGTGAGCCTATTACCCTTACAGGATTCCCACACTTTTTCCAGAACAAAAATTAAGGAATTTTTTAAAAACTTTTTAAGGACCAAATTAATTTTTTTATAAGGACCTACTTGAAATACACGACATAAAGGCATAACCTTATTTCCTGATGAACATATTTTAATGATTCTGAACAAGAAAATGCATGATCAATAAATGCCCTGAAATATTTGAGAATTAAATTTTTAAAAATGCCTCAAAATTAATATAAGATAAATCTATTTGACAAAAACTAATTTTGAAAAATGTACATCTAAAGTTTGAGTGATAAAACTAAAAATAAATTGTAAATAAAAACGATGTTATAATCAGTACTTTCTGGGGGTTTAAAAATTACTCTCATATTAATATAGAGTCATTTTATTCATTTATATAATATATATATACATATATATATATATATATATATATATATATATATATATATATATATATATATATATATATATATATATATATATATATATATATAATATATATATATATATATACATATATATATATATATATATAAATATATATATTATATATTTATATATATGTATATATATATATATATATGTATATGTATATAAATATATATACATATATATATATATATATATATATATATATATATATATATATATATATACATATACATATAAATATATATACATATACATATAAATATATATATATATACATATAAATATATATACATATACATATAAATATATATATATATATATATATATATACATATATATATATATATATATACATATACATATAAATATATATACATATACATATGTATATATATACATATACATATAAATATATATACATATACATACATATATATATATATATATATATATATATATATATATATATATATATATATATATAAATATATATATATATATATATATATATGTATGTATATATATATGTATATACTCTCTGATTATACCCGATATTGCATGGGAAAGAAGATACTTTTAGACTTTTCTATTACATTGAATGCAAGGAAAATTAAACTTCCATAAGTAACTGAAATATCTACAAATCCCCATCCTCCATGCTTTGTTGAATTAAAATCTGCATGACTGTTAGTTATTAGGAAAGGGCAGCTGACTTTGTACTTTAAACTTTTTAAGTATACGAAAGATTATTTATTTGTCAAATAATTAACTAAGAAAAAAAAAACTGTCAAATAAGAAAACTAAAAAAATCACATGACGATGGCGGATCTCGTCGATGGAGAAATTGATTGAGTTCCAATTTAAAAATTAAGGAGTTTATAAGGACCTTTTACGGAAATTAAGTAGTTCTATTAGCATTTAAAAATGAAAGCTAAAATTAAGGAGTTCTTAAGGAACCCTGCCTTAAATAAAATAAGAAATAACTCTACAGATATAATAAACACTAACTTCGAAGATTTTGCAAATATTTTTCCCATATAGTAACAATAGTCAAATTCGATGGTAGTAAATAACATAATGCGAATAATCGATTTTTTTACATATATTTTATGCTATTTTTTGTGATGGTAGATTCTAATTCTACAAAATAGTCTAATTTTTTAGTATCTTTTGTTGATTATAATTAATTTGGATTGGCATCTTCATATTGTATTTGGTTTTATGCAATAAAACTTAGCTAAAATATACACTTAGTTATAACCTAGGATATTAATTCTCCAAAGAGTACTGTATTAACTTACTATAGCAAGTTAGCATTCTTTTTAAAGATTATTTTTTTCAAAATTGTCAGCCTGTGAAAAATTTAATTATATGCCTATGAAAAATTTAGCTAAAATGTATAGTTGGTTATAACCTATTATATTCATTCTCTTAAGGGTACTGTATTAACTACGATAGAAAGTAAGCTTTCTTTTAGAAAATTATTTTCGTTTCAAAACAATGAACAAATCACTACTGACGTCAGGTTGTAATTTTTAGATAGTTAAACTTGATATATTTTAATATTGTCGAATTTTTATAATATAACTAATATGAGATATCCATCAATTTGCAATTGACAGACATTATTTGGTTATTGTATAGTTAAGGAAATTACTCGTGAAATGCTAGAAAGAGTAGAGATAACATCACTTGTCTTTTTTTTCCTTATGTATTTAATATGATTGTATTGTTCTTAGGACTTTAATTGTTGGATTAACCAGTGATGAAGGTTATATATACAAACAACAAGTTAAAAGAAAAGAGATATGAAATCTTATTTTGTTATACACCAAAAAAACAAAGAATTTCTGATTTCAGGAAAAAGCGTTGTTAATAATAAACTAAAATATGTAATGTATCGCACAGAGGAAAAAAGTAATTTTCATAAATGGTTCCTTGTGTTCATTCTCGGATATTTTTAGATATTTAACGTCGCATAAAATAAAAGTAGAAATGCCGTAAAGACTAGCTATCTCAATATATATAACTGGATAAAATACGTTCAAAAAGTTTTAAAGATGACTTCACTTAACTTCAGCTTTAAATTAAATAAAATATTAAAATATGGTTTTCTGACACCATGTGTTGCAACAATACAAAATTTTATTACGTCTATAATGTTTGTACTAGGGAAATTTGAAATTTGATTTAGAAATATATGTTATAGCTTATTTTTATGTAGAGTGTAATAGTCTTTTATTTACATTTAAGAAAAAACTTTATGCAAAATGCATTTAAAGTTAAAATTTTGCATATTTTCACTATAATTTCCTTAAAAGCAATGCTTCAATAGCTTAAGTTCGTCCAGATACATGAAATATTTATTCAATATTGTGTTAATATTTCTACTTCTGTATCTATTTTAACTCTCTCTCACTCTACAGGAGTTAAACATTGACATCTGAAATTCCATTTAAACCAAAAGAATTTGCCAAAAAAGGCTGTATGAAAGAAATCTTGCTCTGTTATCATTTCGTAAACTAATTCTGGCATAACATTTTTTTTCAATAGCAGGGGCCATATACATGCATAAAAACAAGGAAAATGAAAGGTATCAAAAAAACATTTTAAAACTGCATCGAAGCAGTTCAAATAATCGAAAGGTATCATCCGATAATTCCTCTTGCCTGCCAATACTTGGCTGGAATAACATTGATTTAACCATTGTTAAATAGTTAAACCTTATCCTAAACATCTTTACAAAACAAACATTTTGAATTGTAATAGGAATGAAAATTTAAATATACTTTGGTTAAAATTATATTAATAGACTTTAAAACTGTTAAGGTATAAAAATAAGCTATAACATTTACTGCTAATTCAAATTTCAAATTTCGGTAGTAAATACATTATAGACGTAATAAAACTTTGTATTGTTGTAACACATGGTGTCAGAAAACCATATTTTAATATTTTATTTAACGCTCTAAGTGGTTCACACGTACAATTCCGCCAAACCGATGAAGTCTTAACGTACAATTTTCGACCTACAAAAACGCTCCAAAAATGGATGTAATGTACATTTTTGCTTTAGTTCTTTCCCCCATGGAGTTTTGCGGTAGGAAACTCAGGTCGATTGTTTAGTAACTGTACCGCTCTTTGAATGACATTTATTGAGGGATGCACCCCTACCTCCTGAGGCGCAAAGACGCTGATAGCTTTTCATGGCTCTGTAAATCTCTGATTCGAAGTATTTCATTCGCTGTAATAAATGTATCTCTAATTGCACCACTTAAAAATCTTGGATGACTTTCGTAAAAATATAAATAAGTCTCTTAAAGAATATTTTTATTTGTACTTTTACAGTCCATTATTTCTTATGGGATAATCTTCGAGACTTGACCAGCTTTATGTATATTAAAAATTAGCAATCTATCATATCTATTTATATATCTATTTATAACCGATAGTAAAGGGACAATAATGAAGGTGGGTTTCCCGTATTCCATTCTAGTCGACAAAAGCTGTAGGAAAAATCAGAGATTGCTTTGGAAAATGACACAGTTAACCTTTCGAGTATATTTTGGAGACTTTTTTTTCTCGATGTGTTCACTCGGGAGGGTTAATTTAAAGCTGAAGGTAAGTGAAGTCATCTTTAAAACTTTTTGAACGTATTTTATCCAGTTATAAATATTGGGATAGCTAGTCTTTATGGAATTTCTACTTTTATTTTATGCGACGTTAAATGCCTAAAAATATCCGAGAATGAACACAAGGAACCATTTATGAAAATTCGTTTTTTCCTCTGTGCGATACATTACATAGTTTATTATTAACAACGCTTTTTCCTGAAATCAGAAATTCTTTGTTTTTTTATGTATAACAAAATAAGATTTCATATCTCTTTTATTTTTACTTGTTGTTTGTATATATAACCTTCATCACTGGTTAATCCAACAATCAAAGTTCTAAAAACAATACAATCATATTAAATACATAAGGAAAAAAAGACAAGTGATGTTATCTCCATTCTTTCTAGCATTTCACAAGTAATTTCCTTAACTATACAATAACCAAATAATGTCTGTCAATTGCAAATTGATGGATATCTCATATTAGTTATATTATAAAACTTCGACTATATTAAAATATATCAAGTTTAACTATCTAAAAATTACAAACTGACGTCAGTTGTGATTTGTCCATTGTTTTGAAACGAAATTAATTTTTTAAAAGAAAGCTTACTTTCTATCGTAGTTAATACAGTACCCTTAAGAGAATGAATATAATAGGTTATAACCAATTATACATTTTAGCTAAATTTTTCATAGGCATATAATTAAAGTTTTCAGAAGCTGACAATTTTGAAAAAAATAATCTTCAAAAAGAATGCTAACTTGCTATAGTAGTTTAATACAGTACTCTTTGAAGAATTAATATCATAGGTTATAAATAAGTGTATATTTTAGCTAATTTTTACTGAATAAAAACCAAATACAATATGAAGATGCCGATACAGATTGATTATAATCAACAAAAGATACTAAAAAGTTAGACTATTTTATAGAATTAGAATCTGCCATCACAAAAATCAACATAAAATATATGTAAAAAAATTCGATTATTCGTATTATTTTATTTATTGCCATCGAATTTGACTATGGTTACTGGTGAAATAGGTACTGATTAAGACAATGGGGGTTGTTTTAAAAGAATAAGAAATGTTCAGGATTTAAAACACAAAAATTTGAATTTTTGAAAGTTTAAAGATGAGGTATCCCTTTAAAAAGTAAATTTTAAAAGTTCAAATATTAAAAATCTCTCAATGGACACTATTTTTTCTTTCTTTTGGTATTTGCATATCTATGAAAATTCAAATCAGTGTTAATACGATTCTGAAAAGCAAAACTAAATTTCACTTGAAGTATATTAAGTTTATCGAATATGTTTCCTCTCATCAAAAACCTAAATATTCTAAATAATGTCATCCTTTCAATTATGTTAATCCTTTATCTATATTTAGATCCTTTTTAGAACATGAATGAATTTTTTTGGTGAGACAACAGGAAAATTGTGAATTATTTAAATATTACTTTAACTAAAGAAAAATTCTTTTAAATCAAATCTTATAAATCATCTCATTATTATTATATTAAATTAAAAATTGCGGTACAATATTACCTTATGAAGAAAAATGTATCCACTGCAAGAGTAAAATTCTCAATAACATTCGACGCTATATTGGACATTTTTAAAAAATTTACAATATTACCTGAAATAAATAATTTTATCGTTGATTAATGCATATTACTATGAATATATATATGTAGGTAAATATATGATATACAGGTGTATGTATATATTTATGCATATATATATATATATATATATATATATATATATATATATATATATATATATATATATATATATATATATATATATATATATATATATATATATATATATATATACGTATATACACTTTAGTGCCAGTGAATTAGGGATAGCAAGGGCAATGCAAATTGTGTAGCACTACGCATTATTCATACGCAAGTAAAAGCTCTGTGATAACTCCATCTATAGAACGTACTGTGGTTGTTCGAAATTAGTTATTAGAGTTGCAAATATGGATAAACTGTTGATTTATATGCCATCTATTGCGGATAAATCGTAGCTGCGAGACGCATGGGCCATTTAATTTCTGAAATCGTCAGACAGTTAGGAATAGTCGACAGTGTCAAGAGTATATTAAGAATACATGGATGGTGGAAAAGACTAACGGTCGGGCAAACTGCAAAAGACCGTTAGCGTTGACAGTGCGGGGTGAGAGATGGCTCAAGCGTATTGTACGTAGTCAGCGAAGCCAAACATTAGCTCAAATTGACATCCAGTTGAATGTCGTTGAAAATCGTACAGTCAGTAAACGGAGAGTGCAACGCTCGCTTCACCGTATGGGTTTCGGGACTCGTCGATCTACGAGAGTTCCATTGCTCTATGCTTGACATTGGGCTGTACGTCTTACTTGGGCAAGAGAGCACAGAGTCTTGAGTTTAGACGACTGGAAACATGGAGGCATGGAATGCTGAGTATCGATTTCGACGACTTAACGTGGACTGGAGGCTGAGAATATTGCACCAGGCTCATGAAGCTAGGGATCCTGCATGCCAGGTTGGAACTGTGCAAGGGCATGGTGGCTCAATCACAGTCTGGAATGTTTTTTCGTGGCGCTGTGTAGGTTATTTTGTGCTTGTACCAATCTCCTCAATGAAAATCGGTACGTTAGTCTGATCATGGTCTGGAATGTTTTTTCGTGGAGGTTTTTAGAATATTTGGTGCGAGTACCATCCTCCTCAATGCAATACGAGTTGCTGAATGATCATCTCCATTTGTTTATGCTGTTCTGTTATCCATACGGTAATAGAGCTTTCCAGTAAGACAACTGTACATCTCACAAGTCCAGGTTGTCTACTATCTGGTTGGATGAGCACTCTTCTCAACTTTGTGTCATAAATTTGCCACCTACAAGCCCAGATGTAAATACGCATCTTTGGGATATTTCGAAAGAAGGCATGAAAGGCCATCAGACAACATCATTCCAGAATCTTGTTGAATCTATGCCTCGTCATGTGGCAACCGTTATCAAGGCCAGAAGAGGCAACACCTCCTATATCGGATATAGGAGGTGTTGGAAGAAGTCTACTCGTTACTAGGTAGGTATTCCTAATTCAGTGTGTGTATATATATATATATATATACACATACATATATGACATGTCGTGGTGCAGAGTTAAGGCAAATGGAGAGCAGTCTTCTTGATAATAATAAGTTTTATTAACTCATCGTTATTAAGGAAAGCAACTTGCCCCATTTTCATTAATCGACGCGGAGCTATGCGTGAAAAATGTGTTGAACGCTCCATGTCCACGAGTTGACTGATCTTTTCTGTTTTCAATCTCATCAAATTCTTCCAAAATTCTTCCACCTGACTGGATTATCCAGAAAGCTTACGGGGCGTGGGTCTTTTTCATTTATTTTATTATTATAAAAGAGTTATCTTTTTAAAATCACTTTTAACTCACGTAATTTCCAACTACCCCTTTTTTAGACCTGACATATATATATATATATATATATATATATATATATATATATATATGAAAAGATACAGCTGTTTAAACATCAGCGACAGCTATCAAAACAAAAGAAAGTAGCAACTTCGGAACCGGAAGTTGTGAATTTAAAGCCATTTAAAGAACATTTTTGGACAAAACTGTTTATCTTTTCATGACGATTAGTTTAAACATTGTTCTAGTATTTTTAATAATTATCAACTTGGCAATTAGAAAGTTTTAAAGCAAGAAAATATGGGTAATTTTAAACATGTATTTTAATTTTTTAATAGTTAAAGTTGCTTTCATAAAATTAAAATGCGTTTTTCTCAGAACGGTATTTTTAATAAAATGTTGAAACTTGAAATGTGATTTCTCAAAAAGTTCTTAAAATATTTTGTTGAAACTTATTATGAATGCTTTTGATAGTATTTACTAGTGAATTATCTAAAAACTTTAAATTTGGATAATTTTTGAAGGAAGAAAATTTTTTACTAAATGTAAATTAAGCAAATAACTGTAACTACTAACTGTACTAACTGTAAATTAGGTGATTCACTAGTCTAGTGTATAAGTAATGTATTGCATCAAAAATATTGAAATAATTTAATTTAATAAAAATGAGGCCTTTTGAAAAAAACCGATTTTTTTACTAAATTTTTTTTATTTATTAGAAATTTTATAAAAACTTCTCCAGGAATAAATTTTTTAAGTGCAATTCTCTATGATAATATAAAAAATAAATCTAAAAATGTAAAAACATGAACTAGTTTCTATGTTTAAAGAAAAAAGATCTCCGAACGTAGACGGATACCTTAAATTAAGCACTAAAATATGTCTTATATTTTCCCTTTCAAATTTTTTAATTGTACAGTACAGAATTTTTAATTTTGACAGCATTTCCTTCTCGAGTTCTTTAATTGTTGTTGTTGAAAAATTCATTCTTATTTAATACACTTATTAAAAATAAACACTTCATACTAAATGTCAGTGTGAAATACGTACCCATTTTTAAATTTTTTATATTTCTGTAATTAAATATATACATTTTTATCTTAATATTTTGTATTTGATTGTATTTGCGCAATGAATGATAAAATTTTTGCTTTAAAAAATGGGAGAAAAGCAGGTATTTTAGATATAACAAATATACAGTTGCATTAATAATTAACCTTAACGATTATCCATATTTGTTTCTTCTTTTGTTAGCTGTAACAAAGTCCACAATATATGGCAATTTAAACACATAAGTAATAGTGCAATACATGAATTAGAGTTAAAATAAATTTATCTAAAGCTTAATTAAAAGAGAGAAAAATAATCAATTTATTACGAAAATTATTAGAGAAGTTTGAAAGAAAAAACCACCCAGTACTTTCCTCATCACATCACGAAATTATCGTTTGACATATGCTCCTAATTCAGTAGAATGACCAATAAATGTCAATAATAAAATCCCTTTTAACAGCGTTATTCTGTCCGCGAAATCGCTTACTGTGAACTAGCTCGCTTAGGCTGCTACCATATTGTGGTTCATATACATCAAAGGCATTTCCCACGTTACAATCACGGAAGAGAGAGAAATTCATGGTAAGAAATCCCTATCTGCAGATTTCTAACGTTATATGACACGACAATCGCCTGTGACATACCTCGATCCCTTATTTTCTACGACAATTTAATACTGTGCTTACGCAAAAGAAACAAGGTCGAAATCAGTGGCGTGCGGTCCATATGTGCAGGGTGTGCACTGCACACCCTGGCAAAATTATGATGGGCATTAATTTTCTGCACCTATGTCTACCTATCTTTATATCGTATATAATAAATAAAATTTATAATATATTCAAATATTATGTTGATTTGCTTGCTTGTATTCCCGCAGTGCGTGCGGTACTAGGTGCTGCACCACGTAGCGCGCAAACGAACATAGAAGTTCTAATGTGTACGCACTGCTCACTAAATTAAAAATCACTCTTTATATGTATGGGCTACATAAGAACAGCATACTATGGCACTGAGACAAGTGCAGCTATTTTTCCTGCACTTGGCATTCAGAATCATCCGAAGGTAAGGTTTATCATATAAGTATTTTTAGGAATCATCCGTTTTATTAAGCGTTGTATTAGAGCGGGGAAACTGATTAACTGGCTATACGATTTTGCAGATGGTTAATGTTTAAATTTATATATTGTAAGATTTTGTTTTCATGGAAATATAAAAAAAAATTGTATTTCATCAATATAAAGTGAAATGTTTTAGTGTGGTAAATTAATTTCGGTGATGTAGTATATTTATTGAAATAATTAGCTGAAAAACAATGTTGTTTTGTTTTAAAGAAACAAATTTTAAAAGAACAGTCCAAATTTTACCATTCATTGTGTCTTACAGACAGTATATAAGTTATATCTGTAACACCATATCCCTGGTTTTGTTTTCGAAAATTGTCAACATGTTTTTCGCAGAATATATGATTTCCAAATGTCAAAAACAATTAATAAATATAATTTAATCCTATGACCGAACAAGAAACAGTTCTCTCTATTGTGCCAGCCTCTGCACGTGTAATAGACGTTCGGTTTGTCGGCACCAATGGTCATCCGGATGAGGAACCGCAGCGACTGACGCCATGCGGTGCTAAGTTTGCTGAACATATAAGCTTTTCGTGGAAGTCCGAAGTGTTGCTTTTTCGACGCCGATATGACACCATACAACAAAAGACATGATTTTTGCTTCAGTGCTAGTAGAATTCTCATAAGTTTAGCTCTTTTTATAGTTATAACTCGACTACTCATAGGTAAATATTTTATTTATTGTATTCTTTAAATTTATATTCATAATAAATGACCCATTTCAGAATGGAGAACTTGGATATCTCAATAATTAAAAATTTATTGGAAAATCCATGTTCTCTAAACACCCTGCATGAAAACCTACCGCACGCCACTGGTCGAAATATATATCCATCAGATCACAAGAGTTTGTGCCTGATAGGTCTGAACAGTGTTATATCTGGATAGCATGCCTTGCCTAGAAAAACTAATGATAAAGAACTTTATAATAGTTTAAGGATTCTCACTTTAAAAATAATTGTTTATTCCATTTTAATCTTTCTGTAGTGTAATAAGGTTAAAACAATACACTAAACTATGGAAATAAAAATGTATGTTATGGTACTTACGACGGCTGTAATACTTATATTCGTTAGTGTAAAAATATACGTGGCCAAGTATAATCCAAGTTGCTGATAAAAATCGAATTCCATGGAAACAAGTAATCGGTGAACTTCCATCATTCGACTGCATCACTTTTTCAGAATTTGTCAGAACAGAAAATGCCTCTAGGATCTTGAACATCGTCCCTGAAAAAATATTGTACCTTGTACTCCAAACTCTTAAACCAAAATTGAAGATATCAATAAATTTTAATAGAATTCGGGCAAATCTGTTTTGTCTTGATACTATTTTTAGGCATTTTCCTTACATTTTCTTTCCATTTCACAAAGGAATAAAATATCTGGTGTATTATTTTGGTACGGTACGCTTTTGGGAGCTCATTTAATTTTAATATATTTTAATATTATTTTTACTAAAAATATTAATATATTTTATGTTAACCTTTTAAATATTTTTGAGCATGTAACTATCAAAATTCAGAAATAATAAAAGTGCATCGTCATGAAGTACGCTGGATATATTGTATTTTCATTCACAAATTCAAAGATTCGGGCTTTTAATAAAACGGATTTACCGAACGTTTGCTATTCACACTCACTTTGAAGTAACGTCAATAGCACAGATATAATATTGATACATTTCTAAATACTAATAAAAATCAATTATTGGGGATTAAATTTTCCTGAGATTAAGGAAGCAATGGACGTCGAATTTATATTTTTAAAAATTTCAATTTTCATCCTTATTTTTAAAATGAGAATATATAATGTTATTACATGAAACATATAAGACAAAAAATTCTAATATAAAAGAATTTTTGATTCAAATATGACAAAATTTCAACCTACAATATTTCTAAGAAATATTTCTAATACACAACATATTAACAATTTTTATTCTACCTTTAGAATTTATATAGAAACAAAACTAGCTATCAGTTTTCAGTTACAGTAAATTATAATTATAAAAGAACATTTTTAAAACTATACGATGTTATACCAACTGTTTTCGCCTTTGTTCGTATTAATTACTCTGTTATTCTGTAAAATAGTTTACGATTTTGAAACACGTACCTAGTTTAAGGATAAAGACAACAATAGAAGATCTTTAAAATTATAAAAAAGAAATACATAATATTAATTCCCTTTGAATATTTTAAAAATTATTAACATATACTTACATTTTAAAATTCAATGCAAAAATTTTTAAACTCGAAATTATTATTTTTAAAAGTTGAAAAGAAAAGTGTACGGCCAAAAATGGTTTTAGTATTTTTAAACATGCAATGTGTTACTCTAATTTCCATTAAATATTGAGTTTATTAAAAATATGTTCAGTATTGTGTTTAATCATATAACTGTACCAAAATTTAAATAATATACTACAGTAGAACTTCGATTATCAGGCGGAATCAGGATCGAACTTACTTCGGATTATCGAGAATAATCAGTAATTATCTAGTTTAAAATGTAGTACCGTCATTGATGCAATAACATTCGATTGTTCTGGGACTCGACAGTATGACCTCTCAAGTTACGAAATGGGGTATGTTTAGAAGAGGGATGTTTGAAAAACGTTTTTAGTATTTTTAAACACACAATGTGTTGCTTTAATTTCTATTAAATACTGTGTTTATTAAAATCATGTTCAGTATTGTGTGTATCGGTATGAGTGTACTCTTCTCCTGTGGGGAAGAGTACACTCATACCGAGAATTGTGCTTATGAGAAGGAATTGTAAAAAAGAGAATTCCAAAATATTTATTTGCACTCGTAATTTGGTAAGGACGGATTGCATACAAAAGGAATTTGGAAAAAAGGAAAACTTTAAAAATGCATGTTTGTAAAGAGAAAAATTTGGTTGATAGTAGAAAGTGAAATAAAAGTGAAGAAACTGACTTCGGTTAACGGATAGTTTCTGTTACTCGAGGTTCTACTGTATATATTTAAAGAAGAAGTATGGATTAATGTACGATGTCTAATTTAATTTCCAACATAAATTATGTTATGTTTAAAATACTGAAATTATGATTTATTTTGTTAATTGGTGGAGTATTTAAACGTTACAAGAACCCGTGAATTATATATATGCATCAAAACTCTATACGATTTTTCTAAATAAGATGTTTAAAGCGTTTATAAAATGTTCAACAGACGTTTAAAATATTTTTTTCATTGGTTATATTTCTTACCAAAAACTTTAAAGCGTTATTTTAAAATGAATTTCAGAAGTTAATTTCCGATTTTCAGTAATGTTTCCTTGGTAAATCTAGTACAAAATATAGTCAAATCTTACTTACGTTCTTGTACATTCGAAGGGGTATGATCAACTCTTTCTTTTCCAGAATTATCTTTTTTACGTTTTCTTTTCATGATGTTCAAAATCGTACCTAAAGCACATATTGCACCCAAAACAACAAGGGCAGAACTACACAGAAATGAAGGAAAAAAAATGTGTTTTCACTGTTATAGGAAATATTTCACACTTTAAATATTGAACCAGTTAATAAAAGGGCGAAGAGATAAGACTTTTGCTACCGATGTTCCTAAGCTTAAATTCTACTGCAAAGCAAAATTATATTCTGTATTCAAAACTTATATGGCGACGCTTTAGACTATATAATAAACTATCGTGTTACAGAGAATCGAACTTAACGTTCCTATACAACCTAAACTACCTGAATACAGGAATATTTGTAGCAATTTTTATATAGCTTCAGGCAGCCCATATAACATATCTTCATATTGCATAAAGTGAACTTAGTGCTCCAATTGACGTATATAATGGCTTAAACAAAACTTTCTCTCTATCACTCTCTCTAAATATATAAATAAACACACATATATATATACGTAATGATATTATCACTTTCGGTTTAAGATTCTATTTTAACGGTTATTCTCCTCGTGGAACCCTTGCGAATATTCTCGAATGTTTGCTAGTACAAATCCTTTCCAGTTCCGGAGTTTTACATCTCCCACGTGGGTTACATCTCCCACGTGACCTCAAGTAATAGCTTATTACCGGCACAAACGACTATTTAAGCAAATGTCTAGAGTTCCACCCCAATTTTGACCGAGTTTTCGTATAGATTTAGTTTTGTATAAGGTTTCATGAGGGTACGTTGATATGTCTTTGAATAAACGAAGTTAGATTGAATTTTTTAGTGTGTAGGGACATCTATTTGTTATTTTTAAACGTCACGTTTGTAACAAATACAACTTCTACTTCTACTTCTGTTATTCATCCTTCGTTGCAAACCTGTTCCCACGTATTTTTATGTGTTGATAGTGTAAATCCTTCTCTTTCACCACCTTACACTGGTCCACATCCTGTGATTTGTAGAAAAGACAAAAATTTTTTACTGAAGATCAATGACAAAAATATCACAGTTTCAATACATCGATTAAAACCTGCTTATGTATTGTCAGAATCAGCAAATTCTCACATTCTTGCACCTACTTCTATGGAACAATCTGTCGTTCCTAAAAATGAATCTACACCTGATACTATGTCTAAAACTACCACTCGTAGTGGACGTCATGTTCATTTTCCCAAAAGCTTAATTACTGTTCTGAAATTTTTGTACATATAAAACTTTTCTTGTATATTTCACTGTGCTATTGCATTGCATTATACTTTTTTAATGTATTAGGATCAGTGTTTTATTGTAATAGAAAATGTCACTATTTGTCCATTAACATTGTATTATTTTTATATATATTCTGTACACTGGTATTTTGTATTCTTTGTTGTTCTCCCTTTTCACTGTGGGAATACTCCTGTAGCGACATCTATTTGTCCTTTGTCATTTTTAAACGTCACGTTTGATACTACTATAAGTGTATTGATTGCGTTCTCAAAGCAAGGTTCCCCGGCTTCAGGATGTGTGTGTGTGTATTAAACTGATAATCAAGATGCATATATATATATATATATATATATATATATATATATATGTGTGTGTGTGTGTGTGTGTGTGTGTGTGTGTGTGTAAGGACAGGGGACTAACTGGCCCCGTACTTTACACTGGAAAAACTCTTTTAAAATTGCCCCAATTATTTTCCTCAGCCCGGGCATGCTGGGCTGCCAAGAGTCCCGCTAACCGTCTATTCGAAAGAAACACATATCAGTCGTCTTGGCCGTACGCAATCTTTTATTTCATCTTCTCAAAATCGGACAAAATCCAGAGGCAACTAAACCGGACGGTGTCAGAAAGCTCTCTCTCTAACTACATGTGGCAACGGCCACCTTTAGCGAGAGACGACTAAATACCATGTGTGGTTTAATGTGGTGGGAAAATGCTGAGGCAACTGTTAATTGCTTAAAGAGAGTAAACTTTAATTAGAGCCATCTGCTAAATTGTGGTGTTTCAGAAGAGTATTATTGTGGATCGTTACAGACTTTCCTGGGAGAGTTATTACTTTCTAATTAAAATTCCAGCCATATCATTTTTTGCTTTAAAAATCAAAGAAAGAATTTCAGGGTTCGGCTGAAGGAATGAAAACATCCTCGTTTAAATTGGATGGCTGGGAAATATGGTTAATATAAAGAGGAGAAATTAAAATTTAGAATTAATGAATGGGGAAAAGGGATAATTTTAGATAGATTTTAGGGCTTAGATATTGATGTTATTACACACACACACACACACACACACAGATATATATACATATATATACATATATATGTAATATTAAAATTAATTATTTACGTATTTTAATATTAATTTAATATTAATTTAACCTTTGTTCATAAAGTACGGTCGGGGTTTGCGCGGTAATTCTGATTTTTCCCTTCAGACACGCTATAGACTTAATCCAGCCTATGTCTGTACTACTTTAGCCAATAGTTAACGAGTTCTCTTTAAACATGGGTATTTTGTATCACGTGATCAATTGTGCTTAGGGATTATTCGTAGTCTTTTTGCCTCAGGAATCCCTATTTGAAAAGTGTATGTGCGGGATCACATTGTCTGTGTGCACGAAGTTTTAAAGGTTTTGAATGTTGTACGGATTTCATGTTTATTACCAGAAATAAACTGTGTTGTGATTTTGAAGTCGTCTCGTTTATATTACATATATATATATAATATATATATATATATATATATATATATAGATAGATAGATAGATAGATAGATAGATAGATAGATATAGATAGATAGATAGATAGATAGATAGATATAGATAGATAGATAGATAGATATGATTATTTTCCTGCAGTGCCTTATGTTTCAGCTATTATTTAAATAAAAAACTTACGTATTGTAAAAAACTAATATGTGAATGGGATTTCTACTTACAGCGCCAGTACGGAGTGAAGCGGCCAGACATACGGTTCATCGACTTGGCAGTCCACTACAGTCGCCGTTATTGCTACAGGTTTCGATACTGAAAAACAGAAACAAAATAAAAATTCGTTTACGGAACGTCAATCCTAGGCACAGTTCGAGAACATACGCGATGTAAGTTAGAACTGATCCTATGATGTTTTTCCTCACAACAACTTTTTAACAACAAATTGAAATAAATACTTTTTTTATAGTTCATTATTTAATGGGCGTGTCTTGAAATGTATGACACCTTGGAGAACTGTAGCTTACAGATGTAACTTTTTTTATGATTTCTATTGATTTCTATTGCATCAAATACAGTGGACTCCGCTTAATGTAATCAGTTTGGGGCACAGAGATTTTGATAACAATAACCGATTGATAACTATAAACGGTATCCATAATAAGATAAATTTACGCCCCCCTTCCTCTTTTAATTCACAAGAACTAAATTATGAACACGAACTATTTATGTCCTGTATATTATTTTTTAAAACATAAGAATTGTATACATAATTAAAAAATTGACTGTCCATTGTTGACTAGCTTAACTTTTTTCTAAGAATTTTGCTCATTGATAAATTGTTCGTAATCATAATCAACCTGTCATAACGATTTAGAATTTCGATCTTTTTTTTAATGCTAAATCATGTCGTTTTCTGGCTTCCATATAGACAAGCTGCATGGAGGCGAGCAAAGCATAAAATGTGAATACACTCCTTCTCAGTTCCGATAAGAATGTGTTGCCTTCTGCTTATCTGACAACTACTGACCACCAGCAGGGTGTGCGTATTTCTGAAAATTTTCAGGTTCAGGTAATTAATACAACACACCTTTGTTCATTCCCCACTTTTCCAGGTGGAAGAGGGAGAATTCTTAAAAATCGAAACTTCGAAGGGAAATAAAACAATAGGTTCTTTCTGAATACATTGGGAATATTCCTTTACCAGTTAAAATGAGGTTCGAAAACTGATAACATTAACCGATGTAACGGTCACATAAAGAGATAATTTTAACATACAAATGAATAGAGATAATCGGAACCAACTGATTTCGATAACAATAAGCGATTGAAAACATTAACCACGATCACATTAAGCGGAGTCCACCTATTTATCTTTTGTTCTGATTACTCCTAGACTGTGACAACGGATGTATTCTTTCTTATTTTTCAAAATTTTTATTTTTAACTACCTATTATTTTCAAACAGTGTTTCATATTTTTTCTTAACCGCTTGACGTAAGAATAAAATGAGCTTTGAAGCGTCCAGAGAGTATCATTTAATTTGGCCCAATAGTGAACACTTTGTACAAGCAGGGAGTTATATTTTCGGATTTACATGGTTATATAACATTCATTAAGGTTGATATAAAGTATTAAGTGTTCAATAATTTATTTAGTAATATCATAAAATAATAATTTAGTTGTTTTCTAACGTGTGTCTCAAAGCATTTAGAATATGTAATGCAACGAGACATCTTTTTCACAGCCAAGCTTCATTTCTTATATCACGTTTTTTGCACACATGACATCGTTTTGCAGGATGTTGCTGTTTGTTTGCCGTAGGTATATCTTTGGGTAAATGTGTTCAATGTTTTGCCTGCAACCGAATTCGAAATTCCTGTTGCGGTAGTTTGCCGTGTGTCCGAAGAGAGTCTTGACGTCTCGGAGACTTTAAAGACTACCATGGCACATGAAATACATGACGTCTCAGACAGTCATTGTATGTCGATGGTTGGAACGTGTAATAAGGCAATTAATATAGTTTAAAATGTAGCTAACACTGTTTTGCGCAAATCAAAAAGATAAAAATAGCATGGAAACGACAAAGTAAATCGTTATTCTCTAACAAAATTCAAATTTTAAGATCAGTTTAAAGCTCTGTATTTCTGCCTCATTATTAATGTGTTTTCCAAACAAAATATTTCTTGTAATTTATTGGTGGAATATTGTTGTATTTCTTATTTACTTGGCATTTTATGTAATTTTGCGTTTATTTGCGATATTGGTAATATTTCCGTATATTCTTTTTCAGGATTGGTCTGTAGGTTTGAAGTTATGCTTCAAATTATATATTAAAACGTAAAATAAGGCAATTAATATAGTTTAAAATGTAGCTAACACTGTTTTGGGCAAATCAAAAACATAAAAATAGCATGGAAACGACAAAGTAAATCGTTATTCTCTAACAAAATTCAAATTTTAAGATCAGTTTAAAGCTCTGTATTTCTGCCTCATTATTAATGTGTTTTCCAAACAAAATATTTCTTGTAATTTATTGGTGGAATATTGTTGTATTTCTTATTTACTTGGCATTTTATGTAATTTTGCGTTTATTTGCGATATTGGTAATATTTCCGTATATTCTTTTTCAGGATTGGTCTGTAGGTTTGAAGTTATGCTTCAAATTATATATTAAAACGTAAAATAAGGCAATTAATACAGTTTAAAATGTAGCTAACACTGTTTTGGGCAAATCAAAAACATAAAAATAGCAATGGAAACGACAAAGTAAATCGTTATTCTCTAACAAAATTCAAATTTTAAGATCAGTTTAAAGCTCTGTATTTCTGCCTCATTATTAATGTGTTTTCCAAACAAAATATTTCTTGTAATTTATTGGTGGAATATTGTTGTATTTCTTATTTACTTGGCATTTTATGTAATTTTGCGTTTATTTGCGATATTGGTAATATTTCCGTATATTCTTTTTCAGGATTGGTCTGTAGGTTTGAAGTTATGCTTCAAATTATATATTAAAACGTAAAATAAGGCAATTAATATAGTTTAAAATGTAGCTAACACTGTTTTGGGCAAATCAAAAACATAAAAATAGCATGGAAACGACAAAGTAAATCGTTATTCTCTAACAAAATTCAAATTTTAAGATCAGTTTAAAGCTCTGTATTTCTGCCTCATTATTAATGTGTTTTCCAAACAAAATATTTCTTGTAATTTATTGGTGGAATATTGTTGTATTTCTTATTTACTTGGCATTTTATGTAATTTTGCGTTTATTTGCGATATTGGTAATATTTCCGTATATTCTTTTTTCAGGATTGGTCTGTAGGTTTGAAGTTATGCTTCAAATTATATATTAAAACGTAAAATAAGGCAATTAATATAGTTTAAAATGTAGCTAACACTGTTTTGGGCAAATCAAAAACATAAAAATAGCATGGAAACGACAAAGTAAATCGTTATTCTCTAACAAAATTCAAATTTTAAGATCAGTTTAAAGCTCTGTATTTCTGCCTCATTATTAATGTGTTTTCCAAACAAAATATTTCTTGTAATTTATTGGTGGAATATTGTTGTATTTCTTATTTACTTGGCATTTTATGTAATTTTGCGTTTATTTGCGATATTGGTAATATTTCCGTATATTCTTTTTCAGGATTGGTCTGTAGGTTTGAAGTTATGCTTCAAATTATATATTAAAACGTAAAATAAGGCAATTAATACAGTTTAAAATGTAGCTAACACTGTTTTGGGCAAATCAAAAACATAAAAATAGCATGGAAACGACAAAGTAAATCGTTATTCTCTAACAAAATTCAAATTTTAAGATCAGTTTAAAGCTCTGTATTTCTGCCTCATTATTAATGTGTTTTCCAAACAAAATATTTCTTGTAATTTATTGGTGGAATATTGTTGTATTTCTTATTTA
This sequence comes from Pardosa pseudoannulata, assembly GCA_032207245.1. Lineage (NCBI taxonomy): Eukaryota > Metazoa > Arthropoda > Arachnida > Araneae > Lycosidae > Pardosa > Pardosa pseudoannulata. The sequence goes on from CM063504.1 coordinate 7,596,659, forward strand.
CTTGGCATTTTATGTAATTTTGCGTTTATTTGCGATATTGGTTAATATTTCCGTATATTCTTTTTCAGGATTGGTCTGTAGGTTTGAAGTTATGCTTCAAATTATATATTAAAACGTAAAATAAGGCAATTAATACAGTTTAAAATGTAGCTAACACTGTTTTGGGCAAATCAAAAACATAAAAATAGCATGGAAACGACAAAGTAAATCGTTATTCTCTAACAAAATTCAAATTTTAAGATCAGTTTAAAGCTCTGTATTTCTGCCTCATTATTAATGTGTTTTCCAAACAAAATATTTCTTGTAATTTATTGGTGGAATATTGTTGTATTTCTTATTTACTTGGCATTTTATGTAATTTTGCGTTTATTTGCGATATTGGTAATATTTCCGTATATTCTTTTTCAGGATTGGTCTGTAGGTTTGAAGTTATGCTTCAAATTATATATTAAAACGTAAAATAAGGCAATTAATACAGTTTAAAATGTAGCTAACACTGTTTTGGGCAAATCAAAAACATAAAAATAGCATGGAAACGACAAAGTAAATCGTTATTCTCTAACAAAATTCAAATTTTAAGATCAGTTTAAAGCTCTGTATTTCTGCCTCATTATTAATGTGTTTTCCAAACAAAATATTTCTTGTAATTTATTGATGGAATATTGTTGTATTTCTTATTTACTTGGTATTTTATGTAATTTTGCGTTTATTTGCGATATTGGTAATATTTCCGTATATTCTTTTTCAGGATTGGTCTGTAGGTTTGAAGTTATGCTTCAAATTATATATTAAAACGTAAAATAAGGCAATTAATACAGTTTAAAATGTAGCTAACACTGTTTTGGGCAAATCAAAAACATAAAAATAGCATGGAAACGACAAAGTAAATCGTTATTCTCTAACAAAATTCAAATTTTAAGATCAGTTTAAAGCTCTGTATTTCTGCCTCATTATTAATGTGTTTTCCAAACAAAATATTTCTTGTAATTTATTGGTAGAATATTGTTGTATTTCTTATTTACTTGGCATTTTATGTAATTTTGCGTTTATTTGCGATATTGGTAATATTTCCGTATATTCTTTTTCAGGATTGGTCTGTAGGTTTGAAGTTATGCTTCAAATTATATATTAAAACGTAAAATAAGGCAATTAATACTGTTTAAAATGTAGCTAACACTGTTTTGGGCAAATCAAAAACATAAAAATAGCATGGAAACGACAAAGTAAATCGTTATTCTCTAACAAAATTCAAATTTTAAGATCAGTTTAAAGCTCTGTATTTCTGCCTCATTATTAATGTGTTTTCCAAACAAAATATTTCTTGTAATTTATTGGTAGAATATTGTTGTATTTCTTATTTACTTGGCATTTTATGTAATTTTGCGTTTATTTGCGATTATTGGTAATATTTCCGTATATTCTTTTTCAGGATTGGTCTGTAGGTTTGAAGTTATGCTTCAAATTATATATTAAAACGTAAAATAAGGCAATTAATACTGTTTAAAATGTAGCTAACACTGTTTTGGGCAAATCAAAAACATAAAAATAGCATGGAAACGACAAAGTAAATCGTTATTCTCTAACAAAATTCAAATTTTAAGATCAGTTTAAAGCTCTGTATTTCTGCCTCATTATTAATGTGTTTTCTAAACAAAATATTTCTTGTAATTTATTGGTAGAATATTGTTGTATTTCTTATTTACTTGGCATTTTATGTAATTTTGCGTTTATTTGCGATATTGGTAATATTTCCGTATATTCTTTTTCAGGATTGGTCTGTAGGTTTGAAGTTATGCTTCAAATTATATATTAAAACGTAAAATAAGGCAATTAATAGTGTTTAAAATGTAGCTAACACTGTTTTGGGCAAATCAAAAACATAAAAATAGCATGGAAACGACAAAGTAAATCGTTATTCTCTAACAAAATTCAAATTTTAAGATCAGTTTAAAGCTCTGTATTTCTGCCTCATTATTAATGTGTTTTCCAAACAAAATATTTCTTGTAATTTATTGGTGGAATATTGTTGTATTTCTTATTTACTTGGTATTTTATGTAATTTTGCGTTTATTTGCGATATTGCTAATATTTCCGTATATTCTTTTTCAGGATTGGTCTGTAGGTTTGAAGTTATACTTCAAATTATATATTAAAACGTAAAATAAGGCAATTAATACAGTTTAAAATGTAGCTAACACTGTTTTGGGCAAATCAAAAACATAAAAATAGCATGGAAACGACAAAGTAAATCGTTATTCTCTAACAAAATTCAAATTTTAAGATCAGTTTAAAGCTCTGTATTTCTGCCTCATTATTAATGTGTTTTCCAAACAAAATATTTCTTGTAATTTATTGGTAGAATATTGTTGTATTTCTTATTTACTTGGCATTTTATGTAATTTTGCGTTTATTTGCGATATTGGTAATATTTCCGTATATTCTTTTTCAAGATTGGTCTGTAGGTTTGAAGTTATGCTTCAAATTATATATTAAAACGTAAAATAAGGCAATTAATACTGTTTAAAATGTAGCTAACACTGTTTTGGGCAAATCAAAAACATAAAAATAGCATGGAAACGACAAAGTAAATCGTTATTCTCTAACAAAATTCAAATTTTAAGATCAGTTTAAAGCTACTATTTCTTCCCCAACAATAATGTATTTTCCAAAACAAAAATATTTATTCCATTTTATTGGTGGAATATTGTATCATTTCTAATTTACTTGGCATTTTGTGTATTTTTGCTTTTATTTGCGATATTGGTAATATTTCCGTATATTCTTCTTCAGGATTAGTCTGTAGGTTTGAAGTTAAGCTTGCAATTATTTAATTCATTATTTTTGTCATTAAGTAGAATATTATAGACTAATTTAGTATCATTTTAACTGTTCAAATAAAAAAAAAAGTTTAGCAATCATCATGAAAAAGAAACAATTTGAGAGATCTTAAGAAAATCTTAATGCTTACATAAACTAGACGACTTTATCAGGTACTTGTATCTCAAAAAAAAAAATTTTGAAACAAGCTAGAAATCAGGAAATTATTTCTAAACTATATTGATAGTTAGTACAATACAGTAAATCAGAGACCTCTTAGATAGATGGACAAATATTGACAAAGTGATTGTCACAGGAAGCGTTTTAAAGTAAAAGCGAATACAAGTGTGTATTTGATAGATTCAGTGAGCCCGATGTAGTGTTAAAAAGACATTCTATTTCTTTAACAATAGAATGCTATTTTCTTTAAGTCAACCACTGCTAACATCGCTAAATATAGAACAAAATTTTGGTTTGGTTTGGTTTGGAGTGCTACGGTCTACTTTTTGCAACACGAGGTCTAATGAGACCACAACAAAATTTAAAAAAATATATTTTAAATTCTATGAAAGTAGAGTAATATAAATGGCATATGCTTTTATTTAAAAAAAAATGCTGTATAGTCAGTTATAGTTATTTTCAACCTTTTGAAATTGTCATAAGATATCTTTACGACGAAAGGAAAGGTATCTGAGGTAAATTTACACTAAAAATTATACATGTTCATGCAAATAAATGCCGAAAGTTTTGATAAATCAGATAATTGTAATTATAAACAAAAAAATTTAGAAATTTTGATATTTAAAAAAATCTGTTAAATCTAAAAGCTTTCTATTTTTACATAATTAAAGAAATTTATTTTATCACTTAAAATATTTTTTTTTCTAAAGTAATGGTTTCTTTTTACTAAAGATTGAAAATAAGATTGTTTCTGTCGGCTTTTAAGGTTATATAACTTATATTACCTAATGTTAGGTGCTGTTCTTATTTTTAACAGTCACTTTTCCGTTGCCTTCCAGCCTACGCTCAGCCTTTACCTACAAGGTGAGACTGTAACCATCAACAACAACTATTTATATTAATACTGGAGGTCTATGGGTTACGTCGTATCTTAAAACCTCTAGTATCCTTTCTGTCAAATAACAAGGAATTTAAAGCACGGTTAGCATTGGTTAGGATGCTGGCCTTCGGTACCAGAGTTCATGGGTTCGACTCCCACAGTGGCATGGATGTTACTAGCCGTTCGGAATCGGCTTTAAGCTGTAGGTCCCGTTCTCATTAGCCCTCGTGTTGCAAAAAGTAGGCCTTAGCACTCCAAACCAAACCAAACCATCATCACTCTCTATAAACAAGGGATTCATTAGTAACCTTTCCTAAATTAAAGTTATCTACAGTCGAAGTTATTGTTCAGAAAATTATGAAATATTGGGTAGGAGTAATGAAAAAATAGAAATTTTTGTTTGAAATAAAATTAAAAAATAATTAGTTCAAAATTTCTCCATCAGAGACCGTATTTTGATGAGTTATATATTTAGCCACCATTTACTCCTGTCAAAAATAAATAAATAAACAGTTACAGGACATGTTCAACATGATGGCCCTAATTTCCAGCTGCCATTTGAACACGCCAGATTTGTACCGGGAAATGCTGAGAGCATATCGTGAAATGCTCTCTTTTAGACTATGTATAGTTCAGGGTTTATGAAGACTGTCTATGGGTTTAAATGTCCCTAAAGCTAAAACTCGTATAAGTTGAGGTTTCGGGTAGGCAAAATATTAACCTTCCTGTTAAGAACGTTCTCAAAAGTTACTTTACAGAAGAATGTAACCTCAACGAACCACTTTCGTACATTTTTGGCCACCGATATCCCATGACTTAATTTCCTAAACAATTGTTTCGACTGTAGACAGCTTTATAGTAGTGTAATTTAGTCATGGTCACCCTATATATTCTCTATCTTTACATTGGATTTCAAGATGCTCTTCTACTAATATTTATTCCTAGACATCCTCCGGTCTTATATTCCAAAAGAAAGTAAAATAAACCATATGTGTAAAACATATTGTCACGATGCCACACTTAAACTCTCATATGCCAGAGTTAGTTCATTCGTTCGGAATTCTTACACGGGACAAAAAACTATTACTTACAAGCTGAAGAAATACGCTGCAAATCGATTTGGGAGCATGACGATGGAATACATACACCAATGAAAATCTTCATCTCGAGTAGTTTGCTTTTGGCTTTTCTAAAGAAATACTTCACCTAAAAAGGATAAATAAAAAAATTCTAAAATTATGAGAAAACATTATTATAAAATATATTCTACAAAACAGTAACTTTCTGACCAAGTGTAAGTGAAAATAGAGATGTCTTATCTTGGTATAATTGTTTTGGTTACTTGCTCTCTCAGGTAATTAATTTCTGGATATAGTAAGATATTTTATACTACTTACCTTCCAGAACAGTGTTTGTCAACTAATATGGTTGACATATTGTTTTTAAACTCAATAACTGCTTCACAACCTTTGTAATATCTACATCTGGTTTCACAGCTATCCAAATACATGACTCTTTTACAATTACTGCTTGATAGCTGCAGTTTTATAATAAAGATAACTGTAATTTCATTAGAGACAGTAACTTATATATTTGTTTGATAGCACAAGATGCATATTATTCGACAAATTTAATTCTGCTGCATCATTTTTAATTTACTGAAAATTTTATTAAAAGATTTAAGAGTGTGAATCTTCATATAATTCTCGAGATTAAGTAGAGGGTTTAACAGTAGAACCAATGGATGGGTCATTTTGACCAAAAAATTATTTTTTATCTAATTTTCTCAAATTGTTCCTAACTAAATTGAAATAAATTTATTGACTTTTTCTTATTTTAGACCTTTAAAAATTTTTGAATATATAATATTTCAGAACCTATGTATATGTGATAAATGGTTCATTACAAAGCTTCCAAAAGGGGAAACAAAACTATAGATTTTGTTGTCACTGTAAATTACCGATATGTAGAAAATGTACAAGATATATTTTAAAAAAATGCCCAAACTGCCTTTGATCTGTGTAAAAAACCTTAAGTGGTAAGAAACTAAGTAATTTCATTAAAGTTGTCTATACCTTTTTCTAAATATCTATAAAAAAATTCTAGGCGCTACAGCCTAACTGGGGACTGTATCCTACTGCGCCAATTTCAGTTTCTGAGACCAAGGACCCTGGTGTGCAAAGCATATGTTCCGGTTAGGTGGTCAACCTTATGCGGAATCCCCAGTGTTTAGCTCCAAAGCATGCTTCGTCCTTAGTTTGTCTACCCGCTGAAGGGATGAAAGGCTAAGTCAACCTTGCCCTGCCCGGAGCATGAGGGATTCCGAACCTCTACCCCAGTGCCACAGGGTTTTCTAACTGTATATACCAGGAGTGACCAAACCTTTAGGATCCGCGGTCTACTCCACATTTAAAAAATCGAAGGCGGTCTACCAATGGCAGAGCTAAATTAACGTAATGTACATGTTTATATATTTATTTTCGGTAACAAGAAAAAATGATAAATTATCTAATTTTCTAAAAAAAACTTAATATTAATATTTACAAAATAAAAATTTACCGACGAAAATAATCAAAGTATTCCTATATCAAAAATTGACCATCCTATTCACTTCGTTTAGTTGAAATTTGGCACTGTATATCTACGACAAGTTTATCATATCAAGGTTTTAAAACGTAAACTGTAGTAAATTGTTATTTTAAATAATTCATTAATTCTATGTCATAAGTCATAACTGAAATTGATAATATCCGAGGTCATTAGCGGGATGGTCTCGCGGACTACCTAAAATGTCTCCGTTGTCGACTCTTGTCCAGTCCTGGTATATACTTTTTGATATTATAATATCTCATTAATCTTGATCAATCATTGTAATAATTTAACCCCCGAGTAGTACACATCGAAGAAAATAAGTCTCCAAAAATACGCTAAAGGTTTACTGTATCAGTGGCCAAAGCGTTCTATTTTTTACTTCACCTTTTGTCGACTAGAATGGAATACGGGATACCCATCCTCGTCCCATTACCTCTGGTTAGAAATAGATATATAAATAGATATTATAGATTTTAATTTTCAATGATCGTCAAGTCTCGAAAATCATCCCATAAGATATGATGGATTCTAAAATTACAAATAAAAATATTCTTTGAGAGACTTATTTATATTTTTTACGAAAGTCATCCAAGATATTTAAGGGGTGCAATTAGAGATACATCTGTTACTGCAAATTAAATACTACGAAATAAAGATTTACAAAGCCATGAAAAGCTATCAGCGTCTTTGTGCCTCAGGGGGTAGGGGTGCATCCCTCAATAAATGTCAGTCAAAGAGGGGTGCAGTTCCTAAACAATCGATCTGCCCCTCCTACCGCAAATCTCCATGGGGGAAAACAATGGCAGAAATGTATCCTACATTCATTTTTGAGCGTTTTTGGAGGTAAAAAATTGTACGTGAATTGTACGCTTTGAAGACATCATCAGTTTGGCGGAATTGTACTTGCGAACCGCTTAGAGGGTTAATGTCAAAAATTAATAAATATCATCGAATATAAATACAGTGTACTTTTTAAGTAACAACACGGATTCATGCTAATCGGGGTAAGTTTGACCCAGCTTACAATTTTAGGTCAGCCAAAATTACCATGGTTCTAGTGTTAAGAACTAATAATAAATACAGAAATAATAACAATTATACACACCAGCTCTGGGGGTTCACCATAGGAATCTGTATAACTGGAGTCTTTCAGTCTCCTAACTGCAGAATACAAAATATACGGCTCCAGCCTAATTGTGCAATATTGTCCACGGAAGTTTTCTTTATTCCCAGATGATGTTCTTGATATTTCTGGCACTCTTATTCCAAGACACTGATCGAATTCTCCGAAATCCATACTCATCCCGCTTAGAAAACCACTGGGAATTTTCGATGTCGCATCAATCACTGTAACGAGATATTCATAAGATTACTTTAAAGCAGTTTTCAAGTGTGGCGTAGCCGAACGATGGCCGATTGGTTAGGGCACTGATCGTTGGTACCTGAGTTCGTGGGTTTGAATCCCACTTTGGCATGGACGTTCGTAGCCGTTCGGAATCGGTTTTAAGCAGTAGGTCCCGGTCTCATTAGCTCTCGTGTGCAAAACAGTAGACCGTACCGCTCCAAAACCAAACCAAATCAAGTGTGGTGTAACACAACTTTTTTTGATTGATAGACATCACTCATACCTTGAAAGACATTAAATATCCTACTTGAATCACCAAATGTTGAAATGTTCTATTAATGTATACACCCTGTGACCACAAAACTTTTTTCTACATCTTACAACCAAATAAAAAGGAAAAGTTGAAAAACTTTTGCTTACTTTTCATTTTCAATTATTTTGATTTAACCCCTTCCCTGGTTTTGCCCGTACGTCGTACGGGCACACCTTTCGGGCGTTTACTGATTTGCCCGTACGGCGTACGGGGTTCTGATTTCTATTTCGCTTGCACTGTTTCACCCGTACTTTTTTCCTATTTTAGTAACAAATTATTCGTATAGATGATGATAGTTGTCCAGTAAATGATAGTTTGCAGTTTTTTGTATTTTCTAGTCTCATTGGTTCAAAAGCGATGGTTTTTTCGGATGTTTTGTATCAGAAGATGAATTGTTATCTTTCAGTGTATAGCTTTCTGGTTATATTTTACCAACCGCCTGATAATTTTATTGATGTAATAGTTCAATAATATATTTTTACTTTTAAATAATGGATAATTCAGAGCGTATGGAGCTAATTTCTTGTGATTCGAACTGTGACTCGGAATCAGGAACTGAATTATCTGTAAATGGTAGTAGCGAAAGTTTACTAGATGACCTGGATAGTAGTACAGATGGAATCAGTCAAGCAAGACAATTTTTTTAAAATTAATTGTGATAATCCTTCGGATCTGCCTTCTAGATCTGCTTCCACTGGAATTCCAAAAATTAACTTGGATATCGATGAGATGAAAGGTAAACTTCAGTTCTATGATGCTTTCACAGTTGTAAAAAAAGTTGTAATAAATGCTTAAAAATATTAGAACTGCTAATTTTAATAACATATCTTTACTTAAAAATGTAAAATGAACAAAAAATTCAATAAAAAAATGTGACATTTTTTTTACCCAATTCTGGAAAAAAAAATGAAACTGTAAAAAGGTTAAGCAGATAATGTAGAAACTATACTTATAGTAAATATCAAATTGAATTTTTGATATTCACTTGATGGCCGGTGAATTTTTTCATTTATTTTCTATATTTTGGTTGGTTGGTGGGGTTTGAAGAACAACGGTCTATTGTTTTGCTAATGAAAGGTTTATGTCACCGATTACTACAGTTTGCCAATTTAATGCAACTTCGGGAACACATGTCAGAAGTGGGATTCTGTATTTTGTTTTTTTATATAAAAAGGCTTGATTTGTATAATAAAACTAAATATTTATTTTTAGTTTAGACACTTAAAATACTGTAAAAAATGTTCTAAACGTATCGCATTTTTTTAATTTCAAATTGAATTTAAAATTGGCTGTAATAAAAAAGGGGTTATATAATATAAAATAATGATAAAATGTAAAATAATAATAATTCACCCTACTTTCGATTGCCCATATCTTCGAACGCTGTAGGGCCATCGTATATGCCATTAAACCTCTTTCACAAGAACTGCTAACATTCGCTTCTGAAATAATTCTTGTCGCGGTGGGGAAATACGACTTAACGATAGAACGAAAAGCTGAATTCACAGTAGATTCCAGTGACGCCCATGTCAAATTAAAGTCACCGTTAGTCGCGAAACCATCGACGACATGCAAAAAAATTAACAGTACTGCTATTCGCATGTCTCCTGCTTTAAAGTGTCGATTCGAAATTTGCTTCATTTCATACAGGAAGGCTTATAAACTATCTGCTCTTGTGAAAAAATAAGGAAAAATAGATTTTCCTCAAAATCATTTTTGAATCTCAAGATACGATCTATTGAATGAATAATTTTTATTTAGGATTCCTGAAACACGACATTAAAAACATAACGTAGTTTATAATGTTATTGGAATTATCTTTAAGTATGATTGGATAGATATATCCTAGTAATAAAAATGATGCAAATCTCAAAAATAGTATGAGACAATTTTAAAGAAGTATTATTTAGGAAAAAAATGACCAAATAATGACATCATCAACCACGTATTTATTTGCAATAATTCCTTAAAACAAACAATTTATTACAAAACGGGAAAAATAGTGATCATAAAATTTTCATATCTTTCTAAAAATCTCTATTTTTAAATTTCTTTGTAAAAGGTCAAGAAAAAATTGCTTTCAAGGTGGTACCTGTGTTTACTGTGGTTTTTATCTGTGTGTTTTTATCTGTGTTTACTGTGGTTTAGGGCAAAGATACGGTTCATGGTCAATGCCATTCACTGCCATATCGTGTTTTAGATTTCTTCGCTGACATGGATATTTGTTAGAATCAACTTGAAGCAGTAGATGTGGATTTTAATAACCACTGTTAGGAAAAAATGTACCATTGCGCAAACCAAGCCATGGTTTGGTAAATTTCTTGACAAGACTTTTAGATTATTATTTTGACTTACTTAATGAATTTTAATTTAAATGTTAAAATAATAAAAGTGAATGGCATCAAATAAGGTTTAACTATGCCATTTTCCTGGTCAATGCCATTCACTGCCATACCGTGTTTTAGATTTCTTCGCTGACATGGATATTTGTTAGAATCAACTTGAAGCAGTAGATATGGATTTTAATAACCACTGTTAGGAAATAATGTACCATTGCGCAAACCAAGCCATGGTTTGGTAAATTTTTTGACAAGACTTTTAGGTCATTATTTTGACTTATTTAATGAATTTTAATTTAAATGTTAAAATAATAAAAGTGAGTGGTGTCAAATTAGGTTTCAATATCTTCTGAAGAATTTAAACATTTCCATACTTTAAAATGAGCATGAAACAGAAAAACAGGATGGAAAGTATATATTTTTGCTTTAAGAAAAGATTTGTTATTCAATCATTAAAGAAAGATGCAAAATATGCGTAATATAGTAAGTAAAAAGTGAAAGAAAAGTGAAATTTCTCATTAGAACTCTATTTTTGTGAATATTCAATGTAGATGTCTAGATCACAAATTTAAGAAACTGCATACAAACAATTTAGAAATTACTTTTGAATGACCCTTTTCTATATGACATTTAATGTCATAAACCTGATCTAAAAAATAGCATTTCACGACAAGTTTTCAGCATTCTACTCACTGTGGTCAACTGTAGAACATGCTATCTTACAATTTTATGAGGTAGCTGAAAATGATAGCTGCCATGTTAAAAATTTCTTGTAATAATAAAAAAAAATTTTCTATAGTAAATGTTGGCTTAATGTGTAATTCATAAAAAAAATGTCTTCTAGTGGGAAACTTTTGAGCTAATTTGTATTTAATATGCTCATATTTTGCTCTGTTCATTATGTCCTACACAACGTTTTAAAACTTCCTCAGAAATAATTTCGACTGCAGACATCTTTAAAGTAGTGTAATTATGGACACCATATATATATATATATATATATATATATATATATATATATATATATATATATATATATATATATATATATATATATATATATATATATATATATATATATATATATATTTCATATATACATTCCAAAGCCCTGTGGCATTGCGGTACCACTTCGCTCTCCCAAGTCATAGACCCAAGGTTCCATCTTCGGGCTATGCTTTGGAACTAAACAGTGGAAGTTCGGAAGGCTGGCCACCAAACAGGGACATATGCTTCGCACCTCAGGGCTTTGTTCCCGAAGACAGAAATTGGCACCGTAGGCCATGTTCCCCCTTTGGGTTGTAGCGACGAGGAGTTTAGTTATACGTATATATGTATATGTGTATGTATCCAGAATAACCACATTTCTCAGAGCGACTGTCTACAGTAAGACGTGCAGGAAGAGAGTCAATTAGGTACTTGAACGTGTTTGCTGGGATGTTGATCTCCAGTGCTGTGACCAGGTGAGCTAGGTTACGCGTTTGAGGATCTATGGTGCGAACACTGATCGAGGCGGTCCCATAGATACTCGATTGTGTTCAAGACCGGGAAATTTACTGGCCAAAGAATTAAGTTAAACCCATCGGGTGCTCTTCGAACCACGCACGAACACTACGAGCTTTAAGACATGTCGCGTTATGCTCATAGTAGATGCCGTCATTCTGAGGAAAAACAATTTACATGTGGGGGTGAACATGGTCCGCAAGGATAGATGCATAATTGTGTTGATCCACCGTGCCTTCCACAATGATGATTAAACCCAGAGAATTCCAAACCATAATGCTCCCTTATCCAACGTGGACCCTTCCGGCAACTTCTTCTGGGTGTTTACTTTCAGACCTCTCATGCCATATACGCCGACGTGCATCTGTCAGATGGGCCATAAAATCGTGATTTATCGGAAAAACCACAAAGCTCCACTCAGTGGAAGGCCATTTGCGGTACTGGTGTTTATATTCAAGTCTTCGTCACCTATGAACAGTAGTCATCATAGCTACATTACCAGGCGTCTTCTGTTTATGCCTATACGCATACTTAATCGTCTTTATGAAGACACTATTGGTAGCCCCTTGATTTATCTGAGCGGTCAATTCAGTGGTAATCTATTTGGCAGCCTTTGATCACCTCTGCTATCTATTACGCGTTATGCACCACATTTGCAACGTCGCTGATAATCAATAGTGTCATTTTGTCATGCACGGTATACTTGTACCACGGCAGCCTGCGAACAATTTGCAAAATTAGCCCTTTCGGAAATGCTTCCATCCTTGGCCCGAAAGTCAATGATCATACCCTTCTGAAAGTTGGATAAATCGCTCCGTTTCTGAATGACCGCAAGATTGAGATGTTTTCCGAGGGCTTACAACACACTTTATACATCCACCAAATTTGTTGATGACACGTGCCTTCTGCATTTGGTTATTTAACGTTAAAAGTAGAAGGTCCCATTAATATGACTACTATGTGTACATATATATGTATATATATATATATATATATATATATATATATATATATATATATATATATATATATATATATATATATATATATATATACATGTGTGTGTGTAAGAGCATATATGTTTTATTTATTAGTATATATAAAACTCCTTTTTTTTTTGTTACAGCTATTTCGGCATAACATCCAAGCAAAAATTCGCATACAATTAAATTTATAAATGATTTAGGAAAGATGAAAAACATTTGTTAACACTTGATATATTAAAACTATTTTCTAACCATATACTTTTCTTTAGTTAATACATTCAACATTTTTCAGAGTAGTATGGAAAACACTGAAATTTTTGTCAGCGACGAAAAGAAGAAGCCTCTCAAATTCGATAACTCAGAATTCATTTCTGCTAATGACTTCTCTATAACTGAAGCAGAGAAAAATAGAGCTCGGGAAGAACTATCAGAGACAGAAGAGAAAAAATCCTTATACGTTGATAAACTGAGAGCTAAACTAGAAGGTAAGTTTCTTTGTTACTCCTTAGAAATCACTTTTCCATTCATTTCCCTATCTTCAGGATAATTTCTCTGAAAATATGTTTAATATATCAAAATTTCCTATTACATCAAAACGTAATATAAATTACTAATATAAATATCCTTGCTTATGTAAAAATACTAAAGTAATATCAAAAACAAGGGGATAAAGGACGTGAATGCGAAGGGAAATAAGATGTTTTGATTTCCCGTTTGGCGTCATTTGAAAAAGAAGTACGGTTGTTGATGTTTTGATTGCGAAAAATAGTCATCTACAATTTTTAGAATGACCATATTTACCTTTATATTACCTTGTACAGAAACGAATAACAAATATCTCTTTACACCTTCATATGCATGTAATTTAATATCGTAATTAAACTGAATGCCAATCTCATTTGTATTATATTAAAATCGAAATCTTCTCAAGGTAATTTGAGAAAAGGAATAATTTTAAATAATAGATTACACGTTAATGATCCTAAAAAAGTTATTGTGAAAAATTTAATCTTCATGATGTTCATGAAAGAGAAAAAGTTAAAATAAATCAATTTCGAATGTAAACATAATGTATAAGCAAATTGGGTACTTCGGAATAGCGTACCCCTTTGGCTAATTCGGTGAAATTACTGGCGATGTACGGAAAAAACGAGGTAATTAAGTTCTCGGTAATTTACAAAAACAATAGTTTCAAATTATTAAATAATAGCAATATTGAACTATCAAAGAATAAAACCTCGAATCGGTAATAAACGACATGCAAATGGAAATGATAAAATAAGAGTTAAATAGGCTTGAATTTTCGGTAAAATCACAATTCTTCGGGTTAGCCAATTAATTTAATTTCATAAAATCAGTAACAATTGAGAGTTATGCACATTTAATATGTAAAAAAACGGTTTCACAAGGAGGGCAGGATAATAAAATAATAATGTCATAATAAATCAAGATGTATACACGGATTCTTTGGACAACGGGAGATCAGTAACAAAATTTAGTTAACCATGTTTTTTAGACTTTTATCGCCAAGATGGTACGTGTATTCTTTTTTGATGTCAAACCAGAAAACCGGAATTCATTTTTGAAAAAAGGGATAAATTAGTGTTTAAAAGTAAGAAATATTTTCGCTTTTTCCAAATTTTACATTTTTTTCTGGTACCTGCCACATACTTATTAAGATAGATATATTTAGTGAATAATCATAATTTTCAAACAGTTAATTTTATTTACCATAACAAACCTCGGTAGGTCAATCGGTAAAGGCAATGACTCTTAACCCTTCAGCGGACAGTGGTTTCGCAGCAAAATCTTCCGTTAAACATTTTTTTCTCTATTTTTTTAAGATATATGAATGTTTTTTTTATGTTTTTGACATTTCAAACTTACAATAAATGATAGTACTGCATTTATTTTTTCTTTTGAAATATATGCTTTGATACTTGCTGTACCTGGAAAGTTAGTAATTCGATTTTTTTTCACTTATGACCCCAAACAAAAAATATCTGTTCAAACAAGACTTATAAATTATTTGACTATTTATTTATTATACTTTAGAATACTTAATTATTGTTCTTTGAATAGAATTAAAATTTTAAAAAGTATTATGTTCACGCTGTACAAGGGGATAGGTTTGTCAGTTAATGCCCCACCCCTCAATCGTTCTTACTTTATCCTCTAAGGGAAATCCCTCGGAGGATTGTAAAGAAAAATTTTAATACATTTTGCATTTATAAGTTCATAGTTAATATTTATAAAATAATTTCACTGTATTCCAAAGAGTTTATGTAGGTGACCTTTAAAGGGTTAACTGGAGGGTTGATAAGATTCACCATGTTCGTTAATCGTGACTGGGGCACATAATATAAGTTCGTGATACCAATGTTCTCCAATTTTTCAAACAATAACTATGGAGTGGCAAGTCAAGTACTGGCGATGTACATAAAGGAGAAATATTCTACTTGGTTCCTGCTTCTAAATTATGAGGACTCATTTGAGCTAAGAAGTTCTTTTACATTAACGGTTTTCGTCAAACTAAATGACCTAAACACTTTGCCCTAATATTCGTGCGACCTCTGGCCAACGTGCTTTGCACAGCCAAGTGCCATTGGTAACAACAACAAGAAGTTGTGAGTTTGGAGCCGGTGCCAATTAAGACCATCTTGCATAAAAATGAAAGTTGTGACACGAAAATTTGTTCATAGTCGCAATGTCCTCCAAATCAAAACGGTACCACCAGAGGGTGGCAGTAAAAGCCTGTGATTCGTCTACTAAATACCTGCTATCGAAATTATAGGATGATTGATTGGTGATATTTGATGTCCAAGACTTTTAGGCAATGGCAATTATCTTTCCATTAGATGTCATATGCCTTCTATATGGACATGATACAAACCAACTAACAAACAGGATTATCAATTGCAGTGAGGCTTATTTTCTCGCCGATTTCTTAATAAGTGGAGTTGCGCTTATACATAAATCATATTCAACCTCCAATCTAAGGAATCTCTGACTACTAAAGCTGGTGCTTTAAGCAATAGCCAAGTTAGTCTGTTGCACCAGAGCACATTTCGTTTAAATTTATATTCAGAAAAACAAAAAACCACACATTACTTTATTTTTAATTAATAAAATAGTATATTCTGTACAATTTTGTTATTGAGCCAACATTTTTCTAAATTCTGTTTAACTAGTACAGTGACAACAAAAGGGCATAATAGTATTTGAAATTCATGTCTATTACAGGTGACAAAGATGCAAATTACAGGACTGGAGAAGACTATTTACTTCGCTATTTGAGAGTTAGAAAATTTGATATCAAAAAAGCATTCAAAAATATAAAAGAAGCACGTGCATTCAGGAGGAAATATGAAGAAACTTTAAATCTTCCGTCAAATTTAAAAACGCTACTAAATTTAGATTTCTTTTCTTACTTACCCTATGTTGATGAAAATGGAAGAGTTTTGATCTACACAAAACTTGGTAAAGTATCTTTTAGCATCTTACATATTTAGTATTCTGAATATTGTAATTCCACGTTTTAGAATAATATTTTTTAAATATTATTTTTATTTTTATTTTTATTTTTTATTGTAATAGTTTGAATTAGGACGGTATGGTTAATCCTTTGCAAAAAGGCAACTAATTAGTCTGGTTCCTATTACACATGTATACATTTTTTATGTATATACAGTGGATTTTCGCATCTTGAAGTCATGGAAACAAAAATAATCTTTTCAGGACGTTGAAGAGACCCATTAATTATTTTACTCAAGAGTACGTACACATTATGTCAAAAATATTATATAAAACTAAAAAATAAAGATTTGGATAAACTTCAAAATTTACATTAAAATGATAATAGTGGCATAATAATAAATATTAATACACAAAAAAAATAAAAAATACTTTTAATACTTCAAATAACACTGAAGCAATGCAAGATTTTTATAAACCAAGAACTATCCCTGATTTGTAAAACAGCATTTTACGGCATGTTCCAAGCATTTCTCGGGACACATTGCGGTCAACTGCACAACATACTATCTTATGATTTTAAATGGTAGATAAAATAATGGCTGGCATATTGTAATAAAAATTTTAAAATAGAGTAAATATTGGTTAAATGTGTAGTTCCTTAAATAATACCCTCTAGTGGTGAAATTTTGAACTATTTTTTTTTTTTGTTTACTCAAAGTGTTACCTCTTTGTATTATCCTACACAACATTTCATGTTTCTGAATAATAGTTTCAACTATAGACCAATTGGGGAAGTTTAATTATGGACACTAAGGATCGATCCCACCTAAGTTGTTTAACGCTAACCACGATTAATCTCTGTTTAAATGGAGAATTGTGTCCTACCATTGGTTGGCGCTATGTGTTAATCGCGGTTAGCTTTAAACGACTTTAATGGGATCGGAACTTAGTATTTTCAAAGCGTTTTTTGATTTCCAATTATTTCTTCCATTTTTATGTTTACTCGAAAATCTTCTACCATGATATTGTTATTTTTTAGCTAATTTGTAACCTTCAGCTTCATATCCCAACTTTTTATGATAATTTTTTAAATTGATAATCATTATGTTTAAAATGCCATCGTTTGACAACCATCTTCTTATCTTAAGTAAATATAAATCATTAGATGAAGGCTCTGTAAGCTTCAAAAGAACTTACAATTAGTTTTTTATATATATTTTTTAACTTTGAGATTTTATTCAAACGTAATTTTTAGTACTTGACAAAACATCGGTACGTTGTGCAATTAATAAATAACAATAATTAAATAATTACACTAATTTATATGAAAATTAATAAAATTTTACATTTTTACAAAATTATACAAACGAGAAGAATTGAAAAAAAATTAATGATGTACTTGTTTCTAAAATATAAGTTGAACAAAAATACATAAATACTTTATACAAGAAAATTTTAATTGTAGCATTTATATTTTCTTATTACTTTTAAACGCTTTAACAACGGGCGATCTCGATTTTAAAAAATAATTTATGCTGTACTTCGGTACAGCAATTTGTAAGTTTAAACCCCGCTGGTATTAAACATGTTTCCAACCGATCGGAAAAGATTAATCACTGATTTGGCAAATTCATGCCGATCTACGAATAAACGTTAAAAACTCCTTGGCGGTTGCAAAAAATATTTTCTGGCTGCCTTTGGGAAAGTGGTAATGTGCAGACTATATATTTTTGATCAGTGCGCAGTTGGCACTTAGCGTTAATAATTCAAAAAAAACTTTCTTAAATAAGTGACTCTACGTACTCAAAATGAGAATTTTTAGACTTTTTTTTAAATTTTGTCAAAAATAATTTAACTTCTTTTTGACAAAGGTCCCTGATGTAATGATTTGTCGTAGTAAATCTAGCCAATGATTTAATAGAAGTCATTTTCTTTTAATATTTTATATATATAATATATATATATATATTTATATATATAATTTATACATATATATATATATATATATTATATATAATAAATAATATATATTAAATAATTATATAATTATTATATATATATATATATATATATATATATATATATATATATATATATATATCAGTTATAATATATAAAAAAAATATTACTTTATATAAATATATATATATATAAATATATATATAATATATATATATATATAAATATGTATATGTATTAAAAATGCTTTCCATTACTGTTTATACTTCTTTTAATTCTTATATGTACAAAGACAGTGATATGTCATATTCACATTTCCACTACCTCATCATATCATGAGATTAATAATGATACATTTTTAATTATACTGATGTCAGTTTAAGACAAATGTGTATAATTTATCGTTACTGTGTCGGTAAATAATACGAGGTTGAATCAACATTCGTCAATTATTAGTATTGAAATACCAAGCAGGAAATTAATTCAAGAAGCTTTCTGTATATAATAGTAATAAAAATATTTGTCTATTATGTTTTATTATATAAAAATATTAATCTAAGGTGGTGAATCAATATACTAATCATCATCACATTTTTGAAAGCTTGATAATACCAACTTCTTTGCTCTTTGATTTTGTTGATATGATAAATTCGTGCACTAAATTCTTGACAATGAGACATTCGGAAATCGCAGATGTGTAGATTATATTTATTCTATGCTAGTGAAAACAATTTAAATGAAAATGGTTTTTATTTATAAGGAACTTTATATTTAAATATCTTTTTTTTTTGTTTTTATTATAATAAATTTCAGTTTGAATATGTAATAATAGAAAACAGGATAAGAATTTATAATTATAATATTTATAATTAAAGTTAAATATACTGAGTTTCAATAAATATTCATACTTATTACATTATATTAATTTCGAAATTGAAAGTTATTTGGGTCAAGTTTAAAGTATACTATGTGAGAGTGCATGCATGTTTTACATAAGGTTTGCGAAACTGATTTGCTCGCAGCACTCGCATGTTGTGGGTTGCATGCCCAAGTATTTTTTCGTGACTCCAGGAAGCGTGTGGTGCGAAAACGATTGCACTTAAACTTCACCAAGTTTTGAAAAGTTGTGATTGGTCTCCAGGAGGCGATTCAGGACCATCCTTAGAGTCTCGGTCCTTCTGGACAGAGCCAGAAAAGGACGTTTTGTGCACAGGACAATGAAAAAACGAACGCATCAGCATAGGATAATGAAAAAAGTATAGGGTTAGTGGAGAGTTTAGAAGGAATGAAAAGAGTGGACTTTGGCATTTTTTTTTCTCTTTCAGGTGTAGCACGTGGAGTACTTCTTTTACTTTTTAATTTTTTTATATATTTTTTCGGCATATTTCCTTGTCTTTTGTTCTATATTTGAATATTGTAATATAGTTCAGTGGCATTTTACTATAATTAAAGACGATATAAAGCATATTTGGGTTATAAATGGCTTTGAAATAACAACAGCAATGTACTACACCACAGCATACTAAGCTAGCAAAGTTTCAAAGAAAGGGTACATATGCTTCAGCATTGTGTCCCCGAGATTGAGTATAGTTTTTGGTTTATAAATTCTAACAAGATGTTTTAGATTTCCCTGAAATCAAAATTCACATAGGTTGAGGTCTTGGGATCACAGTTGTCACACATTAGTAAAATAGCAGCTGATGAGAGAGCTGAAGAGAAAATAACAGCCGATGTTCTCAAGTAAAGAGGTATCTGATACTCACGTAGTTGTTACGGAATAAAATTATTCTGTATCTGCAGTTACGCCAGAGCTTTTTACGGACAATTTTTATGCAAGATAGAACTCCTCCATAGATGAGCCTTCCTCTTAACCCTTTAACAGTTTCATTTTTTTCCAGAATTCGGTCAAAAAATGTCACATTTTTTATTGTATTTTTTTGTTTATTTTATATTTTTAGGTAAAGATATGTTATTAAAATTAACATTTCTAATAATTTTCAGAATTTATTAAAACATTTTTTTTCTTTCTATGAAAGCATCATAGAACTGAAGTGTACCTTTGGTCTCATCGAAATCCAAGTTAATTTTTGGAATTCCAGTGAAAGCAAATCTAGGACGCGGATCCGAAGGATTATCACAATTAATTTTAAAAAATTGTCTTGCTTGACTGATTCCATCTGCACTACTATCAGAGTCACTACTATCCAGATCATCTAGTAAACTTCGCTACTATCATTTACAGATAATTCAGTTTATGATTCCGAGTCACAGTTCGTATCACAAGAAATTAGCTCCATACTTTCTGAATTATCCATTATTTAAAAGTAAAAATATATTATTCAACTCTTACATCAATTATTTTATCAGGTGGTTAGTAAAATATAACCAGAAAGCTATACAACTGAAAGATAACAATTCGTCTTCTGATACAAAACATGCGAAAAAACCAGTGCTTTTGAACCAATCAGATAAGGAAATACAACAAACTGCAAACTATCATTTACTGGACAGCTATGCGAATAATTTGTTACTAAAATTGGATAAAATATGTCCGAAACAGTTCAAGCGATATAGAAATTGGATTGCCCGTACGCTGTAAGGGCAAATCAGTAAGGGCCTGAAAGCTGTGGCCCTACGGTGTACGGGCAACACAGTTAAGGAGTTAAGAATCCCTTTACAGAATAACGTGTCATCAGCCGCCACTTTCGTAATCTGCGACCCCCTTGGACCTCAACCCAAGTGACTTTTGACTCTGGGGCATTTGAAACATCTAGTTTGTTTTAATAAACCAAGAACTATACCTGATCTGAAAGACATGATTTTACGACATATTCTCAGCATTTCCCGATACACTGCGGTCAACTGTAGAACATGGTCGCTTACGATTTCAAATAGGAGCTGGAAATTTTGGTCGTCATATTGAAGATGTCTTGTTTTGATAATTTATTTTAAATACAATAAATACCGATTAAATGTGTAATTCATCAAGGACTAATTTTTTTATTCTTTTGCACAGGTTCCCGCCATTTTATTATATCCTACATAACATTTCATAGCTTTCGGAACAATGATTTCGACTGTAGACAACTTCGAATTAGGGAAGATTAATTATGAACAAACTGTCTATATATATTATGTGCAGAAATTAGAAATTCAGCTACCCGCCAAGTAGCATTTGAGATTTTTAATGTAAAAAATAAATTTTCGTATCAAATACAAGCTAATTATATTTTTCCTTGAACAACTATATTCTACTTGCGGTATATCTTTTTATAGCATTATAAATGCTTTCCTATTTTTAAGTTTACAATTTCCTAGTATTTTTTAGTGTTCTTCAGATCTAAAATGTCAGATACCATTAGAGTTATGTATTTATAGAAGAAAACAAATTAGGTTAATTTTAATGAGGAATTTTCACGTTTTCTAATTTTAATTTTAAACAATAGAAGACAAAAAAGTAAGCAGAACAGTACCTATTTTTCTTACATTAGGGGACCTAATTAGTGATTTCTAATGAGTTTTACAGCGGATTCTTTAAAGTCTTTCAAAAACGATATATTTCCTCCGCCGAGTTTGTGATGTCATCGGTCACGGAAACACCGACCGCCTATGTTGTTTACATGTTAAAAGGCTATTTTTAAATTTATTTCTGTGTAAAATATCGCATATAATAGAAATTATTTTATGTCTGGCATTAAAAATCATATTTTAAATATTGTATTATGCCACTCTTTAAACATGCAACAACTAATTGCAATGAGAAGATATTTTTCAGCGTTTCCAAAGATCCACATACACGTAAAATCTGGACAAATGCGATGAAAAGGGATAAGAAATTAAACCTCAAATTATCATATAAATCATCTCTATGGGTTTGTGAAGACCATTTTTTGGTAAATAAATGCTTGCTTTTGTTTAAATATTACTAATTTAGAACAATTAAAGTATATAAAAATACATCTATACCTTTAAAAGGACTGTTGATTAACCAGTGCTATTTAACTTTTAAAACTGCTAATTTTCGAGTATTATCACAGAGTTCAAGTACAATAAATGTTTGATAAAGCATATAAATATCGTAAAACATATAAATATCTAAAGCATATAATTATCTAATAAATAACTCGGGGGAGGGGAAGGTTATGTATTTTCAAGGTATTATAAATATTTTCTTCAAAGATGCATACTTTCTTAAGTGTATCAATTCACAGTGATATTTTTCGATTAAATTGGTGACTAATTTGAAAAAAGTATAATATTTTTAAAATACTTAATGATATTACTTTAAAAATTAAATTTAATTTCAGAAACTTTATACATTTTTTAATTTAACATTAATATTAAAGGCAATAAAATTGTATTGCTATTTAAAAATGTATAAATAACTAAGTAAAGGCTTTTAAAGATTTTATATTTCTTTTCATCAAATTTAAAATATCTAAGAATTGGTTTGGTTTTGAAGCACTACGGTCTACTTTTTGCAACACAAGGGCTAATGAGACCGGGACCTCCCACAATAAATACTTCCTCTAATTTTCATTTTAATATTACATCCATCTCTATTTATATTAATTTATAATCTCTATTTATACTATTACAAATGTGTGTATATGATATATGTATATTTATTTGACTTGTCTGTGTCTACAAACAGAAGAGCTGGGATTAGCATAATAAAATATTAATATATGTTAAGTAAAATTGGATAAATATTTAAAGGATTTTACATACCTTTGTATTTTAATTCGAACGTATTTTTGCTCCCGTAAAATTCGGATTTTTTCCCAAGAACGAAAACATTGACATCATGTCAATTTTGAGAGGTTGTCAGGCTGTCCTTTGTAAATCCAGGTAGAAGAGACATTTATAACAAATTGAGATAATTAAGCTATCGAGATCGATAAAATAAACCTTCAGGTTTAAATAAAAATAAATTATGATAGCTAGAAAATTCCAAGAACTTGCAAAAATATAATCGGAAAATAATGCGCGCTTAGAAGCAATAAGAAAATATTAGATAACGTGAATGATGACGTCGCGACCAATCACTGAGCGTTTTGATGTCACGTGATTTTCCCTGAACTTTAAAATTAATTTTTAAAATGATGGACCCAGTCTTTTATATTTTTGAGAACATTTTTGGAATTTACGAGTCTGGAATTATCAGAAAAATTCTAAGTTTTTCGAATCACCCACATGTGCAAATTCCTCATTAAAAATTACACATTTAAAAATCTATCTGGCGAGTAAGTAAATTTCATTTTTTGGTGTATATTTTTATAGTAAAAACTTATTATTAAAAATGACAAAAATACTTTTAAGTCAGAACGGGATCAAATAATTTTTAGAAAAGGTATTTTGAAATTCATTTTTGGATGAATTTTATATAAGTTTTTTTTTAAATAACGCTCATTTTATACATGTAGAAGCATATTAAAAGATTACTATAACATCTATAATAAGCGTACTATAAGGTGTTATAGATAACAGAAAACATTAAATTTTATGTTAACTCGAAAAAAATGTGGTCATAAGATTGGTTAAATCCCGAAAGTTTGTATTTTGAGATTTGTAAATTAGAAACTAATTTTATATCAAATAAAAACAAATTTTCTTTTATATTCTTTTAACCTCGGATATATTTTTATGAAATTTTAAAATATCGGATATATTTAATATTTTGATTTACAAAATAAAGCATAGGTTTTACCTTCAATTGTTAAAAAAAAAGGAGTTTCTGTTACATGTGTTTCAAAGGTAACCTCGCGTGTAAGTGAATATTCCATTTAGTGTATGGTTTAAAATATTCTACTTAAAATAACATAACTAGCTAAAGATTTTGAAGCTGAAATATTACTAAAGAACTAATATCTTATTGTAAAAGACTAGTTGGTTGGTTTCGACCGCTACGATCTACTTTTTGCTACATAAGGACTAATATGATCTGGGCCTACAATGCATAGCCGATTCTAAAGGCCCCTCCACACTATGGTCCATTGCAAGCCATAACCACCATCTGGAGGGGGTGTGGCTTATCGAGGTTGACGATGGCAGACGATAAAATGGCCTTGGAGGAGGATTGCTTCGGAAGGTGTTTTTCTCCAAAGATCAAAGGCAGTTTGATGTGCAACTAAAGTGCGAAGTAGACCCTATGGACGAATCCAAGCGCTCGGCTCATTTAGTGGACCAGTGTGTGGATGTAATCCGTAATTTAGCCTCCATAATATGGCCAGTTGTTTACCACTTCCTGATGGTGACCTCGAACGATGGTTCACGGGTCGCATCCACACGCTGGGGCACTAAATGATCTGAGCGCATTGATTCGTCCATAGGGTCTACCGCTCACTTTAGTTGCTCCTCTGGCTGCCTTTGATCTTTGGAGTAAAACCGCCTCCGAAGCCATCGTCCGCCAAGGCTATTTTATCTTCGGCAGCCATCGGCCACGATAAGCCAAAGCCCCTCCAGACGGTGGTGATGGCTTGCAGTGGACCATAGTGTGGAGGGGCCTTAAACCATCGTCCAAGGTCACCATCAGGAAGTGGTGAAGATTGGCCATAATGTCGAGGCTATATTTAATGTTTATTCTTGCCATTAGAAAGATTCAAACCAACAAAATACGGATCAAAAAAGCAATGCACTTACAATTTTGCCATCGTTTGATCATTCTAAAGGAGCACGATATTTCATTTTTAAAATGAGTTGAAGAAAAAGAAAATTAAAATCTTAAATCTAGTAAGGCACTGTGCTCCATTAAAAACACTTTTCCATCTGTCGTTTGATAGCATACAATATATAATAATAACATTTAATAGTATAGCTTAAACCTCTTTCCGGCTTTTCAAAACTTTTTCAATTTTTTTATATAGAAAAATGGAACTGTGACGAGACATCTTTCGTCGAAATTATGCGATTAGCACATGCTGTCTTGGATATAATAACCATGAACCCACGGTGTCAAATCAATGGCGTTACATCGATATGGGACGTAAAAGGAGCCTCGATGAGACATCTGACTT
The DNA here is from genome assembly GCA_032207245.1 of Pardosa pseudoannulata. NCBI lineage: Eukaryota > Metazoa > Arthropoda > Arachnida > Araneae > Lycosidae > Pardosa > Pardosa pseudoannulata. The sequence goes on from CM063504.1 coordinate 7,622,066, forward strand.
CAATTGCTAGGACTATCAGTGTAGGTTCGCTGAGCTACTTTTTTCAGGTTGGTATTTTATGGTATATTATACATATACCGGGTGGCCATAATTAAACTGACAGTGCTCACAGTGTTTTATAGGGTGATCTATTTGCGAGAATGACGCCACATTTTGTAGGAAGATTAAACAAGACTGAGGAAGAAGGATTCCGCGAAAAAACAAATTAGTTCCAATAGTCACCGCTAGGGGAATATTTGGCACTGTGTAATAGAAAATAGAGTTTTGACAAATGCAAATCAATACGGAAATTAATTTCATAACTGTACCAATGGATGTAACGGGAAATTTGAATAAAGAGCTTCTTCTTCTCAGCGTACGTGATATTGCAGATCACGAGACTTTATCGATGTTTATGTAGATTTTGCGCTTTTTTAAAAGTGTTGCTGTTTTGCACTTGAAGTAAATCAGAAAATGTGCATAGTAAAAGGTAATTTTATTCCCTATCAGTTTGCATTTGTTAACTCTATTTTCTATAACACAGCGCCAAATATTCCCCTAGCGGGGACTTTTGGAACTAATTTTTTTTTTTTTTTTTTTTTTTTTTTTTTTCGGAATCCTTTGTCCCCCGTCTTGGTTAATCTTCCTACAAAATGTGGCGTCATTCTCGTGAATAGATCGCGCTACAGAACACTGTCAGTTTAATTTGACCAGGATATATATATATATATATATATATAATATATATATATATATATATATATATATATATATATATATATATATATATATATATATATATAAAAATATGTAATAGTATTTTATATATATTTATATATAAATATATATATATATATATATATATGTGTGTGTGTGTGTGTGTGTGTGTGTGTGTCGTAAGACAGAGTATACGGAGGATGATTTGCAGTCATGGACAGAGCAAAACATTGTTTTAGTCTCAAAAGGCCTTTATAAGCTTGGGTTGGGCGAGTTTCATTAGAGACCAACAAGTTCCGAAGTATCTGAGACAGGTTTAAACGGAACCTAGAGAAAAGGTAAGTCAACATTTCTTCACTAACTTATTTTGTCTATCAATTGTATATATCTAACAGATTATGAGACTGATGTGCTGTTTAAACAATTTCCTAAATAAGTATTGAAACTATAATCCACCGAATCCTGAATATGTCGCTCTGTCACACGCCGGCCAAGAAGCACAATCAACCAAGTCAAGGATCTCGGTAAACCACAACAAACTCCGTAAAAATTTTTGAAGACAATCAATCCTGTATTAAGAAGGCACAGTTCGGAATAATTAGTAATAGGACAAAGCATATTGACATCCGATGTCACTACATCAAGGACCTGCAAGATAAATAAAATCGAAAACTGCAAGAGCGAAGACATGTTAGCCGATTTCCTGACTAAGCCCTTACCAAAACCACGATTTGAAAAACTCAGAACTCTAACCAAACTAAGAAGTTAAACAATTCAGGGGAGGGGCTGTTGGATGAGGATTGTTAAAGATCAGCAACAACCCCATAAAAAGGAAATATATCAACTTTTTTAATCCTTCTCTCTGTAGTATATTATTTTACAGATGTAGTTTTGCTCTGTCCCGTGCTGGTAGCTGTTTTATGCCATGTAACATTCGTTTTCTAATTAGTTGTTTTTTCTATATAATAATAATAATAATAATATATATATATATATATATATATAGTTTCATAGTACTAATCACGTGCTCAATTATCGCACAACCAGTTTCGAAGTATCTCAGACGATCGAAGAAAGAATCTAGAGAAAAGGTAAGTTAACATTTTTTCACTACATTATTTTGCCTACCGAAGGTATATATCTAACAATAATAAGTTTTCTGACACTATATTCCTTAAGAAGCCACCTTCAGGATTTTATAAGACATATCTACTTTTGTTTATCAATTTAATTGTTTTTTCCCTGACACACACACATACATATACACACACACACACACACACACATATATATATATATATAGGTAGGTAGGTAGGTAGGTAGGTAGATATAGATAGATAAATATAGGTAGATATAGATAGATAGATATAGGTATAGATAGGTAGATATAGGTAGGTAGATATAGGTAGATAGATATAGGTAGATATAGGTAGATAGATATAGGTAGATATAGGATAGATATAGGTAGATATAGGTAGGTAGATAGATATAGGTAGATATAGGTAGGTAGATATAGGTAGATAGATATAGGTAGATATAGGTAGATAGATATAGGTAGATATAGGTAGATATAGGTAGATAGATATAGGTAGATAGATAGATAGATATAGGTAGATAGATAGATAAATATAGGTAGATAGATAGATAGATATAGATAGATAGATAGATAGATAGATAGAGGTAGATAAATGTCCATAGATATGTTTATAAATATACATATATATGTAACGTGTCCCAAAAAGTTGTTTACAAACTTAACATGCTGGTCTGTCATATCACGATGAACAAGATTTACATAGGAACTTGTGTCTGAAAATGCAAACTGCGACCGCTAGAGTGCTGTGATCACGAGTGTGGAGCAGGAGAAACAAAATGATATCGACAGCGGTGCTAATATGATTTTTACTACAGAAGAGGATTACATCATAGCAAATGTTCAAAATTGTTTCCCTTCTCCACAATGCACGTTTCACAATGTCGGCGCATAGATTCACGAACCTGGGGAGTCAGGTCGAGGGATCGCGACGGTCCGCCTCTACCGATCCAACGATTTTTCTGCAATTATTGCCCTCTAGCAGTCACAGTTTGCATTTTCGGACAGAAGTTCCTATGTAAAACTTGTTCATCATGATATGACAGACCAACAAGTTAAGTTTTAAACGACGTTTTGGGACACTCTGTATACATACACACGTATGTATATACGATATATATATATATATATATATATATATATATATACATACATACATATACGATATATATATACATATACATGTACGATATGCATATATATATACATAAATACATACATACACACATATACCTATATATATACATGCATATACATATATACAATATTTGTATATATTTATTTATGTATACATATACATATATGTGTGTATAATATAAAACATATTATTGTCTCTAAGGTTCTTCAAAATTCTCCCACTTCACGTTTCATTTGCCCAGCCATCTATATTAAATCAAGGATTCCATCAGTCTTTAAAATTCCATCACACATATATATATATATATATATATATATATATATATATATATATATATATATATATATATATATATATATATATATATATATATATATATATATATATATATATATATATATATATATATATATATATATATATATATATATATATATATATATATATATATATATATATATATATATAATATATATATATATATATATATATATATATATATATATATATATATATATATATATATGTATATATATATATATATATATATATATATATATATATATATATATATATATATATATATATATATATATATATATATATATATATATATATATATATATATATATATATATATATATATACATATATATATATATATATATATATATATATATATATATATATATATATATATATATATATATATATATATATATGTATATATATATATATATATATATATATATATATATATATATATATATATACATATATATACATATATATATATACATATATATATACATATATATATATATATATATGTATGTATGTATGTATGTATGTATGTATATGTGTATGTATGTAAGTGTGTGTATTTATATAAATAAAAATTATCACCCCTAAAATAGAAACCTAAAATTCTCTTTTTTTCCCTTCTTTTTTATCGATACGTAATTTCTCAGCCCTAAAAGTCAGATAAATGATTCCTCTATCGTTTTAAATTCTTTTATTTCGTCTCTAAAAATTAAAGCTAGGTTAAATGATAATTTTCTGTCCACTGGCTAATTATTTCAGCTGTCCCAAGAAAACCTTATTGCTTCTGTAATAATAAAATTGTTTCTTAAGTGTTCTTGGGATAGCTTAAATGAACAAGGTTCAATTTTGCTCTTCAAAAAGTGTTGATGCATCTTACGTCTTATGGGTAGGTACTAAATCGCTTTCTTTTTGCTCTACATCCGTGAAAGATGTATTCAATCTTTAGCATTTTATGCAGAGCTGTTGCACAGTACAGACGATTCGTTAGAGAGACGCAGGTGAGAAAATATCCAAGCCATTTGAAAGTAATTTTACATACTTTTGCGTAGAAATGTATAAATGCCAATTAAATGTAAGTGCCTCCATTATGCTATAATTCTGACGCTTCATTTTGTTCATTTTTTTTCACAGACCTATTATCCAATTCGGTTGAAAAATGTATATGTCCTCAACAGCAGTTCTATATTTCAAGTGCTCTACAAAGTAATTCGTCCCTTCATCAGTAAAAAAATTTCTCAAAGGGTAAGTAACTGGAAGCAATGCTTGTAAATTCGAAGAAATTATTTATAGTATTAGATTGATGGTAATTCTCTTCTTTGATATTTTGATAGGCTAAAATAAATTCAAATCACAGCATTTGTAAAATTTTGTAACATTAGGTGCATGGTTTTTATTTTTAACTCTCAGTAGCAAACAGCCTTCCGTAAGGATTAGGCTTTTAGATATTTACCGCAAGCAGTTCACTCCACAACAGTAAAACAAAATCGAAGAAAAATTTATAAGAAAATGCTCATGAGCTAATCCAGATTGATATCGATTGATGAAAATAAATTAAATCAAAT
>CM063504.1:7626978-7641978 GCA_032207245.1 Pardosa pseudoannulata
AATAAATTAAATCAAATTTCTGAAAGAAGGAAAGTATTATGTTTATAATATTAATATAGACAAAAAAAAAGATTAAAGCTAGCGAAAATGTGTTAAGAGATATTGAAAACTAAAACGAAGCCCTATATTTGATGATGATGTTTTTTTGGATTCCGGATGGTGTTATTTAGAACAAGTTACTTTTAACACAGTTATACTTTGTACAGAAGGGGGTAGGTCCCAAGCAAGTGTCCGGCCTTAGTAGGGATATGATTCAGTAACGCGTGATGTTTCAGATATTTGGATTTGTTCTATGAGATACCGTTTACAAACCATTGAAAACAACTTGAACAATATTTTGCATTTAAAGATGAAAAATAGAAGAAAATAATTTTGCAACAAAAAATGGTAACTTTCTAACCATGAGAAAATGCTTATTAGAAGTATTAGCATATATTATTTTGATTTAATTTATACATGTCAAACTCAAAGACTAATATAGAATAAACAAAAACGGTTTTCATAAGACATAAAAAAAGTTTAACATTCTTAAGAAGTGTAGGTTTTAATCGAGCAGTACAGTATAGAAAAATGAAAAGAAAAATTAGCAAGAATTTAAGTACAAAATAACGCAATAAATTCATGTTCCTGAAACATAGCATTTTCTGCCACCATCTTTTCTACTTCAGGAGTACTTTTACCCTAAAATATTATTTTTAAAACTAATGTAATAAAAAACTTTATTAATTCCAAATCTGATAGGAGTCATATTTCAACTGCTTTCCCCTATAAGTACATACAAACGGAAATAATAGAACATATTTTATTGAGTATTTTCAAACCTGAATGGAAAAAGGTTTACAAAATTCAGACACCCTAACTTTACTAATATTTCCTTTCAAATAGGAAACTACTGTATTTCTAATCTCTTCATTTACATACAAGGGAGGAACCCAAACCGGTCTTTTAATCTAAATATTTTATTTATTTGGTATTTTGTAAAATTCTTCCAGTCATTCCATTAGATTTTATGCACTTGTTCAGCCTTTCTCTCATTGTTTAAAACATCTGTGGAACTCTTCGATATTCACCAGTGCTAAAAGTGTGTCTGTTGCATCCACATTATCAAATCCTTTTGCTTTTTTTCTGAGGGACATAATAAAGTAGGTCCAAGACATTTGGGTCACTTCAATCTGGCTTTTCTAGCATTAGCTCAGATTTAAAAGAAAGGCTTTATTTAGATCCTGCGTATGCAGGCATGAAACACAAATAGAAACAATGTCTCATTTGAAATCAACATTTAAAACCCTCTTGTATGAACATAAGCTCTGAAGTTTCATTGATCATAAAACAACGATTTCACCGATTCAAGACACTGTGCGGCGTTTAGGACAAGCATGATCTTTAAGCCGTATCTCACAAATTTTGAAGCATACATTCCACTCATAAACCTGTGCACGGCACAAACATCCTTCTTGGAGATTTCTTGAAGCATTTGGTAATCTTCCATCGCCAAATTTTCAAGCAGGAAGTACAATTTCAAAAACACTGTATCTATATAGGTGTCGTAATGATTTCGCAGAAAACCTTTGAGGAAAAAAAACAGTATGAGAGAAAACTACTTATGCAAAATTCCCCACAAGACACACTTAGAACTGTTTATTATTCTTACGAATGACCACGGAAATTGAACCCATTTTTAGGAGTATGTTCCCCTTATATTATAAGGTACTGATTCAATGTTTATTGAGAAAGAAGTACATAGATCAAATATACAAACATTGTTTCGTAGTCCTTTTTAAGGCTTACGAATTATTTTCGCAGATATAGTAATATTGCCGCATAAAGAAGCTAAGTAGCAACTCGCAACTTTACAAGATCGAGAAATTGCCTACAACTAGTGTGTATCAGCTTTTATACCCGAACAGAATATTCGAGAAATAACTAATTTACATATTAAAGAAAGATCTAGAATATTCAAGAACATAAGGAAACAATAAATAACATTTTTAAATTAAAAATCAGTACTTTGGATAAACTGCGATGAAGTATCGAGCCCACAATCTTCGGGTCTGGATCGCGTGCTTTGACCATTCGGCGACTGAGCTCGCTGACTTCGGCGACTGGCTCGGTTCTTTATGTGGCATTGCACCTTTCTCAAAAAGACAGCGTCTCGCTGCTATTTAGATCTGGAGCTTGTCAAAGGTCCCTTGTAAATTTCTTTTGACTTCTCTTCCGGAAGAACGACATCTGGATTTCATTCATCTTCACTTTCGGTCTGCTTCGTCGGATCATGGTACGGCTTCATACGTAAAACATGGATAACATCTTTTGGTTTTCTTTTTCGTAAGGCAGGATCGAAATCTTGCACTTCATAGATAACGTCGAATAGGCGGCGCAACACTTGATAGGGACCAACATACCTCCTTAAGAGCTTTTCTGAAAGACGAACCTTTCGGACCGGGGTATAAACCCATACGAAGTCTCCAGGGCTATAAAACCCCACTCGGTGCTTAGAGTCATAACGTCGACGGTCTTTATCTGCTTCTTTCGTTTTTCTGGGTCGTAAAGGCCAAAATCCGGAGGCAATCCTCTTAAACGGAGACTTCTGCGAACACTGTCAGAGTTATCCACAATGGCGAAATCGTTACCCGCGCCTCCACCAAATTTGTCACGAAGATTCGAATGAACACACCATTTAACTTAACAGAAGTATTTATTGAAGCTAAGTAGCAACTCGCAACTTTACAAGATCGAGAAGTTGCCTACATAAGGAAACAATAAATAACATTTTTAATTTAAAAATGTTATTTATTGTTTCCGTATGTTCTTGAATATTCTAGATCTTTCTTTAATATGTAAATTAGTTATTTCTCGAATATTCTGTTCGGGTATAAAAACTGATACCCACTAGTTGTAGGCAACTTCTCGATCTTGTAAAGTTGCGAGTTGCTACTTAGCTTCAATAAATTCTTCTGTTAAGTTAAACGGTGTGTTCATTCGAATCTTCGTGACAATATTGTCGGTTATTACTTCGTCAGTGAAATATCCCTGGTAGTATATGAAAACATCTCACATGCAAATCAGTATGCTTGGGAGATATAGAAAGATCTAGAAGGGAAAATAAAAGGATTATCAGCTCGGAATTTTGTGAACAAGTTGGGAACAAATTAGATAAATAATTTACACTTACTTTAGCAAAAATAAGAAGTCCATATATCTTAGAATTTTTATTTCAAGGTTTACCAAATTCAAAATGATCTATCTAATCTGCATAACTGAAATATTTTACGTAAATTCTTTGTTATATTTTTATGAATTATTCGAAACATTTACAACATAAAAAATCTATATTTTCCCCCTTCCGAATTATTAGGAATGTGTCAGCAATATTTTTAAAAATCCCCAAAACGAATTAATTTATTGTTTTCCACTATATAAAACTGAAATTTTATCTGAAAAAAGTTACAAATATACGAATTATATCAAACTTATCCATACTTAAAATTTTTAAATTTCAAACTTTTTAACAATTGATTATGTGTATAGTAATGACCGTGTAAACATATATTTCAAGAAAATAATTCATTACCTTAAAAAAAAATTATAACTCTCTTGATGACTCGTTGTGAAGCATATTATTGAATCTCTTAATTATTTAACTCGTTTCTCTTCGATTCAGTTTCAACTAGAATGGTCAAGATGTGATGAGTCCTTCAAAAATAATATAAGTGAAAGAACATAGAGTATTTTAAAAAAGTCTGTTCCTCTGCCTATTCCAAAATGCTTTTAAATGTTTCTACTTTATATCTAAAGTTTTTCTGTCCGTGTTCTTGTAATAGAATGCCTCCTGAACGACTGGACTGATTTTGATGAAATCGTCTGTATGTAATTAAGTTGATTCGAGAATGGTTTAGATTCACAATTTGATCAGATAGAAAATGTTTTTTTTTATTAAAAATCCAGAATTGAGCTATTTGAGGTTGTTATAATGCTGCTGGAAATCCTTCACTGCCAACGTATCTGTGGCGCAATGTTCAGCGCAACGTGCTTTGGCGTCTATGATGCAGTACCGATAGTGTATTTCAGGAAAAATAGATCTTTAAATTATATAAATTTAATCTTACATTATTTACAAGAACTAATACAATGCGTTAGCACAACGAACAGCAACGCTCACTTTTTGATCACAATCTGGAATAATCTTACATGTTGCCAGATGCAACAGATACATTTTACATTTCAATAAATGAGTGGCTTGACGCTAGCGCCGCCACAGGGCTTCAGTGCGGAAAGTCACAGGATCGAATCCTCGTACATGCGATGGGAGAATTTTAATTTAATCAAATTACATTTGTGATAACTATACACATTTTTTCCTTACTTTTCCATCAAAACCAGCCGAATGGTTAGGGTACGTGGGTTCGAATCCCACTATGACATGGATGTTCGTAGCCGTCCGGAATCGGCGTTAAGCAGTAGGTCCCGGTCTCATTAGCCCTCGTGTTGCAAAATCTTAGACCGTAGTGCTCCAAAACCAAACCAAAACAAAACAAACCATGAAAATGATCCAATTTATTTAAAAGCATTTTACAATTTTTGTACTTACAGCATAAAACAGGACAACTTTTGTTAGGTCATCTAGTACTTTATATAAATTATTATTTAATTAATACTATTATTTAATTATTATTATTAATTGTTTATTAACGTTATATATGAACTTCATTAAATTTTACATAGAAATGCGAATTTTTAAATAAAAAATCTACCTTTCTGAACTAGAACTAAACTTTTCAGATGAGCCACCTAAATAGTATTTTTCGGACACATAAAATTCCTTTTTATTTTTATGTCCAGAGGTTAATGCATTTTTTTTGTAAACATATTAAATATTTTATTGTTGACATATTCATTGTTACCCTCAGATTTTCATCCTGGGTTCTGATTGGAGTGAGTTGCATCAGCATGTTAATCCAGCCATATTGCCATCTGAGCTTGGAGGATCACTAGACAAAGATAAGTGTGACATAACCGAGATTATAATGGGTAATCTTCCTTACCTAAAATATGAAAGATCCTTCAACTGATAAGGGATGATTTCTACAGAGAGATTTCAAAAATATATACAATGCAAAAGTATTTTTCTTTCTTTTTTTTAGCTTTTATGTGTCTTATACACACACACGCACTGCCGTTCATTGCTGTAATAAAGATGATGTAATTATATAATGTCATCAATGTCATTGATGTAATTATATATTCTGCTTTGTAATTGAAAAGGTTATCGAATATTTTTACATTTGTTATATTTATTTCAAAAATATTTCAAGGATTTTATTTTAATTTTTTTTAATATCTGGAATTGTTTAACAATATGACTATATTATTACTATTATTATTGTTATGTATGTTTATCTATTACTTTAAACATATGTTATTATTATGCTAGTTTTAATCATACTATGCATATGTTATATTCAAGTTTTATTGTATATAATGTATCAATAAAACATAATATTAATTTCTTTAAAATATAATTTAAAATGTATATTTATTTTACTTTTTCATTTATTAATATCCATCTATACTTTTATGTCATAGGAACTTCTTTCTTACGTCTAACTAATGGTAAAATAACAATAGATAATTTTTACTGATATGTAGTAAAGAACAAAAATCTACATTCTATTTCTTTTATTTTGAGGGCATATGTTATATTCAAATTTTATTGTATATAAAGTATCAATAAAACATAATATTTATTTCTTTAAAATATAATTTAAAATGTATATTTATTTTACTTTTCCATTTATTAATATCCATCGATACATTTATGTCATTGGAACTTATTTCTTACGTCTAATTAATGATTAAAATAACAATAGATAATTTTTACTGATATGTAGTAAAGAATAAAAATCTACATTCCATTTCTTTTATTTTGTGGGCACATGGATAAGTTGATATGAATTTGTGGTGTTAATTTTTTTAACAGTTACAAATAATAAAATTAATATAAAATTCCAAAACATATTTTTAAATCACGCAATGAAATATTTTGTATGGCTTCCTTATTTTCCTTTAAAATGTAAACACGTGCAATATAGGAAAACATTCTTCACACCGTAAATATTTATATGAGAGGATATTCCACCAAATACATCCCATTTCTCATTTCTGTCTGCACAAATCCTCTCTTTCAAATATAAATGAAAGTTTGATATAACATTTGATTTTAATAAATCACAGTAAGTGAAAAACCCAAAGGACAATTTTTTCAGTGTAGCGCTATGGATATAAATAAGATAAGTATTCTTGGAGAAAATAATTGTTTTCAAACCGGAACTGATGTTAACATACTTAAATCTACATAAAGCAAGTAATAAAAAAAGACGATTTTTGCCTGATGATTATTTTATCTCTCGATATTCTCAAACCTGAACTGATGTTAGCATACATAAATCTATATAAAGCAAGTAATAAAAAAGACGAGCTTTGCATGAGGATTATTTTAACTCGCCATATTGTCAAACTTGAACGCATGTTAGCATATATAAATCTATATAAAGAAGTAATAAAAAAGACGAGTTTTCCCTGATGATTATTTTAACTCTCCATATTCTCAAACCTGAACTGATGTTAGCATACATAAATCTATATAAAGCAACTAATAAAAAAAGACGAGTTTTGCCTGATGATTATTTTAACTCACCCTATTCTCAAACCTGAACTGATATTAGCATATATAAATCTATATAAAGAAGTAATAAAAAAGACGAGTTTTCCCTGATGATTATTTCAACTCGAAACGATAACTAGAGTTGATCCTAACAAGGCAATCAAAAGGCTCAAATCATCCTAAAACTATGGATTTGGCAATGTGAATGGACTTGATTAAACACTTGAAATTATTCGACTATTAACCCATTGTAGATATCTTTAATTTTATATAGAAAAGTGGTATATTTAGATATTAGTAACTGATTTATATGTGATAAAAGTTACAATTCATGACGTATGGTACAATTACCTAATGAATAAATATAAAAATATCACTTTTTCCCCTTTAATATTTTCATACATTAAAAATCTCAAGTCTACAAGAAACTGCTACCTTATTCAGTGTATAATAAATTTAAATAATTTGCTTCCGTAAACATTTGTAGGGAAAACGTTTACGGAAGAAAAATATTTTGACTGTATTTTTTAACACAAGTTTTTCTTAATTAAAAGGTAGATTTAACCAACATAATGCATTTTGGACAATAATGACGAAATAATGTTCCTCTTTGTAGAGCATTGAAAATAGTAATTATTCATAAAAAAACATTTTAATTTTTTTGACGTTAAAACGTAAAGATTTCTATTTAAATGCAAAATAGCTTCTTCCAAATGAACAGAATTAAAATCCTGTTCAAACATAAGTCATTCATACGTTAATTTTTTGGTATAATAATAGCATCGCAATATCTTACTTTTATCTTTTGTGTCGGTTTGAGTTTTGTAACACAGATATTGAATCAAATTTGTTTAATATGAGGTAAATATTTATAGTCTAGACAGATATGTTTCATGTCATTTTATTCAAGCAAATAGGATAGAAAAATTTACGTTATATTTCAGACGCAGCCTAAAGCAACATGCATTAGGAAAAAAACAGAGTTTAAAAAATGAAAAGGAAATGTAGGAGGAACCTGATAAATAAAACCCCGTACATTTAATAAAAGTTACATTTTTATAAGTTTGTATCAAAACATGTTTTAAGGGCTGAAAATCCTATATTAGATGACAACTTAGATAGATGCATTTCCACAAAATTTAAGATACAAGATTAATCTTTATCCATGGAAGAGAACCTCTATAGAAACTGATATTAAAATACCAAATTACAGAACAATTTTATAAAAAAAAAGGAATCCCTTATGAAATAAAATCAGAAACAAGAAGTTCAGAAATTAAAAATGAAATTGGATAGCTTAAAACTTAATCTGATTATTTGGAACTTATTTCTTAAATCTAATTAAGGGTTAAAATAAAAGTAGCTAAATTTTACTGATATATAGTAAAGAACAAAAATCTACATTCTATTTCTTTTATTTTCAGGACACATGAATAAGTTGGTCTGAATTTAGGATACACAATTTTATGACAGTTATAAACAATATTCCCTTATGTTTCCTTATTTCCTTTTAAAATGTAAACACGTGCAATAGCGGAAAACATTCTTCACGCCGTAAATATTGGGTTGGCAACTAAGTAATTGCGGATTTCACTCTAAGATGGCGTCAGTTGAATTTTTAGGTTTGCAGACGTAGTACAAATGTAAAACACATTTTGTTATTTGATAGTTGACAATACAGCTGTCAATCAGTAAAAAAAAAGTTTTTTGATCTGTTGCATAGCTTTCGCTTGGCCTTCGTTGTAGAATGGAAAATCAAAAGGAACATTTTCGTCATATTTTGCTTTTTTTATTTCCGCAAAGGGAAAAACTTATAGCAAGCTCATAAAAAGTTATGTCATGTTTATGGTGACGAAGCCTTAAAAGAACGGCAGTGTAAAAATTGGTTTGCCAAATTTCGTTCTGGTGATTTTTCACTCAAAGATGAAAAACGCTCTGGTCGTCCAGTTGAAGTTGATGACGCCCAAATCAAAGCAATAATTGATTCGGATCGTCACAGTACAACACGTGAGATTGCAGAGAAGCTTCATGTATCACATACGTGCATTGAAAATCACTTAAAACAACTTGGTTATGTTCAAAAACTCGATATATGGGTTCCTCATGAACTGAAAGAGACGCATTTAACGCAACGCATTAACAGCTGCGACTTGCTAAAGAAACGTAATGAAAATGATCAAATTTTAAAACGACTGATAACTGGCGATGAAAAATGGGTTGTTTACAACAATACCAAGCGGAAAAGATCGTGGAGCATGCCAGGTGAAAACACTCAAACAACATCAAAAGCTGATATTCATCAAAAGAAGGTTTTGTTATCAGTTTGGTGGGATTACAAAGGAATTGTCTACTTTGAACTCTTACCACCCAACCGAACGATCAATTCTGATGTCTACATTAAGCAACTAACGAAATTAAACAATGCAGTTGAAAAAAAGCTGCCCGAATTGACAAATCGAAAAGGTGTTGTATTCCATCATGACAATGCAAGGCCACACACATATTTGGTCACTCGGCAAAAATTGTTGGAGCTTGGTTGGGATGTTTTGCCACATCCACCATATAGTCCTGATCTTGCACCATCTGATTACTTTTTGTTTCGATCTTTACAAAACTCCTTGAATGGTAAAACTTTCAATAATGATGATTATGTCAAATCGTACCTGATTCAATTTTTTGCTAATAAAAACCAGAAGTTTTATGAACGTGAGATTATGATGTTACCTGAAAGATGGCAAAAGGTCATTGATCAAAATGGGAAATACATTACAGAATAAAGTTATTTAGTTCTATGAAAAAACTGTCTTTGATTTTCTAAAAAAAATCCGCAATTACTTAGTTGCCAACCCAATATTTATGTGAAAGGGTATTCCACCTGATCCATCGCATTTCTCATTTCTGACTGCACAAATCCTCTTTTTCGACTATAAGTAAAAGTTTGATATAACATTTGATTTTAATGAATCACAGTAAACAAAAAACCCAAAGGACTATATTTTGTTTAGTGTAGCGGCTACATATATAAATAAGGTAAAGTGTGCTTCTTGGAGAAAATAATTATTTTCAAACCTGAACTGATGTTAACATACTTAAATCTACATAAAGCAAGTAATAAAAAAAGATGAATTTTGCCTGATGATTATTTTATCTCGAGATATTCTCAAACCTGAACTGATGTTAGAATACATAAATCTATATAAAACAAGTAATAAAAATAGACGAGTTTTGCCTGATACTCGCCACGATAACTACAGTTGATCATTACAAGGCATTCAAAAGGCTCAAATCATCCTAAAACTATGGATTTGGCGATATGTTTGGACTTTATTAAACACCTGAACTTATTCGACTATTAATATATGTTGTAAATGTTACAATTTGTGACGTATGGCGCAAACACCTAATGAATAAATATACAATACCACTATTTCCCCTTTAATTTTTTTATGCATCATAAAATCTCAAGTCTACGAGAAACTGCTACCTTATTCAGTGTATAATAGATTTAAACAATTTGCTTCCGTAAACATTTGTAGGAAAAATGTTTACGGATGAAAAATATTTAAACTGTGTCTATTTTTTAACAAAAGTTTTTCTTAATTGAAAGGTAGATTTAGCTAATATAATGTATTTTGTACAATACTGACGAAATAATGTTCCTCTATTTACAGCCTTGAATATGGTAATTATTCATAAAAAACATTTTAATTTTTTTTTGTCATTAAATCGTAAAGATTTCGATTTAAATGCAAAATAGCTTCTTCCAAATAAACAGAGTTAAAATCCTGTTCAAACATAAGTCATTGATATGTTAATTTTTGGGTATAATAATAGCATCGCAATATCTTACTTTTAACTTTTGTGTCAGTTTTAGTTTTGTAACACAGATATTGAATCAAATTTGTTTAATATGAGGTAAATATTTATAGTCTAGACAGATATGTTTCATGTCATTTGATTCAAGTGAATAGGATAGAAAAATTTACGTTATATTTCAGACGCAGCCTAAAGCACCATACAATAGGAAAAAACAGAATTTAAAAGATGAAAAGGAAATGTAGGCGGAACCTGCTAAATAAAACACCGTACATTTAATGAAAGTTACATTTTTATAAGTTTATATAAAAACATGTTTTAAGGGCTGAAAATCATATATTAGATGGCAGCTTAAATAGATGCATTTCCACAACATTTAAGATACAAGATTGATCTCTAGCCACAGTATTAAAATAGAATCTCTATCTGGACTGATATTAAAATACCAAATTGCAGAACATTTTATATTATAAAAATGCATCACTTATGAAAAAAATCAGGTACTTGAAGTTCAGAAATTAAGAGTGAAATTGGATAGCTTAAAACTGAATCTGATTATTTCTTCACATTTTATTTTTTGTCTTTGTGTATTACAACGGACATCGAGCGTAAAACAAGCATATATAGAACAAAATCTGCTAAAAATATTCGCTCTAGTAAAAGATATTAAATATGTAATTAGACTCAATTATCAATTTGTTTTTAAACACTTCCAATTGTCTAAACATGCATATTAATAATAATAATCTTCAGCTTTCTTACATTTACATTTATTTATCCAAAATATAATAAATATAATAGCCAATTCACGTTCCGCTCTGCAATAAAATGACGGGTTTTAGGATACAAAGCCAGAAAAGTTGTTTGTCTCTAAAACGTTTACCTTGAAACAACAATAACTACGCGATATATTATTAATTACAAGTACTCATGCCTTTAGTTCTAGAAAAATTTTGTTTTCATGAAGTAATCACGCTAAATCTTTCCAATTCTTTTGGTAGTGTTCGCGGCAAATTTTCACATGAGTGGAGACTCTTAAATTCTACCGAATAGAAATATAATGTTTTGTCAACTTCTCATCAAACTTAAAAGAAAGAATACTAAATCTGTTCTCATACATCTCATATCAGTTAAACCCAAAAAACACAAAAAATATTGAGAACTGTTTCGCTTGTAGAAATAGAGTTTATTAAAAAATGATTCTTGAGAAAATTTACGAAAAATTTACAATATGCATGTGCTGTAATATGAAATATATAAATTACAATCAAACTTGGAAAGATTCAGATTCATTACTTCATGAAAACCCAATTCTTCTAGAACTAAAGACATAAGTACTTCTAATTAATAATATATCACGTAATTATTGTTGTTTATTTCCAGGTAAACATTTTAGAGACTAACAACTTCTCTGGCTTTATATCCTAAAACCCGACATTTTATTGCAGAGAGGAACGTGGATTGGCTATTATATTTTGGATAAATAAATGTAAATGTAAGAAAGCTGAAGATTATCATTATTAATACGCATATTTAGAGAACTGGTAGTGTTGAAAAACAAGCTGATAATTTTTATGTAACACAAAGGGAACTACAGTTACGGCAAACAATCTTCTGCTTCCAAGACATCGTTCCATACACCTAAACATTGTAGCTGGTGCTTACTCATTGTTATATCTGGTATCTTTATTAACGTACTAACACACATCTACAGTTACAATGAATACAGAAGTACACATTTACAAACACAGTTATATACAACACCTTCACTCTTACAATAGTTTCTTATATCGATGCAATACTAAATCTTTTTGGGAGTTTAATTCCTCTACCATATCGTGTGATATATGGTTTCATATTTTTTGGATCATTTACATAAGAAAGCTTAAGAATAAAACCACTAAGATCAGCATGTCTACCACTTATATCTGGTATCTTTATTAACGTACTAACACACAGCTACAGTTACAATGAAAACAGAGGTACACAGTTACAAAGATAGATATATATAACACCTTCCCTTTTACAATATCCTTGCATCGATGCAACACCACATCTTTTTGGGAGTTTAATTCCTCTACCATATAGTGTGACATATGGTTTCATATTTTTTGGATCATTTACATAAGAAAGCTTAGGAATAGAACCACTATGATCAGCATGTCTACCACTTACATCTGGTATCTTTATTAACGTGTTAACACACAGCTACAGTTACAGTGAAGACCGAAGTACACAGTTGCAAACACAGTTAGATACAACACTCATAGACAGAAAGCAGTGGCTGCTTTTTATCTATTTACCAATCATAGCTGATTTAATGTCCATCTACACCCACTTGACATTTTCTACCTGCCCCATGTGTGATAATAAAAACGAACCAATCGACAAATACCACCTACCCCATACCACCCCCCCATAACCATGGAGATCTTCATGGAGAAATAGAGTCATCAATGAATTAGGGGCGAGGGGAGTTATGTGGAAATGACCTTAGGTTACTTAAACTGTTTCGATTCTACTTGTGTTATGATCTTATTGCTGCTGTTGCTCATTTTTCTTGTTTCTAACCTTGTACATTACCCCAGCCATAGGAATTTTTTTTTATATTTCAAATTTTGAACTAAATAAGACACTAATAATTATGATTCTCCTATCATGTATCAGGCTATTTAATTGCTTACATATTTAAATTACTATAAATTATTTAACATCATAATCAAAGTCAATATGCAAATGCTAGAGAACTTTATATTCGGCAATATATTACGTTTATCTTAATTAACAGAATTTTTAATATGTAGTCAGGATTAAACTATCATTTTACAAGCTAAAAATCATAATATCCGTAAATTCCCCTAGACACTAAAATATTCTTCAAAAATATTTCTTACAAATTCTTGTAATTATTTCCAGAATAAATAAGCGAAAAAACCCATCCAAATTCTATGCTGACATCACTTGCTAGAAACCGTTCTGAGCGGTGATGCTGGCTCAGATAAATGGCTCTTAAAAGCAGGAAACAAATTACTCCTCGTAATTTACAGATGTAATGTATTTGAAAGGATAATTTTATCGCATGTTCTCCTCACTGGGCTGTTAACTGATCTGCTTCTGTTGTGTAAATAATTTAATCAAATAGCTTGCAGACTCGTAAAATGAACTGTTTCGCCGCGATGTCTACATTAAAGGAGTTTTTGGAATCAGGGAAAATTTGCGTACTGCATTCAAGAATATCTATTCTCTTTAGAGTTATCTCTTGTTTACTTCAAGCTTCCTAGATTTTTACAGCTAACACAAATATCAGAAATAATGTAAAAATATTCCTTTGTGTTACAACCCCTCCAATTTTCTTGATTTTTATCAGTGTAAATGAAATGTAAATTTTAGCTTTCCACATAGGTTAAATAACTTGCTTGTTAAGAAACGTATTACTGCCGACATACAAAAGAATAATTGAGTCTACTTAGCACTAAAAGCAGATCTTAGTGCTCTAAACTACCCAATCAAATAAAAGAATAAATAAGATTCAATTAAAAACAATAAATGAGGTTACAAGAAAGTTAGTGCATTTCAGGTATGTCTTGTATCATACTTGTGGATGAAGTTTATTATGTATTGCAGGGGTCCCTAAACATTTAGTCCCTTAGAGCATAATCTAAAATATCTATTAGACGAAAGCTTTCAAGGTTAATTTACAGTTGTATAGTTTTATTATTATGCACAATAATTATTAAATAATACATACAAAGGTTAAAAAGCATAAAAAGTCCTTATAAAAAATACAAATCTAAAAGTGAATGTGATTTTTGGCATTGCGTTTCATCACTTCATCACTGCTTCGAATCGCAAAGCAACGAGCTCACGTTATACGATCAGCGGACTCCATGGTGCCCAAGGCATAGGGTTGGGAACCCTTTGTGGCATCTTGGCCACAGTAATCCCTAAAAGGGAATATTTCGTCGCATTTTTTCCCTAACCGATGAAGAATTATTTTATACGTTTTTGTTTTACGGCGTGTAAGCGTGGCATTGTGGATTCCGCGGTAAAATGCTGAATTTAACTATGGAATGATTTTTATTGTTAGAATGATCATTACTACTTCATGTTGTGAATAAATGTTTAATATAAATTTATTGGCGGATGTTTTGAAATGGAACTTGAAAATGGAATGAACACTCACCAGGAGTACAACAAATTTTACTGAACGATGGCCGAATGGTTAGGGTGCTGGCCTTCGGAACCGGGGCTCGTGGGTTCGAGTCCCACTATGGCATGGATGTTCCTAGCCGTTCGGAATCGGCTTTAAGCAGTAGGTCCCGGTCTCATTACCCCTAGCGTTGCAAAAAGTAGATCGTAGCACTCCAAACAAATGCCACACAGTTAGTGTATTGTTTTGAAATTTATGAGAAATACAATAACAATTTTTAAGTTTGTAGTTAATAAGCGCTTTAATGCCGTATACTTATGTAGAATTTAATTATGTATCTTTAATTTAACATGGTATAACAGGGACATTAGTC
>CM063504.1:7646978-7704478 GCA_032207245.1 Pardosa pseudoannulata
AATTATATATATACGTGATCAATTGTGCTTAGGGATTATTCGTAGTCTTTTTACCTTAGGAATCCCTACTTGAAAAGCGTATGTGCGGGATCACATTGTCTGTGTGCATGAAGTTGTAAAGGTGTTTGCCTGTTGTACGGATTTCATGTTTATTACCAGAAATAAACTGTGTGGTGATTTTGAATGAGTCTCGCCCATATTACATATATCTATATCTATCTCTCTCTCTCTCTCTCTCTCTCTCTCTATATATATATATATATATATATATATATATATATATATATATATATATATATATATATATATATATATATATATATATATATATATATATATATATATGCATGTATATGTGTGTATTATACGTAGAAATATTTAGCCACTTTGAAATATTGTTAAATCCAGATGGCAAAGATGAATGGTAATCCAAGACACATAGATAAAATATACTCTAAACGACATTTGTAACGGTAATGGTATTCAAGAAGCTGAATAGCTTAAAAGTTCATTATATGTGTAGAGATACAAGAGAAAGGTAAATTCCCACGACGGGTACAGAGACAGATCGTAAGAGTGGCACATTTTGCCTCGATTTATACATGTGTGCTGGGTAAGAATGTAGGGTGAATTGGTCATTTATACAAATGTCAGCCGCATGAGTCACCAGTTCTTTTAATTGAAAATAAATTTAATCTCCCGTAAAAATCAGTTTCAAATTTAAAAATTGAGTCTACTGGCACTACTCACACACACACAACACACACACACACGCACACATATATATATATATATATATATATATATATATATATATATATATATATATATATATATATGGGTGGTGTGTGTGTGTGTGCTTGTATTTATAATCAAAAAGTAAAACATCTATAATACTAAATTAATATTTCATAATACATATATTAATAGTAAATAATACATATGTTAATTAAAATTCCATTTTTTAGGGTCATTAATAAAAAAAACACACAATATCAATATATTTTATATTATCTCAAAACACTACATAAATGTTGATTTTTAAGTATTGTTTTACAGTGTAATTTATTATGACAATTCTAACTACTATTTAAAAACTTTTTTGTAGAAATACATTGAGGTTTCATTTTCACGTATATGAACCACGGTAGCCCAGTCAGCAAAGGTAGCGATCTCGTAATCGAAAGGTTCGGCTATCAAGCCGGCCTAAGATTTGCAGTGTTCGTTCAAGGTGACTGAGGCATGTAGAATATGTTCGTGGTCACAATGTCCTATAATTTCTAGAATGGTACCTCTGGGGTGGCAGGCCAAGTCTGGGGAACTTCTGCTTGGTCTCTGTTTCCAAATTACAAGGACCTAGAGTGGGTAATGCTACTCTCTTTCTTAGCATGCCTTAAGCTACACTTGCTCTCCTGGTGGTGCTAGATGGATAAGAACTTCGCAGCCTTGTATTGGCATAAAGGCATATAGTACCTGTATTGCCAGCTGCGTTATGAAAAAATTTTCATATAAATATATATACATGTATATGTCGTGTCCTGGATTGTCCGTCTTTAATTAAGCAGTCACAACCTTAGTTTTCTTCAGATTCATTCTTTATTTATATCCAAATCATAAGGTTAGATAATCGCATGCTTAGTACGAAGTACTGTGGCTGCACGAAGTCTGACATGAGAGATACTGATCTCAAAGTCATGATTTGTCTGATTGACAGAACTAGTATAACACACGGCTGGGGTGAGAACATATTAACTGACAAACTTTCGGCTGGAGAGATAATAGACTATCTAGCTGACTGCTGAATAGAGAATATGAACTCGTCGAAAATATAAAATCTTACCCAACTGGGTCTTGGGGGATGATTTGTGACTAACCATTTGGAATTTGTGAGGGCATGTTTGGGGGGTTTTGGGACTCTTTTCCTTTTTGTTTTTAGTCTTTCTGAATAGATAGCGAGGGACACTACCCTGTGCGGTACAGGTGGCTGGAGGGGGAATTAACTCCCGCAAGTTATGGGACTCTATAGTGTCACGGAGGATTTATCCATTAGATTTTATTACTTCCGTAACCTCAAAAGGGGATTAAAACTGCGTCTTCATGGTCCACAGGTGGTTTGCATTTGTGTGTTTGCGGGAGGTCTTGTTCGTTTCCCACACTTACGGTCTTTGTAGGGTTTTTCCCTTATTTCTTTTTGTTCCTAGATCTTAGGCTTATTCCTAGATCTTTTATTCCTATAGTACAATATTCCCATATTACAATATTATTCCCTTCCTATAATACATATATATGTAATTATAATCTTTTGAAAGATGTAAAAGAAAGGGTTAAATAATTTCGAAATAAATAAACTTAATTTTTTTTAATCGCAGTCCCTTTAGGATTACAAATATATTTATTTCTACACAAGTATACAGTAAAATTATGAAAAGTAACATTAAAAATTTAATATAAAATTTTATATATATATATATATATATATATATATATATATATATATATATATATTAACCGAATTTTTTATCTTTTCCTTGAAGTTAAAGTTTTTATCTTTGAATTATTAATAAAAGACCATTATGTAAGATGGGGATAGAAACTTTACAGTCTTCAATTTAGACAAAATTTAATACTTTATTTTTCCCTACACTAAAATATTAAATGTAACATTTTTGAGAGAACGTTATTAAATCTTATGGTTTTTTAAAAAAATCCAATATGCTTCAATATTTTTCTTTTTAAAAAAATGAATAAAATATTTCGTATAAAAAGGATAAACTTTTTAAGCACTAAATTAAATGTCGTAAAAATGCTTGTTATTTGTTGCCCACATTCCAACATATTATTGCTTCACTTTGCTTATGAAATATCCATTTTATGAGTTTCATATCTGAAGATTACTCGTAAAATATATATATTAAACAGCTTAGCTGGAGTGGAGTTTTATTATTCTATTATTCTGGCAAACTGCTCAATTACATGAAGTGTATAATACAGAAAAGATCAGAGTTATTTTAGAATCCATTAAAGTCTTTTAAACGTTATGAAAGACATTATTTTGTTAAATTTTCATTCATATGTAAATGGTATTCATTGTTTTTAAATAAGCAATGAACTGTTTTCGAGAAATACCAACAAATATATTATTTTTACTGTAGTTTATTCCTTTTAATTCAAGAGAGAAAAAATGGAAATTATATGTTTCCTATAGTAAATAAAAACTACGGTAATTAGTATTATATATGTTAAAAGTTTGGAAAGTAAATTATTTAAAACTTTTAATGTTAAATGACTAAAGGTATTATATAAGTGTTTAAAAGAGATAAACCTTATAATTTACTTTTTAAATATGTGTCATTGAAAATATTCTATGTTAATTCTATTCATTGCAAGTGTTAGTGTAACGTGAGGCAAGGAAAATGTGCTTTTCAGACAAGCCTGTAAATTGGTCATATTTTCTCAATTGTTTTTTGAAATCTAAAATCCCCTCTGAAAAATGCTGGGAACTAAAAGTCTTTCCAAAGGAATCCACCAGAGACCTCTGATATTTTTTCTTATTGTCAGATTTTAACAGCGGAAAAACAAGAGCACTTATTTTTCTATTATTTTCTGACATCCATTGTCACCATTGGAAAAAAGGTGGAATTAGATGCCTATTCTCATTAATCCAGCAGAGAGATCTGGGGATTTTTTCTTATTTTCTTACATTTTTTTACTCTAAACGTAATGGGTGTGATGAGGCGATTTAGATCTGTTATATAATTGATTCATTCATACATGAAGTAAAATGTTCGGGATCTAAATCTGACCTCATCACATCGTTGTAAACAGATAGAGGATCATAAATTACTTTTCAACGGATATTGTTGTCTTGTACGGTGGTCTCGGGCGGGGTTCTGATTCCAGTCCCAGATTAGAATCTCGTCTCCGTACTTGACATTAAATAAGAATGTACCTTTGTGGAGTATTTATGAGTCCCTAAGGGACAGTGCCCAATCAGAAGGATAAGGTTTTTCACGTTGGCGGTCTCAGGCGGGGTTTGGTCAGATCAATGAAATCCTTACAACTATCCCGATTGGAAGACAAGAAGGAGGAGGGGACAAGGTTGAAATAATAAAATATCAAAAATCAAAAAAGATGATAGATTGATGCGGAGGTCCCAGAGAGATTAGTTCGGAGGACCCACAGAAATTAGTTCGGAGGTCCCAGAAAAGAGATTCGTGAGTCCAGAGGAGAAGGTGCTCGATAGTCCGGACTAGGAGAGTCCAGCCAAGTCCGACAGGAAGTGTTCCTGCACCAAATAGTACGGCCGCACCCCAGAGACTCAAGAGGAAGTCCCTGACGAGACCAACGGATGATATAGATTCCCTCTCCTGATCAGCAATAGATACCCTTCAACCAGAAGTGTTCCGGGCCCAACATTTTAGACCCACAAAGGTACCCATTTTACATACATTTTTAAAATTGAGATTAGGTCCTCTATCTATTTACAAAATTTCTTAAATGTAAAATTTGTCAGAACGAAATTAGAAGAGTTTGAAAGCTTACTTATGAAAATTAGCATCATTAAATTAGCATTAGCATTATTTGTACATAGATGTATATATATGTTAATAAATTTATTTTTTAATATTAAGCTTGTCTCGGTTGCTGTCAATTTAGCTGTTAGTTTATTTTTATATTTATGTCTGTAGCTTCTCAGAACCTGTGGTTAAATTTAGTACAAAAATATTTAACACAACGCAATTAAAAATAAATCACCACTATACATTTGATCACAGGTTGATACTCAAATATAAAGGAGGACTACACGACAATGGGTCATCTGGTATTGCATTTTTCTGTGGAAGTGGGGTTTCTATGGGGAACTAGGAGTCGAGCAAAACATAAAAAGGTTTGTACCTGAAAAAGAAACCCATAGAAAAGACAATAAAAAATATATTATTTGAGTGGGTGATGTACAGTGGTAATACGCGTCCTTATGTCCTTAACCCGATATTTAATATATAAATTGAATTTGGCTTTTCGCCAACTTAAGTTTAAATCTTAAAGTAAAAAACACAATAGGCATTAAAAATAAAGGAGAGGAGAAGTTACTGAATTAATGGATTTTATTGATATTAATATAAAATTAAAAAAATTAATAGAAACCAATTGATTGAGTTTTTTTAAGATAACAGTTAATAAAAAAAGGAGAAAACAAAAAAGACTAAAAAAATAAGACAATTATGGAGGACGGAACTCAAAGCTCCTCTTCTTGTTTCGGGATCCAGGTCTCTCTCTCTCCTCCATCCTGTCTGTTCGGATGAGAACCGCCAGTCTGGAAAGCTCATCAAAATTCCTTTTGCCTGGTGACACGGTGGAAAACCGCCAAGCTCAGGACTAAAACATGCCAATGTGTGGAGTTGGGAAATGTCATATCATGAAAAGGGCGAATTTATAAAACTATTGCAACGCAGCGCTCGCCAAGGAGAACGCCAAGTGACGCTCCTGGTATCTGTGATGTCATCTGATTGAATATGCAGAGCAGCTTATGCGATAAAAAAAAATAGGTTTTTCGACTCACCAACGTGATAATTGGGAGCATGGCAGGAAAATTACAAACAGGGAATTTTAAGGGAAGCTTATAGAATTAAACTAAACTAAATGGAACAGAATTAAAATTAACTAAATGGGTGTTATGACAGGTCATTTTAATCGTACACTTAAAACTATTATGTATACCATGTTTATTCTTGAATTTTTCGTTTTTCCTAAACTTGTCAAAATTAGTCACAAAAATCCAAATATGTGTGTTCCAAAATTCCAAATATGTGTGTCTTTTGTCTTCTTTCACCAGTTAATTACTTTCAAAACAAACAATTCTTTCTCAACATTATCAATCCATCTCTTTCTTGGTCTTCCAGTTTTCTTTTACTTTGGCGCTGTACCTTGTAGACTATCTTTCTTCCTCGACTACCATCCTTTCTCTCAACATGTTTCAGTTATTTGGCTCAATATAATTAATAATATATTTTAACAGCTCTTATATTTATACTTTAGAGTTATCTTCCAAACATTACCATCTTTGGCAGGTTCAAATGCGACTCTCAAGACTTCCTTCTCACATTATTAACATCTTCTCTCCCTTTTATGTCCAGGTCCTTCACCCATAACTCTTGATCTAATTTCTGTTTCATATACTAAGAGTTTCGTTTCGTGGATCAACATTTTTGATCTTATTAGTTTCTTAAGTGTGGAAAATAGAGATTTCCCACCTTTAGGCTTTTTTAACTACATGTATAACATTGTTATTTTAGAAAAAAAATGAACCCAAGTATGTAAACTCTTTAATTCTTTAGAATTGTGTTTCCTCATTTATGTTTTGTTCATTATGTGTTCATTTGTGTTGTATCTATATCCATTTCTTTACAATCTATATTCTTCTACTTATTCTTTTATACAGCATGTCCATAAGTAAACTCCTCTACTTTAATATTGTCTACAGTCAAAACTATTGTACAAAAAGTTATGAAAGGTTATGTAAAACATAATAAAAGAATTCAACAAATAGTTCAAGCTTTCGCCACCAGAGGGCGCTTTTGTGAATTGCACATTTAACTAAGATTTGCTCTAGTTAAAAATGTCCATTACAACAAGTCACGTTCAACATGAAGGCCATTTACAGCTAACATCTGAAATCATAAAAGAGCATGTTCTACAGTCTTCCAAAAAAATTTTCGAATATCTCAACGGTCCACACAAAATCAAGATGATGAAATTAGAATTTTTTTGTTTTCCTTTAGTGATATTCGTTAGGTGATTATATTATTTGAGAAGTTCGGTTTATTTTACCTTCTGATTTTTTATTTAAACATTACTTCTATGTAAACAGCAGAACGATGGCCGATTGGTTAGAGTGCTGGCCTTCGGTACCAGAGTTCATGGGTTCGAATCCTACTGTGGCATGGATGTTCGTAGCCGTTCGGAATCAGTTTTGAGTTGTAGGTTCCGGTCTCATTAACCCTCGTGTTGCAAAAAAGTAGACCGTAGCACTCCAAACCAAACTATCTACGTAAACAATTATTTTATATATCCGTTAGAATACCGGTGCTAACTTTAAAATTAATTTTAAAAAAGAAAAATCGTTGCTGGATTATTATAAATGATTGTACCTGTCGAGATATTTGGAATTTTTTTGTGGAGACAGTAAAATTGACCATAGTGTGTCCGAAGAAAGGCTAAGAATATGTCCTGAGATCCTGTCTTTTAAATCAGATATAGTTCTTAGTGTATCAAAACTGTCTAGATGCTTCAAAGCCAAAAGTCATATGGGTTAATGTCTTTGGATCGAGATGGCCACATATTAGAAAAATGGCAGCCGATGGCACTTTTTTTTTCTTTTTTTTTTTTTTTTTTTTTTTAAAGTGATTTTTGAGAACTTTCTTAACGAAAAGACTAAAGTGTAAAGGAGCTCCATCTTAGATATTGGTTTTGGGGGCATTTGTAACACCTAGACAGTCTTGATGAACCAAGAACCTTACCTAATCTGACACGGCATATCACGACATATACTCAGCATTTCCTGGACACACTAGATCAACTGTAGGACAGGCTATTTTATGTTTTCAGATGAAATCTATAAAAGAGGGCTTAATTTTAAAATAGCTGTATTATATATTTTTAACTAGAGTAAATTTTGGCTGAATGTGTGATTCATCAAAAAAACACCATCTGGGGTTCAAATTTTGAACTTTTATTTAAAAAGCTATTATTATCTCAAACAAACTCTATATCTTCCTTATATCCTAAACAATATTTCTTTCTGAAAAAATGGTTACGACTGTGAAAAACATTAAATTACGGAAGTTTAATTATCGACAACCTGTATATTTATTTCCAGACCAAAAATACTGGCTTTTCATAACAAAACCATACAAATAAAATTTATTTATTTTTACTAATTATTATCGAAGCTATAAGCATTTGTTCTTTGAAAGGCTGCTACGTTCAGTTAAACAAGTATCTTAGACTACGTTGGGTTTTATATTTTATTTTTAGTTATTTTTGCTAGAAGGAATATAAATGCAATAGGATTGGTTCTACACAAGGTGAAGCATTAATTTCTCAAAGTATTTTGATAAAAACAAAATTTCTCTACGTCATTGCATATAAAGTTTCTTTACGGAACGATGACTTGTGATAGCTTCAAAGAAATCAGAAATATTTGTGGTCTGATTTGAATTTAACAAAATCCAAAATTCTTTAGATAAATTTGCTCTAGTATCAGAAACAAGCTAATTGAAAATTATTGACGAGGATCATGCAGAAAGTAAGTTTCCCGATATTTTCCCCTTTAAAATAAACGTAATTAGCCGTGTCAATTGCGCATGCGTAACAGATCTGTGACGTATCAATCATATTCCAGTTGGACAGGTCCCAACTCCTGCCAGTAGCGTGGTAACAGTGGTTCGAAATGGAAACTCTAATTCCTTGATCTTGAATGCACAAAGCATTACGCCAATTGAAATTCATCGTCCGCTCTGCCAGGTCTAGGAACCAAAACTGACCCCCGAACACAAAATTCAAAGCTTAGGAGCAGCACTGCCATTTTTACACGGTAACACGATCAACGAGTTCCAGGGAAAAAGTCTTCATGTTCTATCATACTGCACCACTGCATGTATTCACTAATGATATCATTCTAAATTTATAATGGGTGAACTTCCTTGAGGCAATTAAAATCAACAAAATGTTTTAAAGGAAGATTTCGAGCGACGTTATTTGATTTGCATTAAATACAAGTATATAATCTAAACAAATAATTTCTGAAATCATTAGGTTTGACTCCACTTATATACACTGCGACCCCACTAATAGCTTAATGTTAAACGTATTTAATTCGATACAAAATTTTTTCCCGATCGTAAATCTGTTTCATTCGTTATAAATCACATTGTATTCTACAAATTTATTCTTTTTGAACCCTAAACTAAAGAATCATCACATAACATTGTCGCGTAGATGAGGTAAACGTAGTTACGGAAAAGAAAGCACTCTAGATCAATTCAAGACTTTTTATTCACCTGCAACTGAATTAGTCGCTACTTTTATACACTCGTGGAACCTTCCAGACTTAGAAGGCTCGCAGAAAATGGAAACTGAACTTTACATAAATTTGCATAATTAATTGAAATAAACTTAAAGGAAAATCGAACGAAAATCAATTTTTAAGGAGCCTTTCCTCGCTTGCGTTCGAATCCACAAGCTCTCTTTCGCGAATCCGCTGCTTTGCCAAATGAGCCACAATGTTCCTTGCAGTCTTTCATTTCGAGGTAATATAAAGATTCAGAAATTCTCTTTGATTACATAGCATAGCTTTGATTACATTAACATCAGTGTATTGTAAAACCTTTTCGTGACAATGACAAAATATTTAAACTCTCTAATCCCATTTTTAACCAGAAATACTTTGACAATTAACATTTAAATTTGAACACTATTAAAGAGGATTTTAATTACAAAAAGATGTTAGATTAATATGTAAATTACTAATTATACATTAAATGTGTTGTATTTAATTCAATCAAATTGAATATATCCTTAAATGAATACCTCGACTGAATAAATTCAAGAGGAATGCTACAAAATTCAAAACTTTTGTTATACCTCACTATTTAGTTTCTAAAATGCCTGTTTAAATCACTGGTTACTTATCAGTTGCTTATATTTCAATTTATTCATCTCGATTAAATTATACTAGAATATTATAATTTA
The DNA here is from genome assembly GCA_032207245.1 of Pardosa pseudoannulata. Taxonomy (NCBI): domain Eukaryota; kingdom Metazoa; phylum Arthropoda; class Arachnida; order Araneae; family Lycosidae; genus Pardosa; species Pardosa pseudoannulata. The sequence continues at coordinate 7,656,729 of CM063504.1, forward strand.
TTACATAATTAAAGTAATGGGTCATTAAATACAACACTCAATGGCTAATTAAAAATTAGATTTTAAACAGTTTGAAACCTAATGGTGAAATTCAAAATAACTGCCCACTGTGTGACTAATATAGCCGCCGCTTCTTTTTTCAGTTTCTTTTGTACAGCGACGAATTTGTCGAAAATGTCGAAGGTTAGGAATGTTACCATTATCCATGTAAACAAACGAATACCTAGAGCGTCACCTAGCTGCCACCAGGGAAATAATAGTTAATGTTTATTTTTATTTTTTACAAACTCCCTCTAGAACGCTTAAATAGTTCATAAAATAGAACAACACAGAGAAAATTATATGAATACATACAATGTTAATGCTTAATTTTATCAGTTTGACTCGTCTTCGTTCATAAAACAGTACTTTGAAATTATTTACAACTTTTAAGAAATAAACTTATAGACACGTACTTTTTAAGTACAGTAATAAAAGCAAATGTATGCACACAAAAATATATTATCACACAGAAAATTACGTTGCCATGCTTTAAAAACATTACATAGGAAAACATAAACTGTGTTACATGTTAGATGAAAATCCATATATGAAAACATAGACAAAAAAATTATAAATGGAAATAATCACTTATTTTTTTTAAATCACACCTAATCAATTTATACATGCAGTTGATTTCTTAAGAGCAAGACTGCTATCAACACACGTATAGGGCGATTTCACGCAGCAGGGCACATCTCAACTTATGACAATTCTGGCTTTAATTTCAAACGGAAGGGCAGTTTACTGTTTGTTGGCTGTTGTAAGCATGAAAATGAATGAGAAGGCCATTATAGTAGTCTTGACTTTGTGACAAATTGCTCTATTGTAATACACGATGATGCAAATCGCCGGAAAGTTTACATCTGCTCGTTACAGCTGTTGCCATTCTAAATGTTGAAATACCATTAATCTTGTGTCCATCTACATACACATTCTTATATACAGATTTCAAGTTTCACAAATAAAATATAGGATCATTGCAATTATAGTATGTATCATAATGGAGTATACATGTAAAATCCTAGCATATCAGTCTGTAATTTAACATTTTCTAGGATGTCTTCCTTCTTTTTAATAATAAATCAGATCTTCTGTCACAAATAAAGAACAAGAATCAAACATAGGATTATATGGGTCACTAACTCAAATGTATTATTTTGACTGATTGTTACTGGATTCATATACCAAAAGTTTTAGAACCATTTCACTAAGATGTATATATTCTTCTGCATTTTAAAAACTTACTGATAACAAACTTTTACGTTTTTAAATTTTCACAACACTATAATGTAAATTTCAAAAGAACTCGATGATTTAACATAATTTATTTGAAAATTAGTTCAAATGAAGACGAATATTTTACATAACTAGAAATTGCGTTGTAGAAGAAAAGAATAAAATTTTAACAGCTTTATGAATTATAAACAATTAGTAAAAGTATTCTAAAATTCTGTACTTCTCACAAATCCTTAATTAAAACATGTGCGTATAATAAAAACATTTATTTAAGGAAGAATTAAATTTATTAATTTTTTCTAGCAATATTTGTCTTTTTCAATATTAGTAACATTAGACCATTAGCAGTGTTAGTTAGGCTACTTAACAAGGAAATTTGAAATAGTTAACGCCATCCAAAAAAGAGGAATGAAAAATCGAAAAGATAAAATTTAATTTAAAGTATATATAGCATTAGAAATAGTATGAATTTTTACGACATGTATAAAATATAAGGTTATCTATATAAAAAAAAGAAATAACTAACGGTAATTTCATTTTCATACAAAATAAAGTATGTAACTTTTAAGTTACAATTTTTCGTTTATACCTGAGTCCTCAATTATCTCCATAATTTCTGGATTTAAATAAAAACAAATTTCAAAGCAATATGTTCAGCTGTTTATAAAAAATATTTTATGCTTCTAAACATTTATATTGTTTAGTAAGGCACAGTTTTCTAAGTCTCACAAAAATCAGTCTCAAAAGAATTTTTGTCCTCAGTTTTAAATTCGTCCTCGTATCTCGAGGAAAGGATGTTATGAATGATTTTGGAGATACATATAACATGTATGTATACAACAAAGGTATAGCAAAAAAAATTAAAATTTAATGCAAATCGCTGGTTATTAGTATCAAGTAACATTTTATTGTATATATTTGTTTGGGAGTCTTCAAATATTTCTATAATTGCTTGACTCATTAACACTAAATTTACAGACCAAGCCAATGAGACTCATTAAAAATTTGATCACTATATATGTATGTATATATATATATACATATATATATATATATATATATATATATATATATATATATATATATATATTAGTCACATTAATGTGACCATCGTCAAAATCCAGAATAACCACCTTTCGCAGAGCGACTGGCCACAGTAAAACGTGCAGGAAGAGAGTCAATTAGGTTCTTGAAGGTGTTTGCTGGGATGTTGATCTCCAGTGCCGTGATCAGGTGAGGTAGGTTACTTGTTTGAGGATCTATGTTGCGAACACTGATCGAGGTGGTTCCATAGATACTCGAGTGTATTCAAGACCGGGAAATTTACTGGCCAAAGAATTATATATATATATATGTGTGTGTGTGTGTGTGTGTGTATAAAACTTTAATATCCGTTTTCAAAACCGTACGTTGGTTTTTAGTTAAGTAATTAATATATGTAATTCATTCCTCTTCCAGGCAGACCCCTTCATTTCGCATTATTAAATGTGATATATCTATTTTCACGGTTGTGAGACAAATTTGACTCACAACCGTGAATCCTGCAAAAGAAACCGATGTAGAAGCCATTGTGCTAAACGTAATAGAAATGTTTGCGAAAATGTATTTCAAAAACAGATTTTATGTGTAGAAAATGTTTTCCATTTTTTTTTAAATAAACATTTCATTTAAATTAATTTGGAACTATATGAGTCAAATTGGCTCACTTCAATAAAAATAGGCATATGATCAACATCCGTAAATCTACTGTTAAAAAGAATTCAATTGAAAAATAGTCTATCCTTGTAGACATTCAACTTGGTCCGTTATTTATTGTTTCCTTTTCAGAAGATGGTGTCTCCTCAACTTTAGATGTTCCTCAATGTATTTTGGCGAAATAATGGTAAGAAATTTTAAGAAAAAATTCGATTCCTTCAAAATTACAATTTATCACATACGCTTTACTCTATGTCTTAAAGTGACTTTATAAATTCTATTTTTTCTCAAAAAATTTCTTTTAAAAAATGGTTTATGCTTTCAAAAACACAACTTGTTAAGTTTTCATTCCTAAAATAAATACTATCGTGATATGCTTCATTTTCTAGTTTATATGTACCTTAAAGAAAACACTTATAAAGAAACAACTGATAAATGTTTGGAATGTTTTTAACGTACTTATAAACATATACCTAAAACAAAGAAAAACTAAAGGTAATTTAATTTTCATGCAAAGTAATGGTATTATTTTCAAGTAACCATTTAGCAGATATATCTGATGTTGTGTCCTTGAGTGGCTATATAGTTTTCTCAAAAATTCTTTTAAAAATATTGTTTATGCATTATAAAACAAGTTGTCCATAGCGCCCCTATAAAAATACTCTTATATGCTTGGCATGTTTTTAACATAATTTAACATATACCAATAAATAAGAAAAACTGAAGATAATTTAATTTTGATTCAAAATAATGGTTATTAGTTTCAAGTAATAATTTATCAGAAAACATCTACTAAGTCCTCAAGTAGCCCTACGATTTCTTAATTTTCTCAAATTATTTTCAAATATTGTTTATGATTTCAAAAGCACAATATGTTCAGTTGCTTATAACGCCCCTAAATCAATACTCTCATAATAAGGTTTCAAATCCAACTTATATGTACCTTATAGAAATTACTTCGAAGAAAGAATGTTTCGAATGTTTAAATGTACTTATACATATATCTATAAAAAAAACTAAATTTAATTTAATTTTCCTGCAGAATAATGGTTATTAGTTTCAAGTAATAATTTATTAGAAAACATTTGAGTCCTCAAGTAGCTCTACGCTTTCTTAATTTTCTCAATTTATTTTCAAATATTGTTTATGCTTTCAAAAACACAATATGTTCAGTTACTTATAACGCCCCTAAATTAATACTCTTATAATAAGATTTTGTATCCAACTTATATGTACCTCATAGAAAGTACTTCAAAGAAGAATGTTTCGAATGTTTAAATGTACTGATACATATACAGTCAAACCTGTCTATCTCGAAACCTGCTTATATGCCTGTCGGGGTCCGAGTAAACACACTAGAGTCCTGACATCAGCTTCATATCTTTATTTAAACTCACCAACACTCTACTCACAATGGCGTCTCATTTTTGGCGCCCAACTGCAAACAAAGGCAGTTCTCACTGCTTCGAGGAGCCACAGTTCTGCCTATAGTAATTGCTTATCGCTCTCTGCTCATATCACTGCGCGTGAGCCGTATTTATGTGACTAGTAACGCGAGGCGCGTTACTCCCATTAAAATAATCCCTAATTAAATCTCTTAAATTACTCTATATTTTAAATCCTGACATGCCTATGTCGAATTTTTTTCAATTTCTCTACATTTTCAATAAATATTTAACGTATTTTCCAAACCTATCTCAAATTATTTTTTCCCAAACCTGTCTATCTCGAATTTTCATAAGAAACACAACATTCCAGTTTAGAACCTTATTGGGTTGACAATCGCACAAGTTTCCATTTTCAGGAAATACACTTCTAGTTTTCTCTCTCGGTGGGTTATTTGATCGGGGACTGGGTGTGAATTGCTCTAAAATCGGGTTCTCTGCTCTGGAATAAGAGATCGGGGTTGAGGAGTGTGGAATAGGAGACGGGAGAAATTTCTTTTTGGAAATAGAACTGGTTCTAAGTCTATAACCTAATAACTAAAGTATCTTGCTGTCTCAATTTTAGAACTAAAAATGGCAGGTGTTAAAAGAAAATTGAATGTTTTAACCATCGAAAAAAAATGGAAATTCTGTCATTTTTGAAGGAAAACCCTTCTATGAAGAAAACCGTAGTTACCACTAAATTTTACCCAGTGAATTCCACCCAGTACTATTTCCACTATCATGAAAAACAAAGATATCCTGCAAAAGAACTTCGAAGACGGCTGCAAAATAATGAAAAAGAGCCGTGCATGTACATAAAACTAAAAGTACTTCAAATTTTCAATCTTTTGTATTGTGTAAAGAAATTTTCTTAGTCTATTTTCATAAAACCTGTGTATCTCGAAACCTGTTTATCTCGAATTTTTTTTTACTCCCAAGAGATTCGAGATAGACAGGTTTGACTGTATCTATAACAAAGAAAAACTAAAGTTAATTTAATTATCCTACAGAATAATGGCTATTTGTTTACGGTAACAATTTATCAAATACATCTGCTGCTTAAAACGCAGGTGGCTCCATGGTTTTTACATTTTCTAGAAAATTTTTTAAAAGTTATTTATGCTTTCAAAAACTCAAGTTGTTCAGTTGTTAATAACGCCCCTAAATCAATACTCTAATAATAAGGTTTTTAATTCAAATTATACGTACCTCATAGAAATCACTTCGAAAAAAGAATGTTTCGAATGTCTTAATGTAGTTATACATATATCTATAACAAAGAAAAACTAAAGTTAATTTAATTATCCTGCAGAATAATGGCTATTTGTTTAAGGTAACAATTTATCAGATACATCTGCTACTGATACCGCAGGTGGCTCTATGGTTTCTACATTTTCTCAAAAAAATCTTTAAAAAAAATGTTTATAGTTTCAAAAACTGAAGTTGTTCAGTTGTTCATTCTGTCCCTGCAAAAACAGTGTCTTATAAGATGCTTTCTTCTCAACTTTATATGTACCCGAAAGAAAGTACTTTGAAGAACGAATGGGAAATTCGCTTCCTATCCTTTTAAACATTTCTATTTAAAGTCATTTGGCGTTTCTAACAAAACTCCCTCTCAGAAAAATTGGCTATTGAAACTCTTCGCTTTCAGAAGATAAAAAAAACTACCTATAGTCAGTGAAACGCTTCCTATTTCCGGAAGATTTTCCGTGAAATTCCATATTGAAATATTTTTGTGTTCGAAGAAAGGGCGATTCGGTAAATTGGAATTGTTGACTCTACCCGGCTTATTTCATAAGATCAGATAAACTTTATTGTTTACTTTCTGCTAAACGAAACATAAAAGAAAAGTTAGGAATTTTGTTCTTCTGTACATGTACAGAATAATAAAAAATAGAATTTTGTTCCCTTACCAATTTAATCCTATAAACATATTTATAGTTAAAAAAAGTTTTGAATTAATTAATTGTTCCAAAATTTCGAAACAAAATAGTTTTTTTATTGAAGAAATACCAATTAAGTTTATTAGTTAGCCATAAGTTCTTGAAACGAAACATATCATTTTTAAAAATATATTAAATCAGTGTTTCAGATTTGAGGTAAAATATACTTTAATATGAAAATTATTATTTTTTTTTCTTAAATGTTGGTATTGTTTTACAAAAGTTCAGTAACAGTAACAAGATATAAACTAAGAAAAATTACTTAAATAATACTTTAATACTGTTTTCTAAAATTTAGAGGAAATTCCTATTATAATACCTATCTTACATATAATTTTAATACATGTACATATACATATACATACATATAATTATATGACATGTATATATATATGGCATGTGTATATATATTTATATATATATATATATATATATATATATATATATATATATATATATATATATATATATATATACTAGGCAACTCGACTTACGTTGTCTTGTTATAATGCTGTAAAACCCAAAATTGTAAAATGTTTTTAAGTAAATTATGAATTGAATTGTTTTGATAGAAAAGTAAGGAAAAAATAATTTAAAAATACTTGACTCCACCACGCTTACAGTCATCCCAAACTTAATTAGTTTAAGTGAAAATTCCACATCGCCTGTACGGGGATTCGATCCTGGGACTTCTCATACTGAAGCCCTCTGCGCTGACGACTGCGCCACAGAAACGAAAGGTTGCAAGCGCCATTATAATAATCACAATAAGATCACAATTCTGGATTTTTAATAAAAAAAACCTGTTGAATCAAATTGTGAATCTAAACCATGCTCGAATCCACTTAATTACATAAACAAAATTTCATCAAAATCAGTCCAGCCATTTGGGAGGAGTTTTATTACAAACACAAGTACAGAAAAAATTTGTGTATAATATATATATATATATATATATATATATGTGTGTGTGTGTGTGTGTGTGTAATTCAGGAATAACAGATCTAAGAATAAGCCCCCCGAAAACAAAAAGTAATAAGGGAAAAAACCTCACAAAGACCCTAAGTGTGGGAAACAAACAAGACCTCCCGCAAACACACAGATGTGAACCATATATGGGCCATGAAGATGCAATTTTAATCCCCTTTTGACGTTACAGAAGTCATAAAATCAAATGGATTAATCCCCTTAGACACTATATAATTTCTAGTAGTTATTTTCCCGCGCCAGTCACCTGCACTCCACAAGATAGCGTCTCTCGCTATCTGTTAGACTGGACTAAAAACAAAAAGGAAAAGTGCAAGGGCCAATGTAGAGGTCCAAGAATGCACCAAACACGCCCGTGCAAATTCTAAATGGTCAGCCACAAAAACAACCCTCAGAACCCCATAGTGTAAGATTGTATATTTCGAAGAAGAGTTCATATTCTCTATTGCGCCGTCAGTTAGAATGGTTTACATTCGGTATCGAGCAGTCAGTTAGAAAAGGAAACATTCTCTCCCTTGCCGGGAGTTAAACTAGTCGTGTCAATCAGACTAGTTATGTCAGTAGATCTTATATCAGAATTTGTATCAATAGTACTTCTTAATTAAGATGTCGCATGTACTGGACGATAAAGGATAAATTACGATTTTAGAAGGTTAATCATGGACTTGACATGACTGCTTTATGAAGAAATGACATATATATATATATATATATATATATATATATATATATATATATATATATATATATATATATATATATATATATATATATATATATATATGGTAGCCTGGCTGACATCGAACACCAGATTTGATGCGCGCAGTTCTACTTTTGTGGTATGGCAACAACCCTCCCCGAGTGGAACGCCGAGATTGACAGAGCGCTGATGTGAGTTGGACGGTACCGAGTGCTGAGGCACTACCGATTGATCGCCAAGAAGGGCGTTGATGTTATGCCAGACTTCCACTGATGTCCACTTTCAGTTTAATTGTCCCTAGACACCATATAATTTGTAAATAGTTTGTAAATAATTTTCATTAAATAAGTTCGTGTTTATTAAGCTTTGGAGCATCTTTTCCACCGTGGAAATAAATCTCCCCCCCACACACATATATATATAGACATATTATATATATATATATATATATATATATATATATGGAATGTATAAAACGGAAAATATTAAACGTTCAGAATAACAAATTGTTTTACTCATCAATATTATTCATAATCAACAGGTTAAATTGTCAAGACTTAACTTGCGTATTAGCTAACTTATACTAAACTCGGATACAGAAAAAAAGACACAAATATAATTAGATACAAGTATAATTCACTTTATGGAGTATATAAATTATGTCTTGATTGCTAACATCAAACCAAAGGACGATTTGCTTTACAAAATCAGTAATTTTACTTTATTTTTTCCACCATCAAGAAATGTAACAAATAAAGTTAGTTGAAAATTCTTAATGCACTTTGGATATAAAGCAAATATTGAAGTAAAGTCCTTCTTAATGCCAGAAAATGTTCAAACGAAGAACTTCTTCATCAATAAAACAGCAATTTCACAAAAGTAATCACATCACAAAAATATTCAGGAAAAAATTATAGTCTTATTTAAAAGATAAGTAAAAAATGTCGTCATCACAATGATTGGCATCTCATTCAAAGGATAATGGAGTTAAACAATAGCTATAACAGAGTGAAGAATAGAAATAACAAAACAACAGAAATAACTCGTGCATCTGAATTCGCCGACTGCAAAAATAGATGAAAATACGCTTAACTGTATTGCTTATTTCAATCCCCTAGATAATAATAGCCTAAGTTGTCTGTCCGTATGTCCGCGAATTTATGAAGCGGTTGTATCTGGAATGGATACAGCCATCCATATTGGATTTTTTATTAGTTAGGGTTAGCAAAATTCAAAGCGAGTTCGAAATCCACCTCATTCCCCCTCCCTTTTCGAGCGTTTAATGCTATTATTTCAAGCCTTATTCTCCCTCTTATTCTATACTAAATTCATTATTGATAGGGTGGCGAGGGCGGAGAGCAATATTTAAATTTCTGGACTGTTTTTACTTGACCCTTATATATTCTAATCATTTCCTTCACCACATGTAAGCTGGCACATGGTGTTGTATCTCGTAACACATTTATAAAACTAAATATTAATTGGGCTCTGGTGCATCTATCCGATGCTTAACGGCTGTCAAAAAAGTAAATAGGAAGTCAAAATAATCTCACAGGGATATTTTAAAACTATAATAACACATTTATTCACTTTCTAAAAACTAGCAACATTCGCCGAAGCGAACCAAAACTCAGAATACTCAAAAGAATAATAATTTACAGCGTTGCCACAAAACTGAATACAAACTGAAAACATTGGAATTTCGATAGTGGCTTCAACATAATTCGTTATTTCCGCGCGAGGGGTGTTCGCAACACATGGGGTGGAGTGTCTGCCCATTTGATTGTCGTATTTCTCGGGTTGATGGTTCTGCCCCCGACGTAGCGAATGTTTCTAAATGTCGAATTAATTTAATAATTTCTGCTTTTTCTTTTGGATTCTTAATCCGAAAGTTGTTTTATTATTTTTAAAGTTTTATTATTTTTAAAATAAATTTTTACCATTTTTCAAATTTTTATTATTTTTATTTTATTAAATTCGCGTATTGCCATTATTATATCAAGCTCCATTTTAAGAGCAGGCGATTAAACGTATAAATTTATGACATAATAAAAAGGTAAAAAATAACAATTTTTCTATCCTTATGACGTCATTCTTTTAACCATCTCATTTAATCATTTTTTAAAGATTATTTAAATACCCTCTGTATTATTTCCATACGTTTTATCACTAAACTTAGATATCCCGTAAATAATTTTCTTAAAGTAATATTTTGTTGCAAAATAATTCTCAGCCAAAAAACAAACCATTTTTTTTACCTGCCTCATAGGGTACTTTACAATTCTGGAAAATTAAAAATTTTACTGATCCCGTCATATGACGGGTTATATGCTAGTTCTTAGATAATAATTTCCTTTTAAAACAGTATGACATTTTATACAATTCAAAATATCCAAATTTTACAAGTATTGAACATTAATCCTTCATCTGGAGACTTATAGTACGTAATGGAAGTTTCCACTGCTTCTAAGTGACTTCAATGTTTACACTTTTACGTAGGGATCAATTAAAACAGAAATCAATCCGAAAATCTCCTAATTTATGTTATTACTTTAATATTCATTTTTTATCACAATTCTATTTTACACACAACTGAATTTGTATGCATCTGAAAACAAAGAGAAGTAAACTGAGATTTTTAATAAATTTTATCATATCTTGTAGTATTGTTTTGCCTATAAAAGGAATAAAAAATGAATAAAACATCTCACATGATTTACATCTTTGTTCTGTTAGATGAAACACATTTTGAGTGCACTTCATTTACACTTGTTTTATTTGAATGCTAAATACAAAACTATAATTCTCTTAATAAAGTGGATTCTTTAATGTAATTATAAAAATGCATATTCATAACGACATTAAATATTTATACAATATTACTTCATACTTTAAATTCAACAAAGAGAAGTATATATTAATTACGTAGGAATCAATTAAAACAGAAATCAATCCGAAAATGTCCTAATTTCTGTTATTACTTTAATATTCATTTTTTATCACAATTCTATTTTCCACACAACTGAATTTGTATGCATCTGAAAACTAAGATTATATGTCAGTACTTCAACTAGTAAAGTTGAAGTACTGACATATAGCGGAGACTGGCAGTATTAATATCTCTGATATTGATAGTCACTACACAAATGGCAGATTTCAATAAAAAATGACAATGTACCGCTACATATTATAAGACTCCTAAATACAAAATTCAAACATTTTAAGAATGCATTTTCTCGAGTTATGATTGGTATCGTTAATATACGTAATAATGAAGTTTTTCGTTTTATAGAGCAATGATTATAATAGAAAATAAAGGTTCATCACAACTAGTTGTTACAAAAATCCTAGATATAGAATTTTAACATTCAACGGTTAATATTTTTTAATTATGTACACGTACATTAAAGCGAAATTTTTCAAAATTGATTTGGAGTTGCGAAACTGAAAATTTCAAAGTTAAAAGGTACCTTCGTATAGACGTAATTCTGAAACTATTTCAAATGGATCCATGTATGTTTTTTTTTTCATTGAATCTAAGAACCAAAATATTTCTCATTTATAGTACTTAATATGCTTTGTGCAAAGGACGTAATTATGAGTACGTCCTAAATTTAATGTAACGAATTCTCGTTACATTAAATTTCCAGATACCGACCTATCTACGACCGTGAGAAAAACTGGCATAACGTAGAAAAATAGCAAACGTGCCTTTTGTGAGCATTTGAACTGAGCTTATCTTTACCTAGTGAAAGGACGTTGTTTCGTGCAGAATAGGATGCTGAATAGAGGATTGTTAACACCGAGGACCATCTCAATCATTCTGTCTGAGAAATTTATTAGGATGCCGGTGAAGTGTTCGCAGTATTAGTTTCAATGGTACCCCGAAGAAAGAGTCCCACACAATAGAAATCCTCTACATTATAAGGGAAGCAGCAATACTTTCCTACCTTGTTCTCCAAGGGTTTGTCCGGAAACATCGCCTAATGACCGGGGAGATTGCTCCCTATTACTGCAAACTTCCTTTGGAACCGGGCTGTTTGCACCTGTTCAGCGAGAGAGTCTACGTGTGGTTTTCCCACCACGTCATTAACCATCTCTCCGATCAGCTGAGATGGACATTTTTGCAGAGACGACGATATAAAAAGGCCAGAGTTCAAGGCCCAGGGAGAATTTTCTGACCGATCGAGTCTCCTGTAAACTCATCGGCCGAGAACGTCCAGGCGAGCGACTGAGTGCCCCCCCCCTTTTTTTCTCTCCAACGACCAGGAAGCTGATACCTGCAACGATTATCATTTTCATTTGTAGATATTCATCGATTTCTTCATGTCTTCCTGTTAAATTCAACATTGTGTTTATAATAAAGATCTGTAGTCTGTGCATAGACCTCCGCTATCATTTTTTCCTGCTCACTTAGAGTTGAGTTCGCTACAGTACCTTTGGATAAGTAAGACGTTATATCTAGTATCAATACCATGAGCATATTACATTGCTTGTAGTGAACCACGGTATCTCCGTCGGAGAAGGCATCGATCTCATTTCCGGAGGGTTGGAAGTTCGAGGCTCGAGCTGACCAAATATCCTCCACGTTCGATAATGGCTGCTGGTGCACGTAAAACAGGTTCGTGATCTCAATGTTCTCCAAGTTCCCAAACAATATCCCTAGAGATGGCAGGCGAAGTCTGCATTTTGGGACCCTGATTCTGAATTACGGGGGGCCTATTTTGTTTGTTTTGTCCCAGAGAAAAATATGGTTACCTATTTGGTTCTCCTTTAATCATAGGGCAACAAATATCTGTGGTTTGGTAGCTACGAATGCTATGCAAAAAAGTTCCCCTGCATTGGAAAATAATAATTATAATAATAACATTCGTGATAGTTATATACGAGAGAGATCTACTGAATAAACTGCGAACGGGAATAATTGGCCCTGGAATTATTTTAGAAGGAACAAAAATTTTAAACTCAGTATTTCTAAAGTAGTTAAAAACTGAACAGGTTGAAAGAAACACATAATACTTTCCTATATGAAACAACTCATTTTTGCATTATTCCAACTGTCAAAAAAGATCTCTTATATAGGTATTTACCTGAAAGCATACTTTCTAGAAAAATCCTTTTGAAAGCATTACTACATCAGCAATACCTTTGGGCACCTCACATTCGTAGAAGAGTACTCGGATTTCATGAACTTTATTTGGATTCCACTACTTATTTCAGGTACAGCGTAGCAGGCCGGATTGGTCTTTAAAACACCTTTGGACAAGATCATATTTCTCTTCTTGAAGGCCCGTTTTCTAGTTCTTACTGAAAAATATATAAATGGAAAAGGAATCCATTTTCACATTAAAGGACACCTTCCTATTTGAGGAAGGTAAGGCTTTAATTTTTTGCGTTCGTATTTAAAGATAAAATGCTTTAAGGTATCCGTATAGGTTAGAAGAACGTTTTTCTTTAAACGTAGAAACTAGTTCATGCTTTTACATTTTTTTATTTTTTATAATATTATCATAGAGAATTGCACTTTAAAAATTTATTCCTGGAGAAGTTTTTATAAAATATCTAATAAATGTAGAAAATTTAGTAAAAAAAAATCGGGTTTTTTCAAAAGGTCTAATTTTTTAATAAATTAAATTATTTCAATATTTTTTTATGCAACACATTTCTTATACACTGGACTAGTGAATCACCTAAAATCTTTGCTTAATTTACATTTTCTAAACAATTTTGGTCCTTCAAAATCATACACATTGAATTTTTAAAGAGTTTTCATTAACTTTATATCTAACTATGAGTGTAACATCTTTAAAAATTATCCAAATTTAAAGCTTTTAGGTCATTCACTATTAAATACTATCAAAAGCATTCATAAAAGTTTTCAACTAAATCTTTTAAGAACTTTTTGAGAAATCACATTTCAAAATTCAATATTTTATTAAAAATACCGTTCTGAGAAACACGCTTTTGAAGTTTATGAAAGCAACTTTAACTATTAAAAAATTAAAATACATGTTTAAGATTCCCCACCTTTTCTTACTTCAAAACTTTCCAATTGCCAAGTTGCTAATTATTAAAAATACTAGAAAAATGTTTAAACTAATCTTTTAAACTAAAATTTAAAAAGGTTTCTCTAAAAAATGCTTTTTAACCCTCTAAGTGGTTCGCACGTACAATTTCGCCAAACCGATGATGTCTTCAAAGCGGTTGTTACGTACAACTTTCGACCTCCGAAACGTTCCGAATTTTTGCCAATTTACATTTCTGCCAATGTTTTCCCCTATGGAGTTTTGAGGTAAGACAGTCAGGTCGATTGTTTAGGAACTGCACACCTACTCTCTGAGGCACAAAGACGCTGATAGTTTTTCATGGCTTTGTAAAACTCTATTTCGAAGTATTTCGTTTGCGGTAACTGATGTATCTCTAATTGCACCACTTAAATAGCTTGGATGACTTTCGTAAAAAAGATTAAAATCATTCTCTTAAAGAATATTTTTATTTGTACTTTTAGAACCCATTATTTCTTATGGGATGATCTTCGAGACTTGACGAGCTTTATGTGTATTAAAAATTAACAATATATAACGTCTATTTATATATCTATTTATAATCGGAAGTAAAGGGACAGTAACGAGGGTGGGGTTTCCCTTATTCCAATCAAGTTGACAAATGGTGAAGTAAAAAATCATAGAACACTTTGGTCACTCACACAATGAAACTTTAGCGTATTTTTGGAGACTTTTTCCTCGGTGTGTACCACTCGGAGGGTTAAAAGACTTTAAATTCACAACTTCCGGTTCCGCAGTCGTTACTTCCGGTTTGTTTTGTCAGTTGTCACTGATGTTTAAACAGCTGTAACTTTTCTGTAAAATGCCGTAAATAGAAAACAAAAACAGATTTCGAAGCCTAAAAGATGAAATTTTGCAACAGAGAAATAAAAAAACATTTGAATTTCGGCAAAAAAGGACGTTTTCATACCTTAAGTGCTATCATATTTAACCCCTTCCAGGCTCGTATTTTTTCTGGATTAACTATAAAAAATGCTAAACTTTTAGGCTTATTTTCATACCTACATATATTAAGCACATTAGCACAACTCGCAAACAAAATTTCCTAAAAACTAATGCGATTTTTTTTTTTTTTGAATAAATTAGTAATCCTGTAAAGGTGACATTTTGTAAAATCACAGGGGAATAATTCGAGAAAAATTAATTATCAGTGAAAATTATCATATTGCCCGAGCTAGCCGGGAAGGTATTAAAAATGTAAAGTTAGTGTAAAATAAAACTGAGTAAAGTAATCGGGAAATTTATTTGATCTTTTTTAAAAGACTAGAAACATGAAATATGGTTCATTTACCTGTAATTTTCAATCTTGAAAAAGAGTTTAAAAATTCTAATTGAAGAAGACAAGAGACTATGAATATCAGTTCTACAAAATATAATTTTTTATAATTTTGTAGCGGAAATAAATAATGTTTTTACATAAAATATGTTATGTATTAAAATAGCAAAAAATAGTTTTTGATGAAATACAGTACAAATAAAAAATATTCATTTAATATAATAAAATAATATTTTTAAGGTATTAGCACCATTCAAAAACAAAATTGCCTAAAAATTAGTGCAAAAAAACTTTTTTAATAAAATAAATAACTAATTTACCTGTAAAGGTAGCTTTCTGTAAAATCAGAAGGTTTGATTTGGTTTGGAGCGCTACAATCTACTGTTTTGCACACGAGGGCAAATGAGACCGGGACCTACTACTTAAAGCCGATTCCGAACGGCTACGAACATCCATGCCATAGTGGGATTCGAATCCACGAACTCCGGTACCGACGATTAGCGCCCTAACCAGTCGGCCAGCGTTCAAACGTAAAAAATCAGAAGGAATTATTTCGGGAATATTAGGGAAAGACTGATTATCAGTGAAAATTTTCATATTGCCCGAGCTACACTTGGAATTAGCCAGGGTGGTACATTTCGCCTGCCTGAGCTCAGCTCGCGTAAAGCCGGGAAGGGATTAAAAAAATGTAAAGTTAGCGTAAAATAAAACTCAGTAAAGTAATCTATAAATTTATTTGATCTTTTTTAAAAGACTAAAAACATAAAATATGGCTCATTTACCTATAATTTTTAATCTTGAAAAAAGTTTAAAAATTCTAATTGAAGAAGACAAGGGACTATGAATATCGGTTCTACAATATATAATTTTTTATATTTTTATAGCGAAAATAAATAATGTTTTCACATAAAATATATTAGGCATTAAAATAGTAAAAAGTAGTTTTTCGTGAAATAGATTACAAATAAAAAATATGCATTTAATATATAAAATAATATTTTTAAGCACATTAGCACCATTCACAAACAAAATTGCCTAAAAATTAATGTAAACAAATATTTTTTTATAACATAAATAACTAACTTACCTGTAAAGGTGGCTTTCTGTAAAATGAGAAGTAATTATTGCGGGAATATTCGGGAAAGACTGATTATCAGTGAAAATTGTCATATTGCCCGTGCTGCACTCGGGATTAGGCAGGATGGTACATTTCGCCTGCCCGAGTTCAGCTCGGGTAAAGCCGGGAAGGGATCAAAAAATGTAAAGTTAGCGTAAAATAAAACTCAGTAAAGTAATGGATAAATTTATTTGATCCTTCTTAAAAGACTAGGAACATAAAATATGGTTCATTTACCTATAATTTTCAAGTTAAAAAAAGTTTCAAAATTCTATACAAGAGACTACGAATCTCAGTTCTAAAAAATATAATTTTTATAGATTTTTATAACGAAAATAAATAATGTTGTTATATAAAATATATTAGGCATTAAAACAGTAAAAAATAGTTTTTGGTGAAATACAATAAAAATAAAAAATATTCATTTAATATAATAAAATAATATTTTAAAGCACATTAGCACCATTCACAAACAAAATTGCCTAAAAATTAATGTAAAAAAATCTTTTTTTATAACATAAATAACTAACTTACCTGTAAAGGTGGCTTTCTATAAAATGAGATGGAATTATTCCAGGAATATTCGGGAAAGAATGATTATCAGTGAAAATTTTCATATTGCCCGTGCTACACTCGGGATTAACCAGGATGGTACATTTCGCCTACCCGAGTTCAGCTCGGGTAAAGCCGGGAAGGGATTAAATAATGTAAAGTTAGCGTAAAATAAAACTCAGGAATGGATAAATTTTTCTGACACTTCGTAAAAGACTAGAAACGTAAAATATGATTCATTTACCTATAATTTTCAAGTTAAAAAAAGTTTCAAAATTCTATACAAGAGACTATGAATCTCAATTCTAAAAAATATAATTTTTATATATTTTTATAACGAAAATAAGTAATGTTGTTATATAAAATTTATTAGGCATTAAAACAGTAAAAAATAGTTTTTGGTGAAATACAATACAAATAAAAAATATTCATTTAATATAATAAAATAATATTTTTAAGCGCATTAGCACCATTCGCAAATAAAATTGCCTAAAAATGAATGTAAAAAAAACCTTTTTTATATATATAAAATAAACAAGTAACTTACCTGTAAAGGTGGCTTTCTGTAAGATGAGACGGAATTAATTCGGGAATATTCGCGAAAGGCTGATTATCAGTGAAAATTTTCATATTGCCCGTGCTACACTCGGGATTAGCCAGGATGGTACATTTCGCCTGCCCGAGTTCAGCTCGGGTAAAGCCGGGAAGGGATCAAAAAATGTAAAGTTAGCGTAAAATAAAACTCAGTAAAGTAATGGATAAATTTATTTGATCCTTCTTAAAAGACTAGGAACATAAAATATGGTTCATTTACCTATAATTTTCAAGTTAAAAAAGTTACAAATTTCTATACAAGGGACTATGAATCTCAGTTCTAAAAAATATAATTTTTATATATATTTTTATAGCGAAAATAAATAATGTTGTATTTAAAATATAATAGTCCTTAAAACAGTAAAAAATAGTTTTTGGTGAAACACAATTCAAATAAAAGTTTTTCATTTAATATAATAAAATAGTATTTCATTAAATTATTTCTGCTCCAAACTAGTCAATTGCTTTCACTTTTCAACTCTAGTTTTAGAATTTTTGCCCAAACGAAACAAGATATCGATTTTCTTTTATGTTTAATACTCTTTACATAAGGCATTTATTTAAAGTTATTTAGTGTTCATTAACTTTTTTAAGTCGTTCCACGGTATTAAAATAGTTGTAACACGAGAAAAATCACTGAATTCTAAAAAAGAATAATCAATTACTTGTATAAGTACAGTAATGGGCAATATCCAAAATACAATACTAATAAAAAATATTCATCTAATATAATAAATAGCATTTCATTAAACTGTTCCTACTATCCAATTACTTTCACTTTTTAACTTTGGGTTTAGAATTTATGTAGAAACAAAACAGGATATCGATTTTATCTTATGTTAAATAGTCTTTACATAAAGCATTTATTTAGAATTATATAATGTTTACTAAGTTTTTTGCTTTGTTTTTTGAGGCCTTCAATATTCTCGAGTGAGAGGTAACGTGAAGAATGGATCACAGTCAAAGATAAAATTGGAAATTTACTTTTATTCTTGATTAACTACCGCTATTTACAAAAAAAATATTAATTCCCAAATCATGTACAACTGCAAAAGATGGTTTCCGGTAAAACTTCCTCACGACGATCACAATCGAAAGAAAAACAAGAGATTTTATAATCTCTTACAAGTTTGGGGCTTTTCAGAGTGCAATTAAACCCAATTTATCCCCCGTTCGGTACCCGAGACTCTGCCGCTCCCTATATGAGCGTACTTCACGAATCTCCCGAACTATAGTGCTTGTAAAATCTATTGGCGCTTCAGGGTCACATTTTCTCGTTTCCCCAGTCATCGGTTATTATGGTAGCTACCAAGAAGGAGGTGCATTCACACTTATTTTCAGCACTTCAGTTGAGGATTTGATTCCGGTCAGACGACTTGCTTTTCTCTCTTATTGTGTATAATTATTTTGCTCTTATCAGATATTACCCTGTCATTTTTTAATCTTTTTATTCATTATTTTATTTAAATTTTGCTTTATATTTATATATTTTTACTTCGTAAAACATTTTCTGTAATGGCTAGTTTTGATCTTAGAAAACAGTCCAAAATACTGGTATTTAACGTATGCAGCTACTTGAAAGGTCTTATTGAATCCAATCCGGATGCTACAGTTTTGGAATTATTTTCTGAGACTCAACAAGCAACTGCTGATGCCTGTGGTATTTCCAAAAAAACAGTTCAAATTACTCATAAATTTTTGTGTGTAAAGTATTAAGTATTCTTCAAAGAGTATTATAAATAAAAATACTTTTATCATGCACCGAGAGCCCTTACAATGCATGACACCCCTTAACATAGTGGGAAAAAAAGAGTAAAGTCATTCCCCAACTATCGTTACCATAGTTACTCGTGGTCATCGGGGAAAAATCAGTGACCTTGAAGTGCCTATAGAGTTTACACAGAGTATAGAAAGCTGGCTCCGGTAACAAAACGTGAAAGCCTCCACGAGGTCAACACACGTAAAAATAGACGAAAAGCCCGGGGTTCCAAAATTGTAGGCTTTTTATACCTGGGGGATCAGTTACGGTCCTGCCAACTGTTTTTTGGATCAGTTAAGATCCCAGTTACTTGAGAACTCCAGCTAAAGTTACAGTTATATTTTTTTAGCTGAATACTCATCCGCTGGCTGTCCCTTTCCGGAATTTTCCGAGCATTCATTAACGAGATCCCTCAGGGGCGTATTCGTCTATTCAGTCCTATTGTCAAGATCCCAGACTCTGCGACACCATGCTATTGTCCTGGTAAACAGGTGTACTCCGATCAGCTGTTTTGGCGCGTGTTCGGACAAAGTGGAGTCTTCACAGTTTCATCGCATTAAAATATTTGTAACACGAGAAAATACACTGAATTCTAATAGAGAATAATCAGTTTCTACATAAATACAGTAATAGACAATATCCACAATTTTGGATCTCTAGGTGTGAAAAATACATCATTGTAATTAGCCTGGAACATTTTGAAGTGACTTAATCAATGAATATCATTAGTCTGTATAGTATGATTAGTTTAAAACAACGATATAGGGCACAAAAAGAAGTAAATAATCATTTATTTGAAAAAATATCTTTTAATAAGGACATGTTTGATTAACTTGTCATTTTTGATAGCAATAAATCATATGATATATTCCGTTGAATTTTGTCATATTTAAGGTCCCTCATACCCTTCCACGGAAAGGGATAAAATATCGGTATGAATGAATAAGCTTAATCAATTTTAGAATGGTTTTGGCTTGGTTTTGAAAGCTACGGTCTTCAGTTTTGTTACTTGAGGGATAATGTGGCTGTTATTTACTGTTAAAAGACGTTCCCTAACGTCTCCGAACATCCATGCCTGCAGCAGAATTCAAACCCCCGATTTCCGGTTCCCAATAGAAGCGGGCTGCTATTTGGTTATCAATTTGGTATTGTGCGTATGGATAGAATAATGATGTAATAAGGGATAAAAAAATGTTTAAACTCTCACAAAAATAAAAGTTAAATAAGAACGAATATTCGCTAAGTACAAAGTTTAAAACAGAAAGCTCGACATAGAGGTATTTTTTAAATTACTTCCAGTTATTTTGTTCTATTTTGACCTCCCGTTTAATATAGATAGATTCCTAAAAATTGCATTTATAAATGAATACATTTTATACAAAATGCACATTCCTACATGTGCAGCCAACTTTGATTTAAAATTAATATATATATATATATATATCTATATATATATATATATATATATATATATATATATATATATATATATATATGCGTGTGTGTGTGTGTGTGTAATGTGAGCGGGAACCATTCAAAATCACAACACAGTTTATTTCTGGTAAATAAACATGAAATCAGTACAACAGGCAAACACCTTTACAACTTCGTGCACACAGACAATGTGATCCCACACATACACTTTTCAAGTAAAGATTCCTAAGGTAAAAGACTACGAATAATCCCTAAGCACAATTGATCACGTGATACAAAATACCCATGTTTAAAGAGAACTCGCTAACTATTGGCTAAAATAGTCCAGACAAAGGCTGCACTAAGTCTATAGCGTGTCTGGAGGGAAAAATCAGAATTACCGCGCAAACCCCGAACTCCCTTTATGAACAAAAGTTATTAAATTAATATTAAAATACGTAAGTAAGGGATTTTAATATTACATATATACATATATATGTATATATATATATATATATATATATATATATATATATATGTGTGTGTGTATTATATATATATATACATATATGTATACATATATGTACATATATATGTATATGTATATATATATATATATATATATATATATATATATATATATATATATATATATAATATATATATATTTATATATATATATATATATATATATATATATATATATATATATATATATATAATACACATATAAATTTTTCTTCCTCCTGGATTGCATAGTAGCTAGCATATTATGCTTCCACACAATGGGCTCCGGTTACCGAGGAAATGCTTAGATGTACCTGCTTAGAAAGCTATATTACCCTCTTATATGATGCTCTCATAATAATATGGACTACAAAAACTAGATGATTTCTTAGGGCGAACGTAACAAAAGCAAAAGCCTCGGTTATGAAAAAATTGCATTATATTTTCTAATAAGTGTGCATTATTAACGCTATCTTTATTTTTTCATATGTCAGTAGTCCCTTATGTTAACTATATGAAACAGATGCACGTACAGTAGGCGTATAAAAGAAGAAAAGCTTTTTCCATTTACCAAACGAACTTTTTTCTTTAATCTATTTTTTTACGACTGAATATTGTATTTTTACTGGAAATAAAAGTATGTGCAAAATTTCAGATCTCTAGCTAGTGAAGAAGTTGGTTGAAAAATAGTTTAAAAAATATCAACTCACACACAAGTGAAGTTAAATAAAAGAGATTTAAAAAATCCTCTTTCCTTAGGATTCCGCAGAAGATTACAAACAATTCTCGCCCTCCCATTCAGAATGGTGAATGTCCTTTCATTTTCGGAATTCCTTTCTCATTTCCTTTGAAATAAGGCAACAAAAGACCTTCGGGCAAAAATCTATTAGCTCAATAGTAATGCACACTTAATCCGAGTTTTACAAAGAATCTCCATTACTTTTAATTAGCTAGAGATTCAGGATAAAACATAAAACTGAATTTAGTTCAATGTACGTCTTGACAAAACGTTTTCTGCAGCGGAAATACAACGAATTTGTATTTCAAGAATAGGACATTTACCTTACAATAATCGTCCTTCCACTTCCTAAAATATTGTTTTCCTAACTGAACAAATTTGTTTACTTCCCTTTTTTTGAAATCTAAACATTTATTAATAATAAATGTGGACGTAAAACTAAGTAATGTTCTTAAAGGTGATTTAGCAAAACCCGTTTCAATAAAAAAAATAATTTTTCAAGAAAAACAAGAAAATAATCCTTTGTGTATTTGGAGTATATTGATATCTTAAATTTTTCTTTTTTTTTCAAAACAGTTTTCTGAATAATGTACTTTTATAACAAAAGATTTTGGGATGAGATTATTATTTTAAAAGTGGATGTACTCAGTAAAATGTCTCTATTAAAAGTACACACTTTACTTTACTCCAGTAATATTAAGAAAGTTACAAGTTAAACATTTACTAATAAAATTAAAAGAGATAAATACAAAAGTACTTTTTCTAATAGAAAATTTCTTTGCAATCTATACATCTCTATTTTTGTTTACTTCTGTTCTTTAAATCAAGGTTTTTTTCTAAAATATACCTTCTTATTATTTTGGATACGAGGGTTCTTGCACTTATGACATTCGCCAATACCAAGCTACAGATACCTTCTTGCCATGTTACTCTCTCTCTCTCTCTCTCTCTCTCTCTATATATATATATATATATATATATATATATATATATAGAGAGAGAGAGAGAGAGAGATGTATATATGTATATAGATATGTATATATATATATGTATATGTATATATAGATATGTATATATATATATATATATATATATATATATGTATATATATGTATATATATATATATATATGTATTTATATATATATATATATATATATATATATATATATATACATATATATACATATATATATGTATATATATGTATAAATATATATGCATATATATATATATATATGTATACATATATATATATATACATATATATATATATATATATATATATATATATATGTAAGGAAAATTCTCAGGGGTTTTCAAAACTTGAATCAAGGGCAAAAATTCCCGCGTCATTTTCCATTCCCCTTTTTAACCCCTAACCTAAATTGACCACTGGGGCTACAGGTTACGCCCTCAGAGAAGGGGCCTGGCCAATTATAAACCTACATGGCCCTAGCGGACAATTTAGGAAATTTCCAA
Source organism: Pardosa pseudoannulata (assembly GCA_032207245.1). Taxonomy (NCBI): domain Eukaryota; kingdom Metazoa; phylum Arthropoda; class Arachnida; order Araneae; family Lycosidae; genus Pardosa; species Pardosa pseudoannulata. The sequence goes on from CM063504.1 coordinate 7,680,262, forward strand.
ATAAAAAGGAGATACACGCTAACGGAGACAGATTTTCCTAGAGATATTTTCCCACAGATGTTGACCCAGGTGTTAATGGTCTTGTAAATAGAACTTTATGCTAGCTGACCCTTCAGTTTGTCCCTATGATGAAGTGGGAACCCGTCCTTCAAAGTTGTCTTAATAAAGGTCTATAGCTGAAACGGTATCATTTTTATGGCCATGACTGCAACACCCCATCGAGAAGTCAGTCTCATTACATATATATATATATATATATATATATATATATATATATATATATATATATATATATATATATACTGGAGCAACATCAGATAGGCGACCAACACTTCTCACTGGGACAACATAAACAATATAGATCCTCTTAATTTAATAGCCAGAACCAAGCAGTAGACAATCCCCCCCCCCCTTGGTCTGCCACCTTAAAGGTAAAATAGATATGCAATTTTTTTTTATTTCTTCTCTAGTAATTAATATCGGGAAAAACCATGAACTTGACTTTGGTTTAAAATATTCTATAGTAATATTCTTTTGTATCTAAATGTTTATAAAGAATAAACAAAACTCTTAAAGCCTTAAGAGCTTTTAACTTAATCAGAGTATTTCCAAATATATTTTCACTTACCTTAGTGCGTATACAAAACCAATAAATGAAGGCCTTGTTGCAGGCTTATATTATTGAATAAAATGAGTACGTGCATTTGATATCTGTGTTGTATATTAAGTTAACAACTAATCGGTTTAGTGTTATGCGCCAGTGCATTATATAGTTATATTTAAAATTTTCGTGATATAGAGGTAGACTACAATAAAAGGGAAGCTGCAGAACTACATTTCATAACAGTTAAGGCAAAAACTTTCTAAGACTAAATATTTTGAATTATGCCCCAAATAGTTATATACATTATATTGAAATTTTTCGTTATATAGAGGTAAACTGCAATCAAAGATTTAAAGAGAAAGGGTCACAGCTAAATTTTATAATAGTCTTTACAACTAAATTTCATTATGTTATGACTAATGATTTTTAATTGTACACTACAGCGTTAAGTTACATTATATTTAAAATTTTCGTTATATAAATTGCAAAGTTGAGTTTCTTAAACAAAAACAAATTAAAGTGATAGGACGTCAGCCGTATTCATATGATCTAGCTGTGTGTGACTTTTGGTTATTCTTTAATCTAAAAAAAACTTACGTGGACATCATTTTCATTCAGAAGAAGAGATTGATGTGGCTATAAATGCATTTTTTCATCTATTCCAAGAAATGAATGGCTTGAAACATTTAATCTGTGGAAAATTCGTTCTACAAAAGTGAATTGATGTTGAAGGAGACTACATTGAACACACCTAAAATTTTGTAAGTATAACTTTAAAAATCTAGTTATATCTCAAAAATTTCAGAGTGACCCTCGTATAATATTCTTATAGTATTATAGTCAAAAATACAAAATTTCAACTTTCTGTGGCTAATTGTTTTAGATATATGCTGACAACGTCAACATACACTATAATGAAGTTTTTTCTTTATATACAGTGCATATACCTATGAAATGATTTTGATCAAACCAAAATACTATAAGAGTTCTATAAGTAATATTTTAAAATGTTACAGCTAATTGAATTATGGTCTACAAAAAAAAAAAAAAAAAAAAAAAAAAAAAAAAAAAAAAAAACAGTTAATTTGAAATTTTTCTTTATAGGAAGTAAAAATTGCTATTAAAATTAGAAGTTCACAACTAAACGTTATAGCAATTCTTATATACAAAATAGAGGATTTTGAATTATCCGAAATACGTACTTACGTACACAGACCAAAAGTAAACTATCATAAGTAGTTGAGTTATGGTCAAAAAAGGACATCTAGAGTTTCAAAATTAATGTATCCTTGACACACATTTATCCGTAATAAGGAAATGTGGGAAAATTCAAAATATGTATTTTTATGGAAATATGAGTACTGAAATTTATCATGATAACAATACTTCTTTCGCTTTGTAGAAAAAACTAAAAAAAATATTTTAACAATAGGAAATTTAAAACAATTTATTGCCAAAGTATTTTTAAAAAATTACAGCTATTTTTATAATTATATGGATTATAAAACAGCAGAATTATTATTTCTATGACGAATAACTCTTATCAATTACTATATATTCTTAGATCTTAGTTGAGTTCATAGTTTAGAACTATCTTTTATTCTTAGTTTCATAACATTTTTTGGTGATTGAGGTGTATGAGTATTCCAACAAATATTACTGGATTGATAAAATTTATCTTACATGGTTACCGTTAGATATCAAATATGTTTCCAACAAAGATTTGAAAAAGAAGTTTTTCGAATTTTTATATTTTTATGTTTTAATTTAGACAAATATACGTGAAAACATCAATTCTTTTTCTTTTTGAATATATGGTGTTATAACCCAGGCGGTTATCTTAAAACTTAAAAGCATAATTTTCTGTTTAACTTTTTTGTATCGAATTTGTAATTTTAAAATCCTCCAGTGCATTACTTTCCCCCAGGCTCCCTTAAAGTTTTCTACATTATCTTTTAATGTGTTTTCCATAAAATTAGGTATGTTTTTTTTTTTAGTCTTTATCAAGTTATTATCGTGGTACAATAAATGATATTGCTAATATATTCAATAGATAGAAAAATTTATCTTATTTAAAGTGCAATTACGTAAGTTAAAATTGATGTTCGTATGTAATACCAGTTTTATATATATTTAAATATTAAGCATATCGTAAAAATATAAAAACAATTGGATAATATGCTGTGCAGCAGAAACATTATTAATAAATATTGCTTTTAAGGAATATTTTAATAAATAAGTGCGTCTTTATCTAGAAAATAGATTTGTATTTAAATTAAAAACTATTTCCCTTTAACTTTTAGTGTCTAGTATCCTTTACATATCTACACTATATATGCTCATTTTGAAAATGCAATTAAAATAGAATATTTTAGAAACTGATATTTAATGTTCTTTGTCCCCTTAGAAAATAAATATATGTATCAAAGATAGAAAACTTTATTATCTATTCTTACAAATTCTTTGGACTTATAAATGTTCAACTATGATTTCGCGAGTAAAATCTTCCAGCAATCAAATTAGATAAATTATTTAGAATGGTTAATTGATATCAGCTACTTCATTTTTTAGCTTTTTGATAAAAAAACCCTTTTGTATTTGTTTAATAAACATTGAATAAACTACAATGATTCACCATTATTTGATTTTTCTAAGACTAAAGAAATTACCATTTTCTGAACTGCATCTAAAGAATTTCAACCCTAAATTAAACTTGTAATATAATAATAGTGTGAACTTAATTAGAATTTCGCTTTATCTTAATTACCCAGTCACTTGGAAAGATTCGGTTGTAGCATCCAGGTGAATAAGCTAATTCTTGGAAACTATTTATCGCTAGAGGAAATTACTTTTGAGTCTAAAAGTAGAGTTTTTTATCTATGCATTCTTTTAATGCCTATTAGGCAGTATGACGCGCTCTCTTTCAAATAGTAATAGGATATAATTACTGTACGGACTACATCGCAAAGGACTTTTTTCTGAATTTAAGGACTACACATTATTTAGATTTTGAAAATTAGTCATTTTGAAAATAACATAGTTTATCTTTATACTAGATGGATAAGAAAGGTGATATCTATTATTCCAATTCGAGAAAATATTAACGATATATAATAATTAGTTATTTTCTATTTGAAATGTACTGTTAAGATTAAATAAGTCCATCTTATAACAAAAATGGCCGAACAATGGCAGAATGGTTAGAGTGTTGGCCATCGGGACCGGAGTTCGTAGATTCGAATCCCACTTTGGCATGGATGTTCGCAGACGTTCTAAACGGCTTTAAGCAGTAGGTCCCGGTCTCATTAGCCCTCGTGTTGAAAACAATGTAGACCGTAGCACTGCCAACCAAACCTTCTTTATCTTATAACAATACATCTTTTTTTTAGCGTGCTCGAGTTAACTCGAGCGTTCACGTTAAGGGGTTAATTTGGTACTTTTTTATGAATATCCCAACAAACGGTCATTGCAGATTCACATTACGCAAATTACAGCACGCTCTGCTCCCTCCAATAAACACTTCTGCCTCTGAAAATCTTCTATATCAACTCAAGAAGAAGCCATGATTGTTTTACACCATTATTGTTAAGACCATTTATTGTTCACAAAATACAATACCAATATTTTTCATTTGTAATCAAGTACAGTGAAACTTCTCCGAGCGGCCACCCCTATATAGCGGTCACCTCTCTAAACGGCCAATTTTTCATGGCATGGATTTTTCGACTCATAGACCAAATGGTAAAATAACCTCTATCAGCGGCCACTCGACCCACTCTAAACGGCCACCTTGTGGGATCGTCCATTTCAGTTTTCGGAAAATTCTACTTACTCCATGCTTTAATGTTGAGCGGAAAAACTCAAGGTCAGGTTTATGATCAAATATAACACCCAGGAATAACTCGAAGTCCATTCCCGCTGTCCCCCCCCCTTTCTTAGATAGATTAAATCTGTTGTCTTTTGTATTCTCTCCACCTCCTTAAGATAGGGAATCCTTATTGCACCACCCAGTGAAACTGAGGGGGGAACTGGACAATCGGCGTGGGACGTATCCTAGATCCTTTGGTTGGAATTCCAATCGGTACAAGTAAGGAAGAATTGCACCTCTGTCAACAAAATGTTATTCACGCTAGTTTTATTTCATTAGTTGGTCAGTAATCTGAGTTACAACGGTGTCGAAACGCGTTTATCTAGTAAGAGAATGATGCAAAAATCAAAAAATGCTAGAGGTGGAAAAATTCCGAAGGAGCGGCTGACCATTAGTTTTTGTGCAAGCTCAACTAAAGAGAAAGAGAAACCTCTGATAATTTGGAGATTTCAAAGACTCAGGTGTTTTAAAGAAAAAAATGTGAGCCATCTTGGTATGTCGTGGTACTTGAATAAAAAAGCATGGATGACGTCATTTATTTTTGAAGATTGGCTGATAAAGTCGACAAATCAAGACAGGAAAGTTCTCCTTTAAATCCTTTTTATCAAACCTAAAATTTGAGGTTGATTTAAATTAACTAAACAATATGTATGTGTATAAAAAGTTTTTAAAAATTAATTTTTGCAACTTTCAGCGATAATTCTGTTCCTGAAGAGGTACTTCCCAATGTTTGCAATGGAGAGCAAACTAAACTTTCAACACAAGCGACTTTAGGAAAAATCGATTAAATTATCGAAAATTCCGAACCGCTTGCAAACGAATCTGTTAGAGATCTGCTTTTTAAAGTAAAAAACGAATTATAAAAAATGGCTAATATAGAGAAAAGTAAAAACTTAAAACAGACACAAATTGTAGCCTTCTTAAAAAAATGTAAAACAGCATGAAATAAAGTACTATTTTCTCTTTAGATAAGTTTTAAATTTCATTTTAAATAACGAATATATATCAGACTTGTTTATATTACGCATTATAGAAATTATCTTATAATAGTAAATAAAACCCTTCAGAGCGGCCACCCCCTCTGAGCGGCCAAATAATCTCTGAACGGTAGGGTGGCCGCTCAGAGAGGTTTCACTGTATTACTTAACATTCTGTGTTATTTATTTTTAAGAATATAAAAATTTGGAAATGAATGATTCATTTTTAATAACACTGTATTTTGAATTTGAAACTTTAAACTGAACACTCATGTTATTACATAACGAGATTTAAATGACCACGAACTTATAAGTCACAGTGAAATGCTCCATTTGGAATATTTAATTCTAATATGGAATGTTTCTTTTTGAATGTTTTAATGAAAATTGCATCTTATATAAAACATATGCATTTCTGATGCAACTAATTTATTAAATGTTATCATAGTCGTGAGAGATGATAGCGTCAGTTATCTTCACATGTTATAGACAATTGCTGTTACAGGAAAACCTTCAGTTAGTTAATAGCAGAAAATGATAAATAGGAAGGCCTAAAAATATTCATCATTTTTTGTAGTAAATTCATTTCTGACAAGAGTAAAGTAATTTTCTGTTGATATAAAAAGCATCATTATCATCTTAAAACTTCAGTAAATGCTTCCCCGTTTTTCGTTTATTTCTGTGTTGAAGCAGCAACGTCTGAAGTGATTAGGTAGAAAATTGATTTTTTTACGATATCGGAAATATATATTTGACAGATGTTCTTTCGCTTATAAAAAACTGGAGATGAAAAACTGAAATATAAGTTTGGAGAAATTCTACTTTCAACAAATAGATGTCTATATTTGGGTTCGATACAGATTATTTGTAAGAATGTAGGTAATTTAAAACATTTTGAGGAAAATGTAGTATCTTAGGGTATTTTTCATATCAATGTAAGAGACATGAAGTTGCAGTTTATAAATAACATTGCAAGAATTACATCTAAATGATTTATAGTCTGCAAAAAATATTTAACATTTCCAGTCTTCTTAACTTCTACTTAAATGATAATTAATGTTCAATAAAATATTTCCCATGTTCACTCTTTTAAACTTCTATCTTAGTGTTAAAAACTACATTGTGTTCTCATCCTTTAGAATGAAATATCATTAAAGATGCAACAAATTTCCTCACTGTGGAACACACTTCATAATCTTAACCTTATTATGCCTAAAAGCTAATTCTAAAAGGTAAAGGTTTGTATTAAGTACTATGACCTTCACCAAAAAACTTTCACCGTATGGTTGAATAGTATGAACAAGACAAGATAGACTCATAGCTTTATGTTGTGCCTTCCAAAATCTACGTCTTTTTTTATGTAAAAATTGATGTAGATTAAGGTAACCGACCACGTTCATTGCTAAAATTTTTAAATGAGGTTTTTATGGAAATATTTTTTAGTTATTGCAGTAATACGTTATAAAACATAGAAAAAATATAAAAAATAAGCATAAATACATATATATTGTCTTAAAAATTGGCATAAATAAAGAAAAAAAGAAGCATTTTTTGATTTTATGCAGTACTCCTAACTAAAAAAATACACAAAACATATCACTTTTATTTGGATTATTTGGACACTTTTATTTTATTAGATTTAAATGTAGACATATATCCATTATGTATGCATTGAAACTCCAGAACGAAAATATTCGAAAGTATAAATGAGTTATAGCCAATCAAGTAATTTAGAGCAAGAATTCAAGAAGAAAATAATGAAGTTTCTAACATAAATGCCCATAACACATATCAAAATGAATATATTTATAATCCCCAGGTTCAATTCATAGATAACATCATTAAAAATGTACAGTTAAATTCTAATTAAATTCTAAAAACTATTTTTGAAGTTATGACTGTTGAGGTGTGGAGGTGTAGCAAAAATCGCAATTTTTCAAAAATTCAATTTAAAGATTTTACTGGATAAACTCATTAAGATTTTTGATAAACATTCAGAAATATGCTGGAATAATTTATTTATTTATTTAGAAGCCATAATATCCTATTTAAAAAGTTTTTATACATACTAACACTCAAAGTCAAACCCTTTAACTGCACAGTTCTGGTATCTTTACGACACTTCCGGTGATGATTAAACAGCTGTATCATGACTTCTAATGACTCTAGAAACAAGCTAAACACATTTTTTCGAAAGCGAAGAACTGATCTTTAAAATAGACGATTTTTTTCTTTTTGAACGTAATAGGTTAGCTTAATTTCCCTGACTTTATAAAATTTATGCCTTCATTTATCCAGCTACACGTTTCTGCATTCCATATTCTAAACGACTTCTGGTGTTATTTGTAGACTTTCTTAAAATGAAATATCGTTAAAGATTTCTATAATTTTCGTCACTGACAAAAACATAGTCTTACCTTTGTTATGCTTAAAAGCTAATACCAAATCAGAGAGGTTTGGGTTAAATACCATACCCCACATAATAAACTTTCTCCATATGATTAGTACGTACGGACAGGACAAGATAAACTAATAACGTCAGGCTGTTGTTCCCGAATTCTATGTCTTATTTTAATGTAAAAACTGATGTAGGTTAATTTGACCAACTGTATAACTTTTTATCCATTCATTTATCTATCTACGTGTATCTGGATTCCTTATTTAAAACGATTCTTGTGTCTCTTGAGGGATGTTAAAATATTCCATCGCTATCATGCTTATACTTATTTGTGTGTTGCCTACGACGTCGGTCAAATTTCTCCGTTAAAGATTTTTGTCAAATTCGTACAGTGAAGTTTCTTCCATGAGTGTATCCTATATAATGCCAGCCTCTATCTTAAATAACTTTTTATATAAAATTTGTGGATTACCTTTACGGTTTTTTTAAAAATTCGCAAGAACAGTTTCTAAGAGTTCATTAACTGTATACCCCTTTCTTCTTGATACCAGTAGCTCTTATTAAAATGAAGCTAATAAACATTTTCTTCTAATACTTTGAAAGTCCTTTTTAAGTCTCTATTATTCCCCATGTTTCTTGAAATAAACATCCTTATATTTTTTTTCCTCTAATTTTACATAAGTACCATTGGACATCCGTTTGATACCCATTAATTTATATATTCGTTGACAAGATGTTAAATTGGATTCATGTGCTAATAGGATATTGCGTTTCAACACCATCGTAGATGAATAGGTTAATGGTTAATGTTTTTAATATGTTAATGGCGTTAGTCTTAATCAAATAATATAATTATAAATAATATGTATAAATAATATGTTTGTTTCAATGTTGTTAATAAATATTTAAGTTGAATCTGTCTAAAATGTGGGAATCTACTATTTTTTTTTTAAATTTCGTAAGCTTCAAATTACCCTTATTTCATATACTAGTTAACCATCCAAAATCAACTATTACCATTTTATGTAACTGTTTCGTTATCTAATTTTTATAAATTTTTCAACTTTAGTAGATTATGGTTCAATGAACAGTTAGATACATAAACCTCCTTGCCCAATTTCAGCTACATTTCAATTTCAATTTGCCTGTCAAACTTATATTAATATACCATGTGAATATTGTCAATTATTGACAAAACTTAATGTATTGCCATATTCCAGAGGTATGTCGCTGGCGACTTTCGAGTCATAATGACTTCAGAAGTCGTTCGAGGGAGAATTTGTTACCATAAATTCCCTTCTCTGATGTCTTCTGGCTTCATTATGACGTGGAAGTCGCCTGTATCCTATTTTGACAGCAATATGATAGCAACCTAGATCAAACCATATTTGATAAACTCCCTTTCTAAAAGTAACATTTTCTTTTCGAAAATGGCATGTTAACGATGTTTAGAATTACAGCCGTTCAGAAAATAGTGGGCTGTAATTTAAAATCTAATACAAAATTTTCTAAAATTTTATATTCTTGATACACTTTTTACACCATACAAATATTGAACTACTGTCAGACATCATCTCTTAGCTTTTATCCCCTATTGTAACATACTCACAGGTTTCTACTCCGAGTTTTTTCAACTCCTCTTCTTAGCCCACTCTCCTGTTTCTAATCATGGATCTTGTTGGTGCTTCAACCACATTTGGCGAAATTGGCGTGCTTGCAGCTTGCGTGCGTGGCGTGCTTGCAGCGTGGCGTTTGAAATCTGGCGAGGGGATCGTAACTCAACAAATTGATACATAAACAAAAACAACATTTTGAGGAAAAATTTTACAAAAATTGAATATTTAAAATCTAATTGAATTAACAAAGAAAACACAAAGGAAACACATAACATTCATACTAAATAGACTGAAACATTCATTTAATCACAAATTAAATAAACTGAGTGTGATTTTCATCACAAATTTGTGATTTAGTGTAAATTGTAAAATTAATTTAAACAAAAAAAAAAAAGAAAACTGTATTTTGAGTGGAGGTTGAAGAGGAGTTGTAAAATTGAAAAAAAATTTTCAAATCTCTTATTTTAATGTCTGGTGACTCATTTGAGTACAGGAAGTATTCAACACAACTCTGAAAACTTTTTGAAAGCAATGTTTTCTTTCATCATGGTTTGTAGAAAGCCAGTTTTGATCATTATCGGTTTTATTCTTTTTTAATTCAGTTTTTCTTCAATTTAAATGTGCTAATTCATCTTAAATATGTTATTAGATGTATGAAAACCTACTTCAAGTACCTTTATTTTGTAATTTTATGAGTTACGTACTTTGAAATAATGTAACACTTATAAATCATACTTGATTCATCCCTCTGCTAGAAATCTCCAGAATAATTGACTTTGACAGTATCTTCCAGCTATAAAGATCACCAAGTTGCAAGATAGTTGTGGAACATTGTAACTAATTTTAAAAGTTTGTCTGCCTAAAAAATTTAATATTTTCCCAAACATATTGAAATAAAACGTGTATTTCTATCATTGTCCGTTTAGTTTTTATTGATTTTTCAAATATATCGGTCATATATATATATATATATATATATATATATATATATATATATATATATATATATATATATATTATATATATATAATATATATATATATATATATATATATATATATATATATATATATATATATATATTATATATATATATATATATATATATATATATATATATATATATATATATATATATATATATATATATATATATATATATATATATATATGTATATATATATATATATATATATATATATATATATATATATATATATATATATATATATATATATATATATATATATATAATATATATATATATATATATATATATATATATATATATATATATATATATATATATATATATATATATATATATATATATATATTATATATATATATATATATATATATATATATATATATATATATATATATATATATATATATATTATATATATATATATATATATATATATATATATATATATATATATATATATATATATATATATATATATATATATATATATATATATATATTTATGTATATATATATATATATATATATATTTATGTATATATATATATATATATATATGGGGGGGGGAAAATATATTATTACACTTAAAATATCTCTCTAAAATTCTCCTTTTCCCCTTCTCATTCTTTTATATCTAATTTCCCAGGCGCGTAATAGCTTTTTCAAAGGAATGTTCGATGACTTGAAATTCTGTTACCAGTCTCCCAAAGCTAACTCAAATAAATGCAAATTTTCTGTTTTCTTGCCCCATTTTCTAGCTGTACCAAAAAGAATAGTTCACTTTTCCAATGATCTAAATTCATATCTCATTGTTAATAACGCTGACTAAGCTGCTCTCTCCTGGGAAAGAATTCGCCTCATTTCTCGCTTTTGTGGCAGATTTTGTATTCGAAAAGTGTTTTCGTGTATCATTAATTGCTCTGCTTTTGTCGGAGAAACATGTCTTTTAACTAGTCTTAAATAAAGTAAAGTGCCACCACGGACTTCTCTGCTTCCTTTAAATGGAGCCATGACTGCAATATATTTAGTTTCACTCATTACCCGGTAAGCTCGGACAATTAAAAATAATAGGGGCATATTTTTAATTGTAACTGGTAGACATAAATTCCCCACGTTACATATGTATATTTATCCCTCGTAATATGTTCACAGTAGTTACAGACTAACTTTTTTTTAGTATTCATTGATATATGAATTCATCCGAAATAATTAAGACTTGGATTTGTTCTCTCAAGTATTCCAATTCATTAAAGAATTTTTCTCATAATCAATCAATTATGTCATCAATATAATATTATCACGTGAAGTCAACTTATTTTTTAAACAATGACAACTGATTACATATTCAGAAAGAGTCTTAATTGATTAAGCAATTATAATATAAATAAAATTAGCTTCTTGACGTGATTATACCAAGATTTTAATGCAGTCTAATTATATTAATCATTGTATTATTATCGTTTAAGTTGAAACATATTGTATATTCTCTTGCTATATTAGCCCTACCATACATGACCTCATTAATTATTTTACCAAAACAAATAAAAACCACCTTAATCAGCAATATTTGCTAATTAGTTTCATTATCCCAGTATGCTGTTAATAACAAATTTAGAGCACTTTCAAAAGATCATGGTTTTCCCTCATTAAAGATTGTTCATAAAATACTTGGAGCGAATAAAGCTCACGTGAAATTAATTGCCTTGAAAGAGCAACGCAAGTGCCACACAATGTCGAAAAATAGAATGCATTGTTTGTTTATAGTTAACCTAAATTTACTTGACGAGGCTCTTGAAAACAAGGATTTAATCTTCAGTTATATTTAATTTCTAAAGATTCATCTTAATATGGCTTTATATCCAGTTTAGTATATAAAGACGGCATTTTCTTTTTATACTATAATTTTTTCACTCCTTTAGTACAGCTTATTATTATTATTATGTTCTTATTACTTGGAACGAATTAAAAGCAAATTAATTTCCACCAAATCTTATATCTTTCGCTTGATTTATCTTATGCATTAAAAGCTTAGTGTAGATATATGTAAACTCGATTGCTTAGAAACGGTGCATGAAAAAATGTTTTCAAATCTTTGAAATTTAACACAATGATTCTTCATGAAATAAACTGAATGAGCTTTTTTGTTAACCATAGGAACAGTGCGATCAAAAGCATGAAATTTAACACAAGGCTTCTTCATGAAATAAACTGAATGAACTTTTTTTTAACCGTAGAAACGGTGCGATCAAATGCATGAAATTTAACACAAGGATTCTTCATGGAATAAATTGGATGAACTTTTTTGTTAGCAGTAAAAACGGTGCGATCAAATGCATGAAATTTAACACAATGATTCTTCATGGAATAAACTGGATGAACTTTTTTGTTAACCATAGAAACAGTGCGATCAAAAGCATGAAATTTAACACAAGGCTTCTTCGTGAAATAAACTGAATGAACTTTTTTGTTAACCGTAGAAATGGTGTGATCAAATGCATGAAATTTAACACAAGGAATCTTCATGCAATAAACTGGATGAACTTTTTTGTTAGCAATAGAAACGGTGCGATCAAATGCATAAAATTTAACACAAGGATTCTTCATTGAATAAACTGGATGAACTTTTTTGTTAACAATAGTTATTATTATTATTATTATTTTTGTTAGCAATAGAAACGGTGCGATCAAATGCATAAAATTTAACACAAGGATTCTTCATTGAATAAACTGGATGAACTTTTTTGTTAACAATAGAAACGGTGCAATCAACTGCATAAAATTTAACACAAGGATTCTTCATTGAATAAACTGGATGAACTTTTTTGTTAACCATAGAAACAGTGCAATCAAAAGAATGAAATTTAACACAAGGATTCTTCATGCAATAAACTGGATGAACTAATTTCTTGTTTAAAATTAGAATTTATAATTCCTTTACTTAATGTTTCAGTGATATTTCCCTTGTTTTATACATATCTTCTTCAATAATTATCAACAAAGTGATATTACGATCTTGGTCTCTGTGTCATTTGGAAATTTCGAAAGTTTCTATTTAGACAATTGTATAAATTTCTATTGATAAATTTCTATTTAGATAACAACCGACAAAGATTCACTAAAATCAATTATCTTTAATCAGTAACCAAATGAATGACTCCTTTTTGTATTATATTCTGAACATCCGTAATTAACGTTTCATTTAACCAATAATTGTAATCAGGTTACTCAAGCATTCCACTATAATTGAATTTCGATAGCAATAAGATATTTGAACTAATTCGAAAGATATTTGTGCCTCAGAATGACAATTTAAATTATGTACTTGAGACAGATCATTTGAGTCTACTTGATCTGCGCAAAATGTAGACTTCGTATTTTCTATACAAATTGATTCGACTGACTTTATTGATTATTTAAACATGATAATGAACAATCGACTAAACAAATCGATATTAAGTCTTCTTACTGTTACTACTTGTGTTTTATATGTATGTAAAAGCAATTTTCAACCTTGTTGTGTCAGCCTCTATTTGAGAGAGATAAATTATTGTTGGAAATATTTTACATATAGTTAGTCATGTTATATAATTCTTTCATTTACGAATTTCTTTTTATAAGTTTCAAGCGTTCTCAACCTACATTTTCTGAGCTAGCATTTGATATATATTCATTTCCGATGCTGTTTTATTTGATGTTCCAATGCCGTTTTTCTTTTTCAATTTACTCCTGTTTGCTTTTTTTCTTTATTCTGCCATTGCTACGTTTCCCCCCATATCCGAGTTCTATGTATTTTCTAAATATTTTGATTATTTAGGATTAATTTTTTGTGCGATTTCCATTTTATTTCATTCTACTTCATTTATTGATATTTTTCAATTTCCAATCATTTACCTCAGCATTACCATGTCTTTAATATCCGAGACACTGTTGCCACTGTGATACATTTCGTCATTTCTCTAAAAGTTTGCAATAAAATTCTTTTTTGTTGAAAATAATTGCCTATCAAATATGTTCCTATTGTGTGCAGTAATGTGAACTAATTCATCAAATACACTGTGGAAATGAGTCATATCACATTATAATAGTGTGTTTGGTGACATATTACACCAGTGTGTATCGCCACATATACTGTTGTATCATTCACAATCTGCTTCTCGCTCGGCTCTCGCTCTGAGTAATTAAGTTACCAAAGACGAGTTATACTTAATTTGAATTATAAATATGTTTTCAGATTCTGTTACACCTATATTATTTCAAAAATAAAAGAAGTCATTTCAAATATAAAAGAATTCATTAACATAAAACGAATAACACAGTCGTTTTTATTATGGAATGAATAAAATATTTCTATTTGGTGATTTATCCTAAGAAATTTTTAAGAACTATCTTAAACGATTCAGATCCTTAACCCTATTACGTAGCAATGACTTATACCAGGCCTGTTGAGATAACACAAAGAATTAAGACAACAGATACAAATGACCAAAGACTTACCCTTTTGCAGATACTTTATTTACAATTCTATTTTTGAACAATCTGGTGACGAAAATAAAACATATTAAATCTCAATATGGAGACACCATAAACTGCTAGAATATTGGAGCAACTCCCTGACTCTGATGACGACATGTTCAGATGAAAAAAGGGTTGAGCATTCCCTGCCTTTGCTGAAGTTCTCCGTTCGCTCTGTCTTGGCTTGCTTTTCCTCTAAAGGGGCCTTCAAATCTACTGAGCAAAATCCAATGACTACTGTTGCCAGGGTCAAAGACGACTGATCCGCGTTAGCAACCCCTCTTGTCCAATAGGGTCGAAAAAGGGGGGGGGGGCACTGACATAGCTTTCTGGTCAGTCTCCCGCGCTGACGTTGTCCAGTAGTGTAACTCACTGTTAAAAACCTCCTGCCTGCGGAATATATTTGAAAAAAGTGACAAAAACGAAAGAAAATTTTCTCTTAAATTTTGTTGGTTACTATCATCAAAATTTTAGAAATAGAATAGCTTAAAAAATAGAAAATTCTAAACGAAATAACCATATTCAGTATTTTCACATATAGGGGAATTGTTAATGGTTTACAGTAATTTTTGCCCGAAATATAGAAAAATAAATCAAATCATATAATTTTCAAGATAAATATAATAAACTAATACAATATTGTTATTTATATCAATTGTCATGTGTACCGATCTACATTCCCACGATGGTTAGCCCGTGCATGCACAGCTGTGGAAGAAATTTCCAAGAAGAGTTTTAGTGGGGACCCGTGCGGAGGAGTTATAGATCAAGGAACGGCACAAGCGTAACGGTCAAGTTTTTTTTAGAGGACAAGGTTGTGACCAGAGGAGAGTAGAAGGTGAACGCTGCTGTCATCCGCGGGTTGCGGGATAGACCTTTGGAGGAAAATCCTCGCCATATTATTTTTTTAGGGTAGGCGCCGACTCGAGAGTCTTCGATATCTACAAATGATAAGTTGATTCCAGTTGTATTCCTCATGCATTTATTTAATTGTATAAATTCATTTAATCAAGACATATTTGTTCATGCGTTTATTAATGAGTATTAATTTCTTCTTTCTAAAACACTAGGCCAACGTAACATTATTTTTACAATACCTACTACAAACAGCAGATTCCGGATAGCTACAAGCGTCCATGACAACCCAAGAACTATGTACCGAAAAGATCCCCTACCCATTCGGCCATCTTCTAGATGGTTCGGGCCCGGTACTCTGCAATATTTATCATCCTTTCCAATGTTTAGCTATTATGAACTTAAAATTATCTTTAAAAACAAATTAATCCCAATTACATAATCGCAATTCTAAAATTATATTTTATAACTTTTTAATATGAAGTATTCAATTTCAGTTTTTTTATCCTAACCTATCTGGGCTGTTAATCTCCTATTCTTATAAATTGTATTTATAGCATGATTCTGGCAGCCTTTTTATACCTGCAAGATTTTGAGGGTGGCGTAACTGTAAGCTAAAGAACTAGCGTTGATGCATGAGGGATTAAACTCTAATGTAATATAAAACTGTATTATTTTTCCTAATACCGGAGGAGCTAAGATTCACCTCCAGAAAAAATGGCTTAATCTCCTCACTTTCTAAGACAGGATAAAACTATGTTCTCTGACAAGAAAAATGAAAAGAAGAATGCTTTGATAAGGTGTAAAAATAATGTTGCGTTGGCCTTGTGTTTGAGAAAGAAGAAATTAAAACTCATTAAAACACATGGACAAATATGTCTTGATTAAATAATTTTATAAAATTAAATACCTAAGGAATACAACTTATCCTTTGTAGATATAAATGACTCCTGTGAATTCGGCGTCGGTTTCGCAAATATGGCGACGTTTTTCACTTTCCTCGTGTCGCTCCAAAAAATGTCTATCCCTCAATCAGCGGATGCCAGCAGCGTTCACCCTCTTCCCTCTTCTAGCAACAACATTGTCCTCTAAAAAAATCCGACTGACCGCGGAGAAAAAACAGTGGTCCACTCAGAAAAGGGTCATCCCTTCTATTGGTTGGGAGAAGTCTGAAGTTTCTTTGAGTTCAAACTAGACCTGTTCTGTATTTCTTTCGCGATGGGTCAGGGGAAGAGGTAAACAAAGTTAAACCAAATGTAACTTATTGTTACATAAAGTGACGTAGAAACATCTAATAATTATTTGTAGATCACAGAATTAAAAAGAGGGAAATCAAAATAAAAAGAAGATGAAACCGAGTTGATTATCTCGATAAGATTGTTTGCCTATGTACGGCCGAGGACTGATATAAATATGAAAAGCTTGCCATTAAGTTTCAGATAATAAACAGTTGGAAAGGAATTCCTGAAATACCCTACTACTACCCTTTTTGTTATAATTATCTATAAATTTATCTATTATTCTTGAGAAGTTTGAAAATAATTGTGTTGGGATATAGAAATGGAGCATTGCTTTACTCGGGTCTGAAGGTAACCGACGACGATTGAACTTAACTTAATAGGTAGGGGGTGTAGAGGGATATTGAAGCGGAACTAACTAATCGTCAACATGAGCCTTTGATGAAAACGTTTTTATTAAAAGACTAATAGGTAAATAAAGAGTAAAAAGGTAATGTATAAGACACCAGTGCGTTGATAACACTTGCGGCTTGCAGGTGACTAACAGGCGAAAAGTTGTTTCACTCAAGCCCGATGATTTCAAAACCGAGAGTGAATTCCCCTCTCGACTGATTTTTGGTTTTGGAGCGCTACGGTTTACTTTTTGCAACACAAGGGCAAGTGAGACCGGAACCTACTGCTGAAAGCCGATTCCGAACGCCTATGAACATCCATGCCATAGTGGGATTCGAATACACAAACTCCGGTTCCGAAGGCCAGCACCCTAACCATTCGGCCAAAGTTCTCCCTCTCGACTGAACTGTGCCGCTCAACTTATATATTGCAACATGCTCGCGCACGCAGCATCGAGGGAAATTTGCATCCATGTCAAATTGCATCTGAGGGAATCTTCTTCGATGCGGTTATCAGAACTCCACAGGAGATTGAGAAGGCAATAGGTTCTAACCCACACATATGTAACACATTTTATTTTCAAAGATACTATATTCGAGATCCCATAGTAAATACATATCTAAAACTATCTAGCTCTGTGATAGAATAAACTTTATTCAAGCTATCATCTCGGATCAAGCACATATACCCTCAGTCTATTAAAAGTGACTGTTCACTTTCAAGGTTTCTTCTGAAAAAGTATTCCTTACTAATTCAGATGTTCATATAACAGTTAAGAGACAAAAAATTGCATGTATTTATTTAACATTTTAGTTCCATGAAAATTATTAGTTGAAGAATTTTTTATCTGCATTTCTGAACAGATAATTAATTACTTCTAGCACATCCCGATAACTCGTAAAGGTAATCTATAATCATTTCGTTTCTCGAGGAGGGTGATAAAGAAATATTTATACCGTATATATGCAATAATCTTCTTTGACAGTTACTAAATATTTAATAAATATATTCATTCTCAAAACAGAATTTTATAAATTTTGACAAGAAAAAAAAAATGTTAGATTACCATGCTCAGAACTTTATTGCTAAGTTAACGGGGGCACCATTTTTTTCAGTGAAGCCTTTTCTCACATATGGCAGCACGAGCTTTTTACTATTGCAATTGTGTATAAAATTTTTGTATACAGTTTTAAGTATTTGAATACTCATAGTTTATGCTTTTTGTTTCATTTTACTTTAAATAAGCTTTTTGTTTTTATAAACTATATACCCATATTTTTTCTTAAATATCCGTATGATTAAGAAAATTTTAAAAATCGTTCTCCATGATTTTGCAAATTTAAAAATATGGTATGTCTATGTATAAATTTTATCAATACCATGTTTTTTACTATTTTAATACTCATAGTTTATCCTTTTTATTGGATTTTCATTGCTCTTAAGGATATTTATTGTAGCCATTCTAAATTGCATGTTGGCATTATTAGCACCAAAAAATATCGCCAATAAAACAAGGGGGTGCACTGAACTGCATTTTCAGCTTCTTTTAAGTTTTCATCATTATTGCTATACAGAGCTGTATTTTTTTTGGGGGGGGAGGAGGGGAACCTTATCATGTGTACTTATCCCCTATCATAATGCAGGAGTTAGAAATCTCTATCATCATAACTCCAGTGGTCAGAAAACTAAAATATTATATAAGGATAGGTTTACATGAACTAGGAGGGGGGAGTACAGGAATTAACACCACTTAGAGGACAATGTTATACTACATACATATAATAATTCAGAAGAGTGGGGTTTAAAATTATATATAAAAATTAAAGCAAGATGAGAAGACATTTAAAAAAAATATTTACAATTTACGTTATTCAGACAATAAATTAGAAAAGATAAAACAGCTTAAATTCACATTTAGCTAAGAAGTTTAAAGTAATATTTAAAGAATTTTTTTAATTTTATGGTAATTACAATATTTTCAAGCGATGTCTGCAGGAGCTTAAACTAGACACCTAATGCGGTGAACACAGTTTAAGGATAGCAAGTAAAGATTAGTGACAAGAGAGGAAAAACAATGGGGAAAATATATTAATAATTAAGGAGATAGACACGAGGCCTCCTTCTATTAGTTGCCTGACGAAAATTATAGTCGGGAAGTTCCACGATAATTTTATGAAGAAGACTATTGAAATGCTGGAAAAAAATTTACGATTTGTTTACTTATTATAATTATACAAATTATCATACAAATTTAAACAGCGCTGTGTCATGACAGGGAGAAAGCCGTAGATTTTGTTTGATTCTATTTCCAGAAACCATTTTTGAGATAATAATGATAAATTAAAAAAAAAAAACTATGCCTCACGTTCAATCTCCCAGTTGAGTTGGCATCGATAGATGACCTTTCTCTCAAATTTACATCCTATCGTCAAATATTTGGAATTCCACATAACAAGTGAATAAAAATAAAAGTATTAAATACATTTATGTCACGTGTTCCACATTTTGTTTAAATATTGTCACGAAGATTCGAATGAACACACCGTTTAACTTAACCCCTTCCGGTATGATTTAATAATGAAAAACTGTGCATGAAATAACCATTTAATTTTTATTTAAAAAACTTGTTTCATTTTACAATTCTTACATATTCTTAATTAAAATCCACTTTTTACATAGTGTTAAATAATATCAGAAACAGTAAAATTAAGAAAATATCAAAGCAAAACATTAATAAGGTATACAGATAATAGTCTTCAAGCTAGTGGTACTTTTCAAAACAGAGTGCAAAGGAATTCTTAATTGTTTACACCGCCAAGTAGTCTCACTTTTAATTTGATTCTTCTAACACACACGGCATTTCTTAGTAGGTTTTCTTTTATTTTAACTCATTAATTTAGCAATGACTTGTACCAAGAAATTCTAAGTAAACAATATGCAACTTGTGATTTTTACAAGTGATAAAAGTGTTGCCAAATTCAATACACTAGAAATTTTAAACTAAATTAATTATCATATTTAACAGTAACTTTAATCGCATGACGAGTGTAGCTCGTCATTGTGCGGTATGGAATGAAAAATTAATGACGAGCTAGACTCTTCATTTTACCGGAAGGGGTTAACAGACGAATTTATTGATGTTAAGCAGCAACTCGCAACTTTACAAGATCGAGAAGTGGCCTACAACTAGTGGGTATCAACTTTTATACCCAAACAGAATATTCGAGAAATAACTAATTTACATATTAAAGAAAGATCTAGAATGCTCGAGAACATAAAGGAATACAATAAACAACATTTTTAAATTAAAAATCCATACTTCGGAACAACCGCCATGCCGAGCATCGAACCCACAATCTTCGGGTCTGGATCTCGTGCTTTGACCATTCGGCCACTGAGGTCGTAAGTACGGTTTTTTTATGCGGCAATATTGTGAGTGAGATTGAAACAACTTGTCTACATCTATACAATGATGATGCTTTAAAATTAAATTTATTTAACTGGACATGAAACCATGTCCAAATCATAAATTTGTTTTATATGTAACAAAACACTTTCATTTCAGAGCTTTATTATTTTATACCCACAGATAAAAGACTCAATACATATACATAATTATAAAAATTATCTTTGTTTACATCGAGTTAACATGAGATTGTCGTAAAACCTTTTCGTGACAATGTGAAAATCGTGAAATGGCTCTTTAGAAAGTTTGATATCTATCAATTTATTTGAAAAGGTTTTCATTAAAGTAAAATACTGTGTAAATAATACCAAAAATCTATATACGGGAATGAATGATACTTTAGTTGAACCATGCTGTAGACAATAAGTCAATAATCGCGTTAGAATAAAGTCAGTGTAACTTATTGCGTAATCAAATTAAGAATAACAATATATGAGATTATTCCTAAATCTTCACATAGTTGTAAAACTCACGAAAAATATACGGAAACAAGCAGTCAATGCAACAGTCTTTAATTAACTTATTTTAAATCATTTTAATCCTAAGAACTACCAACAAATAAATCGTCCAATGGAATTGCTTTCCTTTTAATGTAAAGAGATTTATTCAGTTAAATTCCTTTCAAAACGAATAACTGTAAATTGTCATTAAAATAGTGTTTTGTAAATTGTCACTGCTTACTTTTCAATACAAAACGTACACTCATGATTATTTATCCATTATGGGTCTAAGCAGTTCAGGAGTTTTAACAGAAGGATTAAAGTTTCGAAGAATTGTTCAATGGTGAAAATTCATTATTTCGTTTCTTAAAAGGTCTTTATTTATAGAATTTAAGCATTTATAAAAATTGCTTTTAAATTGCTTTATTGAATTTGAGCATTTACAGTAGTTTTATTTCTATAAATATAACATCCCGTCAATTCCGTTTCTACCACTATTACATCGCTAATTAGAGAATTATAATTGCAATTAATTTAGTCTATTAAAGCCATCTAATTTTTTTTTTATTTCTCTTAGTTGTCAACATTAATCATCTCTAAATTTCCGTATTTAATGCCAACCTATATATATATGTGTGTGTGTGTGTGATGACATTTTTAACCTAAAATTAACCAACATAATTATAATAAACATAATTATATCTTAAACCAACATAATTAAATAACATTAACCAACATAAATATATCTTAAAAAAGTTTTCGGGTGATTATATGCTTTAATGGTGAAACCCGGTGAATATATTCTGTTGTTTCTTTAGCGTCAAGGAGTACGAATATATCAAAATTTATTCTTTCTTTCATCAGGCCTTCTTATATAACTCTTTACACAATTTATACATTACATATATATATATATATATATATATATATATATATATATATGTGTGTGTGTGTGTGTGTGTGTGTGTGTGTGTGTAATGTAAAAACTTAACGCTTTAATCCTAAACTAAAATTACTAACACCTCTATTAAAAAACCACCAAATCCGCAATTTCTTCATCCTTTTAGTGGCCTTTCGGCGTTAAACTCTTTTGTTTCCTTCCTGTTGGCGTGCTTAACTCGCCAACGTACTTGATGGTTAAGAGCACTTAAAAGCACTTATAACAAATTCCTTTCTCAAGCGGTTAGCGTCCCTAAGGTTATATAAGGCTGCGCGACGATCCTCTGTAGAAGTTTTTGCTCTGTATGCTGCCTAATAAACATGTATAAAATTTATCGTGGATCTTCGTATTAATTTTTTCGACCACGCTACATCCGCGAAGCATAGCAGGCCAAGCTATATTACATATATATATATATATATATATATATATATATATATGTGTGTGTGTGTGTGTGTGTGTGTGTGTGTGTGTGACAAGTCGTGGTGCAGAGTTAAGGCGAGTGGACAACAATCTTCTTGATAATAATAAGTTTTATTAACTCATCATTCTTAAGGAAAGCAACTTGCACCATTTTCAATGTTCGTGTCGGAGCTATGCGTGAAGGGGTTGGCCGCCAAATCAAACTTATATGTTTATAAGCTCATCAAATAGCTCAGAAATGCTTCCGCCTGGCAGGATTATCCTGAAAGCTTACGCGCGTGGGTCTTTTTTTCATTTATTTTATTATTATAAAAGAGTTCTCTTTTTAAAATCGTTTTTAACTTACATAATTTCCAACTACACCTTTTTTAGATTTGGTATACATATGTGTGTGTGTGAGTGTGTGTGTTTATCATCCCACTTTACTCATACAGCTAATAAAAGTACTTTACAGACACATTTTATAAAGTTTTTTATGCATTATTTATTAAATGAAAAGTTTCAGTCGGTGAATTTAAGTGTCTTAAGTGCGAAAGCAAATGAACACCATTCCGTCATATAACTAGATAAGAGAAATGTAATTTTTGTAATTTTTTGTTTTTGCTTAAAAATATTCACAAACAATCATCGCTTAAAGCGTAATTTTCACATTCTGTCACTATATTTAACTTTCTTCTAGGAATTTCACAACAAAAGCACTGTTTAAAATATTCACGCTTATCGAATAACCAGTCTAGACGCCTCTTATCTCTTAAACACGAGCGGCGATTGTTAGTCTTGTTTACAGTAACCGGGATATGCGTGAGTCTAACAATATTATTCTAAATAATATTTAGTCAAAGGGAATAAATAAGTGAAATCTGTAGCACAAACGATTTAGGGGAAAAGATCCTGTTTATATATCTAGTTGAGGAACTTAAGTTTTATTTCTTTCTAATGCGGTATAGACATATATCTTTATGCAAAATAATTCTGTGAAGCTTTTATTCCTTCAGCAGAAAGCACCTGTAGCTTGAAAAAGGATACAGGCAGCGTTGAATCCCCGTAATTTAGAAGAAATGGCCAAATAGAAGGCTTGACTAAACCTGACCTTCCATATTCCAAAATATCGTGTGAGTTTGCAGGATATTGTGACGACGAACTATTTTTACGTGCTCCATCCACCGTTAATCAATATGGAGGATCTTTAGACCAGCTCTAGCCTCGAAATCATAACTTTACAGTTTGGAGGTTGAAGCATTTACCTACTGAGCTACTGCGGCTCACAGGAACTTTAACAACTTGCTTTTTGTAACAATATGAGATACTTGAATTTTGTAACAATATTGATACTTTAAATCATACTACTATAATCACGTAACGAATATCTACAACAATCTTTCTTATCTTTAGTAATTTATGGAAATAAATTCTATATCGGATATTCTATATTCTATTTATTCTATATTCTATATTCTATCTATTCTATATTTTATTCTATATTCTATCTATTCTAT
>CM063504.1:7709478-7711978 GCA_032207245.1 Pardosa pseudoannulata
TCCATCGGAGAGTTTTCTTAGTGAAAATCCCACCTTGGGATAAATCTCTTTTTGAGATTGTTAAGGATACCCTGTGCCTTGAGTTTTCTTTTAATTCGATCCTCTTCAGGATTGATTGTATATTCCTACTAGGAATTCTGACTTTGGTTTTATCTTTTTCGAAGATAACAATTGCTACTTAAAACAGTCTCGTCTAATTGAGTGTACTGTTTACATTTATTATACGTCTCTACTGAGACCTACGTCTATTGTATCACAGACTTGTGCATTGTAATTGAATTGTGTGTATATAGAAATGTGTATATAGTGGGGCAGGTGGTCACAAGAGAACCAGAGAGCGTCGGTCATTCTCAGAACCCGTGGGAATTTATTCCCCTGGAAAAAGCAGGAGTTCCAAACCCAGAAAGCTTTGGGGTTTTTATGTCCCTGTCTACATTTGTGTGTAATGACGTCTGTCATTGAGGAATCGGGTCCGCTGACCACTCCCTTGCTCTCAGCCCTTGTTCTCACCCTCCTCTTTTTGCGAGGGATCTTTCAAGAAAAAGGCAGTTGGTTGTTGGAGGCTAGAGGGTAGAGAAGGTTGTTTTTCTTTCCCAAACAATGTTGTTTTGCATCGTGTATATACTGTATATAGTCGAAACAATAAAGTCTAGAACTTGAAGCGATTGTTTTTACTAAGCCTCCACAAACACAGAGGTGTTTGTATGTTGCGAAGTTACAATAGCTGCTAGGTGTAAATAAATCATTTAATCAAGAAACACTGGCTTCTTAACTGAGTTACTTTAAACAGGGACCGGATACGTTAAAACAGCTAGATAGATGATACAACCACATAAATGGCTCATTTGCTTTCCATGAAACGGTCTTGGAGGGGGAAGCGGTCCCCTATACTCCACCCCATTTCCTACAGCCTTGGTGTTTGTGTGTGTTGAAAAAAAAGCAGATACAGTTTATTAATCCTTTTCGCGCTGAAAAATATGAGGATTCTTCGAGGGATAGTGAAAATTGTCGAACCGATTAAAGGCCTTATTACAAATCAATTATATAATCAGATCAAGGAATGTTCACATTCTTCAACCGTACAAGAAATTATAATCAGGTATCTGTTGATATATGGCCTTTACCCATATCACCAATAAAATATTTTATTTATAGAATTTCTAATGATTTCCTCTAACTATTTCTAAGGGTAAAGGAAAAGTTTCAGTCAATGAATTTAACTGTCTTTAGAGCAGAAGCAAATAAAATTCCTTCCATCATCAACACTCATAACTAGATAAAAGAGAACTAATTTTTTTTATATCTTTAAAATTTTGTGTTTCGAAACATTCATAAATTATCATCGTATTTCCAATGCTTAAAGCACAAGTTTCGTATTTAACTGTATTTAACCGTCACTATATTTAACTGTCACTTTACTCTGTCACTTCCTTTCCGGAATTACTAATCAAAAGCACGTGTTTAAAATATTTAATTTTATCATATAAGCAGCCTCGAAAGCTTCTAGGTTCTACAGAAAACAGTAATTGTTAACTTAATTTTCAGTAACGGATATTCGTCCAATCCTAAAGATATTTTCAAATATTTTAGTCAAACGAAATAACTTCTTTACTCAATTATTCTATGTAAAAAAAGAAAATTTTGGAAGTGTTATCCTGAAAATAATAATTTAGAGTATGCAACAAAAGCATATTTAAAATTCTAGACACTTGCCTTTATTAGCATGTTACGGCACAATCAGTACCCCTTTCTTATAAGGGAACACCATGCAGGTAGAGTAACATTGCTCCCTATGAGGAAACAACACACAAATATATACAAGCTTTACTCGGGAATCGAACCCAAACCTATTGTGTGAGAGCACAATGTGTTAACTACTATACAATACATTATTTAAGGTATCTTATTCTGTATAAAATTCCCAGAACCTCATAAAAGGTCAAATTCACTGTAAGAATGCAAAATAAGCAAAACTATAAAATTAAACAAAAAGGAAGAGGAGTTTAAATAATAAACGTGTTATTAAAAAATTGACATTGTCAATACACGGTGTTTCAAATTATTAGTATTATTTTTACCTAACCGACAAAAATCAAAAGCAAACAATATGTTCTATTTGTGTATTCACGTTTTCAGAAAATATAAGATATCGACTTTTTAATCTCTTGCAACCAACTGTTATTGAGAATTAATTCAAGTATGAGGGGTGTCATTGAAGATGAAAGTGTGGAAAAATTAATTTAAACTGCTTTTCATTACTTAAATTGGAAATCCCGCATGAAATCAGATGAGTGAGAAAGAAAAATAAAACGCAATTGATTTTGCGATTTAATTCAGAAGATTAAGTAGCAATGTTAATACAGGTGTAAAGTGGGCCAAGGTAGCTCAGTCGGCAAAAGCTACGATCGCGTAACAAAGATGTTGTGGGTTCGGCACCCTATCCGAAGTAAGATGCGCTGTGTTTGTGAAAAGTGAGAGGGGTACATAAAATATATTCGTG
>CM063504.1:7716978-7721978 GCA_032207245.1 Pardosa pseudoannulata
GAAATGTTTGGATAAGAAATGCATTAATGTATTCTACCTAAGCTTCTCAAAATTATTAATTCAATAGAAAATTTTTCAAAATAGAAAATATTATTTTTAAATGTTTAAAATAAGTTGTATGACAAAAACTAGGTATCAGTACAATAAAATACAATAAAATAATACCATTAATAAAAAAATGCTGTTTTTATAATGAAGCGTATACCTAACTAAAAATTATTTCATATTTTGGGTCAAAATCTCTTGCACTCTTAATCAGTTTGAACTCTCTTAATCAATTCCTCTTAATAAAAAACTCTTAATCAAAGTCATATTCCCTAGAAAAGTTAATAAAAGTCTTTTAACAGTCTTTTACTTCTACCATTTTGTTTATAAAAATCTGCAAAAAAAATAACTCTGACGTAGAGCAGAATACATTTGAAATTTAACAAGGAACGTTTAGTGAGTATTTTGAAAACATAAAATTGAGGAGTATGCAAAATTAAAATTCAAAATGGAATATTTTATCGTCAAATAAGGAAGTATTCTATACAACGTAAGGTAACTTAAGAATGTAAAAGTCATATGGTGGATATATATCCACCATATGACTTTTACATTCTAAAATTATAAAGTATATTCGAAAAAATGGCATTTATATGCATATGTTTTGATTATCAACTATTTTAAACGTATCTTTATATTTCTTGATTGATTTTGAACTTGGAAGGAAATCTGCGAATTGTGATTCTGACGACCAATCATAGAATTAAAGTTTTTTGAAAGTATATATAATTTAATTAGGAGTACAAAGAGTTCATATGGAGGGCACATACATTTTTAAATTTTTTATTCATATTTTATAAATGGGGACTTCATATTTCTTGATTGATTTTGAACTTGGAAGGAAATCTACGAATTGTAATTCTGACAATTATACAATTAAATTTTTTTGAAAATGTATATAATTTAATTAAGAGTACAAAGAGTTCATATGGTGGTCACATATATTTTAAACTTTTTTGTTCATATTTTATAAGTAGGGAAACTTAACTTAGTGTTCATTAGTTTAGTGTGATGAGAGAATATTTTGCAAGTGCTCCGCTACAGATATCTCATTATGTACGGTTCTCTGTTACTCAACCACAATATATTCTTATTTCTGAATAACAAAGAGTAAGTTTGTCTGTAGTAAAAGGAAACGAAATGCAGGATGCTAACAATTATCAACTTCATAACTACTAGATAAGGACATGCACACCTAAGAGCCACTACATTATAACCATTTAAAACAATGGGCACGCCAATGGACATAGCCACTGCGCATGCTCGGCTGGTTTTGGAATATATAAAGCGGTTATGCATTGCCTTTCCAAACATAGCATGATTAACGACATAATGGAAAAAGCAGCTGATTTGTTGAACTTCAATAAAGGTCAAATCGTAATGGCTCGGTGACTAGGAACATCAATATCAGAAACGGCCCATTTAGTGGACAGTTCACGTACAGTTGTTGTGAACGCATTTCGAAAATGGCATATTGGTGATGAAACGACAAGTCGCCGGCTAGTTGTACATTGATTTTAGAGAAGAGCAGAGATTGCTATGCATTATTCGCCGTGACCGAAGAGCTACAACAACCGAAATCACAGCCAGCTACAACAGTGGCGACCCAGACAGCGTTTCTCAATACACTGTGCAGCGTTCATTGCTGCGTTTAGGCGTAGGCAGCAGGATTCCAAAGCAGGTCCCTGAACTGACGACATGTCATTTCCAGCTGTGTCTGCAATGGACCAAGAAACATCGAAATTGCACATTAAAAGAATGTAAGAAAGTTTCATGGTCTGTCGTATCACAATTTCTGGTCTATCATATCGAGAGGCGTATGCAAGTACGTCAATTTCCTAAGGAAACCCTAGCTCCCGGATGCAAAATTGGATAGAGACAAGCAGGTAGCGGAAGTATTATGGTGTGGGTAATGTTTTCATGAAGCACATTAATTCCCCCTAAATCCCCATAGAACAATCCCTGACGTCTGATCGCTACGTGAACATCGTTGCAAACCAGATTCACTCATTCAGGACAACAGTATTTCTGGTGGGGGAGGATGTTTACCAATAGGCAAATGCACCATTTCATAAGGGTCGATTCATTAGGGAGTTCGAGGAACATTCTAATGACTTTCAAGTCATGTCTTGTACTTCAAATTCACCTGATATTAATCCAATAGAGCATTTGTGGTACCACCTGGAAACTAAATTCGTGCTGCCACGCTGCGCCCTCACAATGCCCGGGAATTTCAGAACCAGTCGGTGAGAGCTTGGTACCAGTTACCTCAGACTACCTATTAGTACCTTATGGAATCAATGACCCTGTTGGTGGTTTCCCGTTTAAAGGTGATCTTACATGTTATTAATAGTGTGGTGATAATTTATTGACTCTTCGGTGTATATAACCTTAAAACCTTAAAATTTCATTGTTTGTATAATTACAGTGTGGGGGTAAAACATCCTTAATGTCTATGTATTTTTCGTAAAACTGTTCTTACACCAAATCATAAAAGGTTAGTATATACTCTATCCATGTTGCCAAACAAGCAACTCAAAGAACTGCAACGGCTTGGAAAAACCATGGAGCATAGAGAAAGACCATAACTTTAGCAGTTCTATCTCCCATGTATGTGTGTATATATGAGGCGCATCCAGAAAGAAAGTTTCCCAATTTAAAAGAAAAAAAGAACTCACACTTTCACGGACATATTTATTGGCAACAAGTACAGAAATGTTTCAGCTATTTTTCAACATAGCCACTACCACAATTGAAACACTTGTCGTATTGTGGGATCAACTTTTGTATACCTCTGTCGTAGAACTCTGCCGCCTGTGACTGGAACTCAGCCTTCCTGTCCCAGAACACCTTGCACATCCCTTTACGCACCGACAGCGTCTGTTTGAATTTGGTCCTGACCGAAGATCCACTATGATGCCAATGCATTGGCTGTTGCTTGGTATCGGGGTAAAGTGCGAAATCCAAGTCTCATTGCCCGTGAAGATCTTGTCTAGGAACTCGTCGCCTTCATAGTGATACCGTAGCAGAAATGTCAGTGCTGCTCCTAAACGTTGAATTTTGTGTTCGCGTGTCAGTTTTGGCTTATAGACCTGACAGAGATGACGATGAATTTGAATTGGCGCAATTCTTTGTGCCTTCAAGATCACCGATCGAACCTTGCAGGCATCGATAGTTTTTACTTAGGACCACTGCTACCTCACTACTGGCTCGAATCGGGACTTGTCCAGATGACATATAATTAATACATCATAGATCTGTTACGCACGCGCAATTGACACAGCTAATTACGTATACTTTAAAGGGGAAAACACCGGGAAACTTACTTTCTGGATGAGCCTCGTATATATATTGTAACGTTCTGGGGATATGGTAGGCGAAGCCGTCAATGAAACAAGCTAGAAAACTGTTTAATCTAGACTAAATATTTTATTCAGGTGAATAAATTATGTACAGCTACGTACAGATTCAATAGATTTCTAAATATTCTGGGATCTTGTGCTGAGATGACATTCACACAATAAGGATGCGTGGGTACCGGATACAGTATGGCTAGGGCTTCTAATCACTGGAATTGTTCGCGAATTAGTGCCGGTAATAAACGCTGACACTATCACCTCCGGGCTGACTATTTGTACAGTCGGCTTTCACACCAAGGTTCGAAAATTCAGAGTGCGTATCCCGCTGGGGTTCGTGAAGGAAAACTTGGGAGGCAAGACGATCAAAATTGAGAGCAAGGGTCACTCTCGACTACCTACTTCTATGCACGAAGTAAAAAAAAAAATTAGCAAAATAACGGGAATGGAATTACCAAGTCGAAGGTCGACTTCTTAGCAAACAGAGACGCTGGCAGTCTCTAATCAAGCAAACTTTAGAATCGGAGATACGAGCGGTTCCTCTCCAGCTACAAAGCTACTCCCAGGAAGAAGCCTCAAGAAGAAAAAGCCCCCGTCTTGGCACCGCCACTCTCCTTTTGTAGCGGTCCTGGTTCCCCTTACGCGATTCTTCGGAAAACTTCCAGAAGCAGGATGATGCAATCTTGTGGTCACTTCCCGCCTGAATCAGCTGTTTCGTTTCCATATGTGGCCGAAAAGCCGTCTTCAGATCAGCCGACCCAAACAACTTAATTGCCTTTTTCGCTACCGCTAATGGGCGCACATGGCACTGTAATTATTTACAATCATTTCACAGAGTCTTTTCACTCAACAGTCTCACAAAGCCTCAGACGCGCTGGCTCCAGCACACGGAGAGTTTTCAATTAAGTCCGAGCCTAGTATACGGGTGTATTGTTAGACCACCCGTTTCTACCTGCCGCTAACCGTAATTGTCAGCGGCGAAAGGTCACCTTCCGCTCCTCGTTCTTTAGGGTCATGTAACGGATTGTTACAATATATATATATATATATATATGTGTGTGTGTGTGTGTGTGTGTGTGTGTGTGTGGTATGTGTGTGTATAATTACATATATATATATATATATATATATATATATATATATATATAATACATATATATATATATATATATATATATATATATATATATATATACATACATATATGTGTGTTTGTATGTAAGTGCTTGAGAATATGCAGTTGTTTGAGTTGCTTGTATGGCATCAAAGAGGAGATAGAAGGATGTGAAAGATGCATTGAAAACAACGAACTAAGAAATTTACTCTTTATGATGCTTACTCTTTATCATATTTATTGTAAGTAAATATTAGTTTACGCATTGCCACTGTTAATTATGATAACGTGTTTGTGCTATACGACTCTCAATATACAAACATGGTAGAAGTTGATAACTAAAAATGAAAGCAGAGAAAAACATAGAACTAAAAAACGACCGTTTAAGGATGTTGTCTCTCAAAAAAGTATCCTCAAAAATCATTAAATAAAACCATTGCTTTGAAAAAATGTTATATATATAATATACACATTATGGTATTGAC
>CM063504.1:7726978-7764478 GCA_032207245.1 Pardosa pseudoannulata
TGAAATTGTTTAATGCATCTTTTCTTTATCTGACAATTTTTGTATTACTTACATTTGCATTGTTACAGAAAACAAAAGTGGTTCTGAAAAGGATTGCTCACGATGCATGAGGTAATAAATCTACATAATAAAGCAATGTTGCATTTTTACAGCTAAAATTCATTTTGGATTTACAGTAAATCAAACGGTTTATGAACACTGTTACTCAAGTTTAGATTATTTCTTCTACATACCATTCCAATGGATTTCCTTAAAACAACAACGTTATACATAATTATTATTACCTTTGAATTATTACTAGCTAACAACTGACATGAAACACAACTGCTGCAGTATAACTAGATACCTTCTTCATCTGACTCACACTTGTCACAAAATACTGTTTTCCTATAGTAGGAAGACATAAGAACAATACCTTTCGCATCCAATGAAACGGGAGGTGGCCTACTATCTATTGTATTTTAACCGCCGATGTAACTTAATATTACGTGAATTCCTCAGACAAGTGATAACAAACGTAATGTATTTAACTAAGAATGAAGACTTTTTTTTTAATATCAGTTGAAAAACGTCGGGGCTTGATACATTGGGTTCGTGTAGCAACCAGCTTACACTCTGGTGAGTGATATATAAATTATATTTTAGTTGCGTGTTATAAGCGAGGTATAACTTTTCGTTATATTTTGTTCTAAAAAAAGCAGTGTATGAGGTAAAACAGGATTGGTCACAAGCTAATTATAAATTAGAATCCTTTGAGGAGGAATGATAAAAAAGAAAGACGTTTAAAATGACAAAAGTTCTTCATCGTTTTAATTGTGAACTTAATATTCTGATCTCTCTCAATATTATTCCCTATTCTACTCCTAAATAATTTTCCTGCTTTTAAAGAGCTCCAGAACATTATCATCGGAGCCATTTATTCCACAACAGCGGAACATTTTAAATGCTTTGTGTGACATAAAATGAGTGAAGTACAACATTTGTTGCCAGTATGAAATGCGAGAGCATAATTTATGACTACTTGATGGTTCCGTACAATGACTCTCTTGTGTGCAAAAACATTCAGCTTTGCAAGTTAATGGCGCTTTTTAAAATTGAATTAAAAAAATAAAAAAAAACACGAGCACGTTAGTCGTGTAAAACCAAGGACTCATATATTATTTATGTATCTCATTCCAATTTTAGAGAATGTGATACTGTTGAGGAATAAGCCGTCATTTTCTTGTTATTTTTAAACCAGAAAAAAAAGGCTAATTAAAAGGGTATAAAAATGGGATATATTCCCATGCACAAAACTACGGAAGCGTTGTAATCTTGAAAAACTTCATCGTTTAGATTTCAACGGAAATATTCTGTGATCATAATTTAACATTGCCTATTGTGAGAATTATGTAGCTTTAACTACAATAAGGATTACATCGAAAATGTGTAGATATACAATACAAATTTCCAAAGAAGATTCCTCAAAAAATAAAGTTTTGTTCGTAGGCGCATAACGGAAATACCCTGTGATCGTAATTTAACTTCGCCTATTATAAGAATTCTGTAGTTGTAACTACAATACGCGTTAAAACAAAAATTCGTAGATATAGAATTCAAAAGTCAAAGGAAGATTGAAAAGATATGAATTAATAACTGTAGGCAACAAAAAAAATTAGGATTCTT
This sequence comes from Pardosa pseudoannulata, assembly GCA_032207245.1. Classification (NCBI taxonomy): domain Eukaryota; kingdom Metazoa; phylum Arthropoda; class Arachnida; order Araneae; family Lycosidae; genus Pardosa; species Pardosa pseudoannulata. Next base: position 7,728,644 of record CM063504.1, read on the forward strand.
TATTTAGAATTTTCAAGCATCATGGGAATTAAAACATTTATTTTTACATTTTGAAGCCGTATTAACAGTTGGGCTGAAAAATTCGTAGGCTAACATAAAAAACCTTTTTTTTTTGATAAAATTTGATTTTATTATTTAATATTGTTGCCTTCAATGGCGATACAATGATTATAGTGGTCATACAATTTTTCGATACCATTTTTATAGTACGATTTGTGTTTAGCCTCAAAATAGGTCTCAATTTCGGAGATTAATTCTTCATAGGCGATAAATTTATTTCCAGCGAGCATTCTATTGAGGTCTGAGCACAGAAAAAAATCGCTGGGGGATCAGATCTGAAGAATACGGTAGATTCGGAAGCAATTCGAAGCCCATTTCATATAATTTTGCCATCGTTTTCATTGACTTGTGACACGGTACGTTGTCTTGATGAAACATCACTTTCTTCTTCATCAAATGGGACCGTTTTTTCCTCGATTTCGTCCTTCAAACATTCCAATACCGCCATGTAATAGTCGCTGTTGATGGTTTTTCCCTTTTCAAGATAGTCAATGAATATTAAACATGCGCACTCCAAAATACAGATGCCATAACCTTGTCAGACGACTGTTTCATCTTTCCACTCTTTGGAGTTGGTTCATCTCGTGCAGTCCACTAAGCTGACTGTCGATTGGACTGCAGTGTGAAAGGATGGAGCCATGTTTCATCTATTATCACATATAGATGCATAAATGCGGGATCATTACGATTAAACAGCTTTAAACACGACTCAGAATCATTAATTAGTTGTTGTTTTTGGTCGATTGTGAGCTCGCGCGGCACCCACTTTTCTCAGAGCTTTCGCATACATACACTTTTTCAAGATATGTCCACCACTTTCCTTTGATATTTTTAGAGTCTTAGATATCTCGTTCAATTTCACTTTAACCCCATCCAAAATTATTTTGTGGACTTTTTTTATGTTTTCGTCGGTAACAGTCTCTTTGGGGCTTTCGCTGCTTGCATCGTTCTTGGTGTTCATTTCGCCTGGTCCGAATAATGTTTATCCAACCAAGCCTGTCTTACTTTTTTCTCTAAAAAATAATACTTTATTAACACACGGAATTCCTTTTCCATTGTTTTCAAACCAAAAAAGTTGCTTCACTCAAAATACTGTATCTCACAAATTAATGATCCGACAGCTGCCAAATTTATACGCGTGTCTTTCGAAGGTTAGGGATAACTAAAAATCATTTAGATTTAATACTAGTAGCGCCATCTATGTGTCAGCCTACGAACTTTTCAGCCAAACTGTTACAGTACAAGAATTTAATAATAATTGGGGAATTGCAAGTGAAAATGGAACAATCGACAGTGAATGGCAGCTTCGGTAAGAATGTTCGTGGATGCGAATCTCACTCCTAGCATGTACGTTCGTAGGAGTTCGGAAAGGTCTTTATGAAGTAGGTTCTGGTCTCATTACCTCTTGTAGCAGAAGAGCACATTGTAGCGTACCAACCAATAACCAATAAAAGGCTAAAACTGTTGAAACATTTATGTAACTTAAATCATCTAATAGTATTTAAAGTGTCTAAATGTATAAACCGTTTTTAAATCAAATCTGAAGAGTTATTTTTTACTATATTCTAATTTTTCTGTTGGTTTTCAATGTGTGTAAACATATATATTGAACGTACTTGTGTATTGTTTCATTGACTGAATGAATAACTAATTTATAACAAATATTTTAAGTCGAAATATTTTATGTTATTTTTACATCTGAATAGCCCACGAGTAGCCAAAGCAGACTGTGGCATTCCAGGCAGCCATTAGAGTGCTAAAATTGTTGAAACATTTATGTAATTGTTGAAACATTGAGCTTGAAATTTAAAATAAGGAAATATGTAAACCCTTTTTAAATCAAATCTATATAACTTTTATGACTTTTTAAATTTCTTTATTATAACATTCTGTTAGTTTTTGATGTGTGTAAAAATATATGTCGAACATTTTTATGTATTATTTTATTGACTGAATGAATAACTAATTTTTAAGAAATATTTTTAAGTCTGTATGTTATTTTTGTGTCTGATTAGTCCTCGAGCAACAACGGTAGACTGTAGTGCACAATCAGTCAACCAATAACGTGTTAAAACTATTAGAATATTTATGCAACTTAATTCACCAACAGTTTTAAGATACAAAAATGTATCAAAGATTCTTAAAGCAAATCTGTAAACTTATTTTCTCCATTATTATCCTTTTTCTGTTGGTTTTTAATGTGTGTAAAAATATGTATTGAACATACTTGAATATTACAGTGTTCCCTCGCCACTTCGTGCTTCATGTTTTACGGCTTCAGTGCTTCCAGAGTTTTTCCAAAATATTCATCAAAAAATAAAAATGAAAAAGTACAACCATGTCGGCATCCACATTGCAGAAAGGACAGTTGTTTCATGTTGATGCACGAGAGAGAAGGATATCTGCATGTCAAACAAAGAGATGAGTTGATTCAGAGTATATACCAAGGGCTCTTGAGATGACAAAGTCTGTAAGTGAGAAAGAAAATGAAGAGGAAATTGAAGAACAAACTGAAAAGCGTGGCCATACCTTGGAGAATCTGCAACAATTGTGCAACATGGCAAGAATTTGCACAAGACATTGAAGACAATAGGGTTTCATCTCTCGAGTTCAGCAATCGCGTTGACGGTATTATGTCCTTGTACAAGGGAATTTTGAAGGAAAATGAAAAACAAAGATAACTACCCATCACCATGTTTCTCTCCGAGATAAAGCCTCCTGGCTAAGGCCAGCTCCTCCAGCAGAAGAGTCTAAGAGTGAGCCTAAAACTTCTACGAGTCAAGTGACAGCCTCTCCTCTGCCACCGACACAAGACTCTTCGCATCTCCCAGAAAGCAATGTTGATTAATGTTTATTACTCTAAGGTTCAGTAATTAACCTTATTAATTATCACTGACAAGCTTAAGTAAATACGTGTACTGTTGTAATTTTTGTCTTAAATGTGTAAAGTATAAATACTGTTTACATATTTAAAACATCCGTGTACCCGCATACACGTAAAATCCTAGGGCCAAATCCTACTTCGCTGTTTTTCAGCCTTCGCGGAAAGTTCTTGTCCCCATTAACCACGAAAAACGAGGGAACACTGTATTTCATTGAATGAATTAATAACTAATTTATAAGAAATATTTTATGTCGAAATATTTTATGTTATTTTTACATCTGAATAGCCAACGCGTACCAAATGCAGACTGGTATTACAGCCAGCCATTAGAGTGCTACAATTGTTGAAACATTTATGTAACTTAATTCATCTGGCAGTTTTTAAAATAAGAAAATATGTAAACCCTTTTTAAATCAAATCTATAGATAGACTTTTTAAGTTTCTTTATTATAACAATCTATTAGTTTTTTATGTGTGTAAAAATATATGTCGAACATTTTTAGGTATTATTTTATTGACTGAATGAATAACTAATTTTTAACAAGACATTTTTAAATCTGAACGTTATTTTTGCATCTGATTAGCCATCTGAGTAGCATGAGCAGACTGTAGAGCACTAGTCAATCAACCAATAACGTGTTAAAACTATTGGAATACTTGTGTAACTTAACTCACCGACAATTTTAAGATACCAAAATGTATCAAACATTCTTAAAGCAAATCTGTAAACTTATTTTCTCTATTATTATCATTTTTCTGTTGGTTTTTAATATGTGTAAAAATATACATTGAACATAATTGTGTATTATTTCATCGACTGAATGAATAACTAATTTACGTCAAAATATTTTTTAAATGTTATTTTTACATCTGAATAACCCTGGCGTAGCAAAAGCGGACTGTAGCACTCCAGCCAAACAAGAGAAGGCTAAAACTGTTGAAACATTTATGTAACTTAATTCATTTGGAAGTATTTAAAATAAGTAAATATGTAAACCATATTTAAAGAATATAGAATTTTTAAACTTCTTTATTAATGCATTCTGTTAGTTTTTATATGTGTAAAAATATATGTTGGATATTTTGTAGTATTATTTTATTGACTAAGTGAATAAATAATTTTTAATAAATATTTTTAAGTCTGTACGTTATTTTTGTGTCTGATTAGCCCAAGCGTAACAACAGCAGACTGTAACGCACTAGTCAATCAACCAGTAACGTGCTAAAACTATTAGAACATTAACGTAATTTAATTCCCCGACAGTTTTAAGATACTAAAATCTGTGAACTATTCACAAAGTAAATCTGTAGGGATTTTTATTAATTCTTTTATTAATATTTTTTGTTAATTTTTAAAATAAGTATAAATATACGTTGAACTTATTTAGGTATTATTTTATTGACCCAATGAATAACTAGTTTATAAGAAATATGTTTGTATCTATACGATTTGAGGAAGTGATAGATTTTAATTAAAAATATAAAATAATTTCTTTTTCTGAAAATGAAATCTAATTATACGTTTCATTATCAAAAGACATTTTCGAGTAACATGCCTATATTAGTGTACAGAAGCTAGCTTTTTTTCTCTTTCACCATTATTTTAAACTTGTAACAAATAGAAGGATAGCCCTCTAGCGGCTGAAGACAAAAACAGTTAGTCATTCTTAAGCGATCGGAGTAACTTCGTCATTATTTTGGCTTGTTAATTGTTTCATGTTTTTTAGTAATTTTGTAATTTTTTGAGCTAGCCAATGTCTGTCAGTGTTATAAATCTCTTTGTCACAAACTTTTAAAAATAATATTTTTCAATTTTTCAATTTTTGTATTAAATTAGTCATTTTAAAATGTCCCAGGTCCATTATATTTATTTATTATTCAAAATTTTGGAGGTTTTCTATTAATGCGTTTGTTGTTAAACTTGGTATGTGTTTCAAAATCGTAAAGTATTTTCTTGGGTTACACAGGATTTAATAGAGTAAAAATAGAAGTAATAGAGGGCACAAACCATTGCTAAAACGTTCTATAATTTAAAATAATTCTCTTATCCAGATAATTATTAACTTAAGTAAAAATCTATACCCTAATTTATTTCTATATAAAAAATAGTCATAACTATAAAAAATAAAAGCAATTGATTACTATGCTGTGCACGTAAAACTTTTTTAAGAAATACTGTTTGACGACTAAATTTTAATCCTATTTATTCAAACATTCTCTTCTAATAGATTTTTGTGTCTTGTATGTTTGACGTTACAATGTTATATACTTTCATTATGGAAATATCCTTAAATAGTAAGAATTTTAAAAAGGGGTATTCATTGTCCGTTCTCCCCCCTAACACTTCGCGTGCGGACAACGTATTTTTACGTTTTTTTCAGTCTGTCACTGGAGCGCGGGTCACGTAAAAATACGTATTTAGTAAATTTGTGGTGGATACCCAAATCAATAACCACCACAAATCTACTAAATATTATAATTATATAGATGTGTGACATTATATTTGTGTTGTTTGAGTTGCTATGCAACGCTTTGGATTTTTTCTTTCCACAAGTTATGATTGTCGAGTTACTCGGTCTTTTGTTGCGTTATTTCGTCTTCAATCGAATTCCTAGCTCCAGAACGTACAAGTCGTGTTTTGTCAACTTGAAGATTGGTTTTTTATTGTTGAATACAAAATGGATAAAATGAGCCGTTGTGATAAACATAGTGATGAAGAAATATGCGCTGATAGATTATCGGACTTTAACTTTAAAAATCGTTTATTTTTGTGATTTCGTAAAGATATTAGCTTTCTTTTTGTTAAATAATCATACAGTATATATTAAAGTGTAAAATAAAAAAAGTTTCTTTCATAAAAACAAAGTAGTTTTCTATTTACTGCGATTTTTCTGAATAACTAAACTTTTCACGAAAAAACGCCCGCTGCACGCGTAAGTTGGCGGTGAAGTTTACTCACGTGCCAAGTGTTAATACGGCTTCAAATTTTAATACATACATTTTGATAGATAGTAAACAATATTTTAAAATATTATTAGAACAACTCTCCTATTTTAATGATAAAAGCTAAAATACACAAACATTTATTAAGCTCGCTACTAATAATTAATCTTGTTATGAACAAAGGAGACCCATCTTTGGCTCGAAAACAATCAATCAACATTTCCCTGCGCCAATACTTTCTCATGTTCTTAACTTTGATCGTACATCGTTTGCTGTTATGTGAGAAAGTCCCAAATGTCGGCAGCTAACTTCGCAGAAACTAGAGAGGCGATTTGTCGAAAAATTCTTTGTTTTCTGAGAACATCTCTGAAAGGTTACTACAACTCCTTCGCTAGTTAGGTGAGTATTAAATAGCTCCTGATTCTGAAATCTGCCGTACCAGAGAATTTTAATCAAGGACGTGAAATCATGGCAGATTGTTAGAACAAATATAATTTTGATTAAAGTCTTTTGAGGTAAAGGGTTTTGAAAGTAGCTCTGTGTAAGAAATTGAATAATTTGAAATTTAATTTTTATAACATTTTATACTAACTTGAAGTAGAGATATTGTGATATGGTCATATATAGAGATATTTTGATATAACTAGTCAGAAATTTTTAAATGTTTCAAAGTTATTAATGTAATTTTCCTTTTAAAATACCTAATGACAGTTTAATTACTTAGTAGTTTTTATTTGTATTAGACTGAGTCATTTACTTTTTGCTTTGTTTATTACTTGTGCTAGCTATAACAAATTGTTATACGATATTAGGGTTTTTATTCTCTTCAACTTTTATTATTTTGTCGATAGTAATTTAAAAGCTGCTTATATATTTAGTATTCATTCACTTTTGGCTTTTAAACTTAGAAAATAAATATGATTAATGCACAAAATTAACTATCAATTACTGGTTAAAAGTTGTTTAATGCCCATTACAGAGTTACTTCTTCTGCGTTGTGACAAGGTAGACTTAGCTACCGAAGCGTTAAATAAGCGAGAGATAGACAGCTCGTGATTTAAAAACTGAACCTGCTGAACAGATAACGCAAAACACAGGGTAATAAGTAATTAGTATATAAAAGTTTAAAGTAACATATTGGCAAGTAGAGGCTTAATGTAGAACACAATAACATACACACTTGTGCTAGCTGTAACAAACTGTTATATGATATTAGGGTTTTTAATATCTTCAAACAACTTTTATTATTTTGTCGATAGTAAGTTAAAAGCTACTTATATATTTAGTATTTATTCACCTTTGGCTTTTAAACTTAAGAAAGCAATATGATTAATGCACAACATTAACTATCAATTGCTTCTAGTTATTAAAAATTGTTTAATACCCATTACAGAGTTACTTCTTCTGCGTTGTAACAAGGTAGACTTAGCTACCAAAGAGTATCTAAGCGACAGACAGCCCGTGATTTAAAAACCGAACCTGCTGAACAGATAACGCAAAACACAAGGTAATAAGGAATTAATAAATAAAAGGCTTAATGTAGAACGCAATAAGTAGAGTTAATCTAATTTATTAACTCAACTCAAAGAGCGAAGTGCAATTGCAAGCTCTGCACAACTCTGAACTCTCTGTGACTGAGAGATCTTTGGCTTTTATAGCAGCAGGGAAAGTTCTAGAAATCTGTCTGGGAAGGCGATGACAGTTTTACTGCTCAAGACAGAGAAATGACTAATATTCCAGGATACTTTTCTGCAAACTAAAGAAAGGTCTAGAATCTCCTAGAACAGGAAGTAAAATAGAACATAAATAAAGGTATTAAATAAATAGTTACACTGATTTTTATTCCTATCGTCGTTATCGGGGTTCGAACTCACGACCTCTTGATTACGAGATTAATGTGAGAACCATCCAGGTATAGAGACTAATGCTTCTTTTCAATCCGGCAACATAAATTGTTTCCCAATTTTATAAAATCTAGAGTGATAATAAGGACGCTTGGTATTAAAAAATAATTTTGATTATTGGGCACTTTTGAATAGTGGAGGTAGGGAAAAATTAAAAACAGTCATAAAAATTCAGTGAACATCAAGTAATAGAAAAACGTTTAACTCATATTTTTAACATCACTTTCGCGTTCCTAGAGAACATTTGGTCTCACCAATATAGAACAGGAAGTTCTACTTGCAATATAGAATCTTCAGCTATTATAGTGATCAGTGATAAGCATGATAAAGAAAGAAATTTTATTAATTAGAAAGGAAATAACTCGTGAAGGTAAAGCTCTTGAAGATTGAATCCCACTTTAGTGGATATGCTAAATTCTTGGTGATATTTACCAAATTATTGCTCCCATTCCAAAAAATGGTTTCACTTAATTTAAAAGTTTAACTATTACATTCATTTTAATTTTAGTTATATGTCAATAAAATATGTAGGAATTAACATGAAAATACGATTCTGATAGTACCTTTTTAATTGTACTCCAGAATTCTTGCCTATAACTGCCTAATTTTTTTTCTCTTACATTTTTGTGCATGTATTAATTTCTACCTTAATTATAATGTATAGAGAATTTTTCAGCAGTTTCACAATTTTAAATTATAAATTGAGAATAGCTTTAGATTTCTTTCTGTATCGTATGTTATTTTTTTAAGGAAAAGGGATACTTTAACTTTTATTTTGTGCAGTGAATTCTATTGCTTTGTTCTTTTTGGCAATATTTTTCAGCATTTAATTAACCATATACTATTAAAACATTGCCAAGAATTATTGAAACAGAATATTCATTGAGCCAATTTGGCAAAATTTTCAAAAACAAAAAAACAGCAAAGCAGTGATGTTATCCTTGTCGAGAATTCAGCAATTTACTGACATCTTTTTGAAAGAAAAGTAAATTTTCTTACCTGTTAGAATTAGAAATTCTCTCCTTACAGTTAGTATTTATAAGTTTACTGAAAATGGAATCGAAGTAAAATCCTTGATGTCTAGATATTACTCTCCTATAATTCAGGTTGGAATTAATAGCTCCGGACTAGAGCAAATGATCTAAATATAGAAATCGTCCACTTCCGATAAAATGAAGGAATGTTATATTAATACATTGACTCCCAGACGCATTTTCGATGGCTTGCCAAAGCCACCGACGTGAAATTTTCATTACGCGATCCATATGCTTAAATATTGTTTGCCGCAGTTAAAATGAGCTATGAAATCCTGCTTGAAACATTTTTCGTTTTTTTGGGTCACCGTTAACTCCCACGGCAAGGTAGGCAATTGTTACGATTGTCCTTTATTTTTTTAAATTATCGTACTTCCATTGGTAAATTGTTACTATCATTCTTTAGCATTCAAAGCAGCTAGAAAAAACTAGAACAAAGAATTTGACTAAAAAAGTGTGACATATTGTAAACATTTCATTGATTTACCTTTTCTTTGCCTTCAATATTTCAATCTGACTCATCGCAATATGAACTGATAAAATGTGTATTTTTCATGTGCTAATCAGTTTATTTTTGTATGTTATATATTGCATTAATTTCTTCAAACTATTATTATAACAATGACATTATTGAAAAATTTATTGGTGTCCATATTTACTATAATTATGTACTTTTATTATTTGCTGTGTCCCCGGTCACCGGTGGTCCCCACGGCGCTGTAGCCAAGTCGAATGCCGGTCACCGGAGAAAGAGCCTAATGCCTATAAGATTAAAGGAAGCTACAATGGACATACGAAGTAGAATAGCCCATGTAACGCACCTACTTGCTGTGGCGCTATGCTAGCATGTGATCAGCCCGCCTACTTTACTGGGGCAGGTATGTTCGTAGATCGTAGCTGGGATGCATAACCAAAATAATTCCTCTAAAGCTTAGACGGACAACACACATTTATTTACAAGATTTTAGTAGAAATTAAAGTCATAATAACATATTTCTAAGCCTCGGAGCCAGTCTTAGCCTGATTTAGATAACTGAGCGTAGTCCTACCTCACATCAGCACAGAGAGATGTCTCCCGGCCGCAGTCTCTATCTCGACTCTCTGAATCCAACTGCTCTCTTGCAGATCTTCTCTCTCTTCTTCGGGGGTTCAGCTTCTCGAAACTTGATTCCTTCCACAAAGAGCACATCCTCCTTTTCCGAGGCCCTGCAAAAACAAGTGACACACCGGAAAACCTTATCAGCCCTCCCTCAGCCTGCCGGCTCCTATTTTCCCAAGGAAAGCTAGGTGGAAGGGGTCAAAAGGGACGATTTTGCAGATTTAAGGGCACACATATGCAAACACTGGTCTTGGGGTCCAAATTCCTTACAATCCATACCATAAAGTATAAGTAATACATGAAACCAAATCGAAAATTGCATTTATATATATATATATATATATATATATATATATATATATATGTGTGTGTGTGTGTGTGTGTGTGTGTGTGTGTGTGTGTGTGTGTGTGTGTATACATTATATTTTTAAAAAATATCAGTTAGTTTTCATGTAAGGAAAAAATAGGTCAACATCCAAGATTTTCTAGGCCAAGAATGCAAAATACTCATCAACATATTGAAAATTGAAAGGTACTTAAATATTTCAAGAAAGTTAACGCTAGAATATTTCTTATAGAGGCCCAAGAGTATGGGATTCATAAGATTACCCAGAGCCAGACAGTGAGTCAAAGTTGAAGTTTATAAACAAAGCATTAACTTTATTTTATTCTCCAGCATTAAAGTTATTACCTTGCTTTGTATGAAGTTTATTCTTTCCAATTAGAGGTTCACTCAATAATAGATAATTTAAATAAAGAATAAACACAAAATTTTAAATTTCTTATTTTCTACAAAAGGTCAGATACCATAACTGCGAAAATATATTTTCTCTTATACGATAAGAAACAATATTCGTTGTAAAGGAATTTGTCTTCACTCTAAAATCATTTCGAATTCCATTTGGGTTCAAATTAATTTTGTCTAACTACATAAATTTACCATTTAATGATAATTAGCGGAAAACTATTAAACCGCTTTATGATAAATCCATTAAAAATGGTAGCAACACAAAAGTTAGAAATTTAATCAATTAAAAGAGAAATATTACTTTAATTCCATATTCTACGTATGATATCTTTTTAAACGAAAGTCGATGCTATCTCAATTTTCAGTGCTGCCATCTGTCGATTTTAAGAGACGTTCTCGACAAATATTCATTAAACGAAATGATTGATGGCATATTATAATTGGAAGATTAAACACTAAAATTCATAAACCTTTGGTTTTAGAAACTATCTTTAGTACACAGAATTTTTTTTATTTAGTGTGAAACTTTTATTCTATTTTATGCTATGTAATAATAAACGCTCTAACTTTAAATCGGTTATACAGCAAAAACGAACCTCAAAGTGTAAATAATCTAGTTACTTTCAAACCATCACATAATGTTTTTCACTCAGAAATTAGGTAAATGTATATTTACTATCACTTCATTATTTTATGCAATTTTTTCTTTCTGGCGTTTGAGGTATAGGAAAATTATTTTCATCGTTCAATATTCGAATTCGAGATTCTGATCGATTTTCTTGTATTGGACTTCTCTGAGTCCGAAAATACCATTTTTTAATTATATCTGTGAATATGTGAGCACGATAACTCGACTACATTTTGAGAAAAATAAAATTTCGAAAATGTTCATTATAGAAAAATTGTAGTTTTCTACCAACTTTTGTATTAATCCTTGCAAAAGGAAGTAGAAAAACAGAGATATCGACTTGTTTCACATACAGTAGAAACAATTCTACTAAGTCCATTAATTATAGTTACAATGTGTAATAACATTATTATTGTTATATCTGATACGAGGTCACATGCTGTTATAGCGGTCTCCAGAATCACGCCACAGAGATTTCTTGACCATTGATAATGGGAACATCATATAGGCAGCCAACATTACTCCCTGGATCAAAACAAACATAGTCTGTCCTTGTAATTGGGGAGCAGGGATCAAACGGGACTTAAAGGACATTGTGACCATGAACTTGTTTTTCTTGCTTTAGTCCCCATTTATGAACACTGTGGATCTTTGGTCGGCTCAAGCCGCAATCACAAAACCCTCCAGTTATGAGATCGATGGCTTGCCGACAGATCCTGTGTAATAATATATAGTACGTTATATATTAATATATATAAATATTAATAAAATCTCCGGACTGGGCAAAGTTGGCTCAGCCTTTCATCCCTACAGTGAGTAGACAAACTGAGGATCAAGCATGCTTGAGCATTACACATTGGGGGTTCCGTGTAAGTTTGACCACCTAACCGGAACAAATGCTTCGCACCCCACTGCCCTTGGTCTCGGAAAAGGAAATAGGCACCGTAGGCCCTGGCACCCTAGGGACTGTTGTGCAGAGGAGTTTAGTTTAAATGTTAATAAAAGGTAATTCTGACGGTGTATCCAATTAAGAAAATGAACTAGGAATGTGAATCTATAGCTTTCTTTTCATGATTACTGGTCACATTTTTATCTAAGTTCATAAAATAACGCGTTAGTTAAAAGACAAATATTATTTATGTGATGATAGCTGAGTCGTCAAATATGTCGGTCTCATAATCGGAGTGGTGAGGTCTCGATGCTCGAGCCAGCAAAATACCCTCCGTGCTCATTAAAAGCAGATTGGCTAAGTAAAATGGGTTTATGTCCTCAAAGTTCCCAAATGGAAATGGTAGGTCAAATTTGGGGATCTTCTGCTTGATCCTTTGCTTCTAAATTAAGAGGGCCCAATTTGTGTTGTCCCTAGGGACTAATGTTGCCCCCTTATATGTTGCTTCCAAAATAAAATGGTCAACAAAATGCTGTGATGTTGTATGGGGGAATGCTTAACAGGCATGCATCCCTGTATCATTAAAAATTATGATGATGGTGATTGTTGTGCTTAACAGGGAAGTACCCCTGTATCATTAAAGAAATCATGATGTTGGTGATGGTGATTACGTTGGCGATTATGATTATTTTGATGGTGATGATGTTGATAGATTTTGTAAACGTAAGAACAATACTATGTAACGAAAATAATTATTTTTCTTTTTTGAGCATTCGAAAAAGTCGAGAGGCAGGTACTCCAAATTATTACTAATTTATAGGTCGTTGGGTCTTTATAAAAATGTATTTCTCTCTATATAAAAAACTTACGGAAAAAAATGTTAAACTTATAGCATCATTCCTCAAACACTTAAACATTACAAAAAAATTTTATATATTTACTATTGTTATTCATCTAACTCTCTTGAGGGAAGGGATTTTAACGTTATTTTTCCCTGTAACAACCTGATTTATTTTCCTGAATACAGGCCTTCCTGTAACTATTTGCATAGAAAAAACGTTAAAGCTTTTGTAACAGAACGAAGGTCAGTTGGAAGGATTTCCGAAGAATTAAATTAGGAAATTTTTTTTATCTCTTGAACTTGCGTGGGAATACAACATTTGTCTTCCGGCAGTGCTTATCTGCAAGTGATTACAAGATAAAACAAGGTAATCTGTTTAGTTTGTTAATGCATATAGAGACTGATACTCGAGTTTCTGTTAAAATTGAATTTCAGTATGAAATAAGATGAGAAATAATACATGGAATTTAAACAATTATGTATGTACTATGTCGATGTTTAAAATAAATAAAATAATATACCTGTTTTCTGAAGTATTAAATAGCACGTTTGTGAAAGCTACTGACATTTTTAACAAATAAAAAAAACGTCAATTAATAAATATATGCACGTTTTCCTCATCTTATAGTCTGTTTAGGATGAAAAATGATATCTGCTAAGTAATTAATAAGTTGGAAGTCAATCACCAGTTAAATCTAACCTTCGATGTTAATTCGGAAAATTTTGAAAAATTTAAAGTGTATTATAGTATTTAGCTGTATAGTGTGAGGAGCACATACTTTCTTAAGACACACACACACACATATATATATATATATATATATATATATATATATATATATATATATATATATATATATATATATTCAAGAGAAACGTGATCTACGAGCCATTGCTAAACAAAACATTCTTCAACACCAACAGCGCTCTAAAACTCAATTCTGCTAAAGACGAAAACAAGCCAAGATTTACAACTTAGGTGATATTGTGGCGATTCAGAAAAAGCAGTTTTTTACATGCTTTAAATTGCTCCCGAGATTTATAGACCTTATGAAATAACGTCAGTCAACGGGAATGACCGTTATGGAGTTAAGAATTTAGGTCAACATGACGGACCAAACACCACTTCGACTGCAGCTGAACACATGAAGCCATGGCCAGATATCTTAACACCTCTCATAGACTAAAGTTTTAACATCATTTTTGGACTACAACTTCTAATGAAAAATTCTGATTAATTCACTATTGATGACTTGGACTGAAACTGGCAATAATTCATGATTACAAATTTAATATGGATTTAATTTAACTTTTTTTTTTCAAGATCAGCGGCCGATTTGAAGAACATTGACGAGTTTTTCAACATTCCTTTGATTCGAGACGAATATTGCTGTTTGATATTATAGGTTTAGACGGAACCTTTTTCTCCCCATATTTTTCTTTATTTTGTAGATATTTTTTCTTTGGATTCCGTATCTTGGAGGACCAAGACCATCAAGATGGATGAGTGTCAAGGCAGAGAACGCCATCCAAACCTCCGAACACCCCACTGTCAAGTGATCCATTTGCACACATGCCCAGTCTCATCCTAACAGACTTAGGAAAATCGCGCACATAGCCGAGGGAGCAAGCGAGAGAGTTGATGCTGTAAGGACGTACGCCGCGAAATCTCGAGACGCGAGTCCAGTTCTCAATTTATCCTATGCTATTAACTTTTAATTAACCTGTGTAAATACTTGTAAATATTAGTATCTTCAGTTAAATCATTTTAAAAAGGACCGCTTAGCTCAATTCCTGAAGATCTTTGAGTGTGCTGACTCAACATATATATATATATATATATATATATATATATATATATATATATATATATATATATATATATATATATATATATATATATATATATATATATATATATATATATATATATATATATATATATATATATATATATATATATATATATATATATATATATATATATATATATATATATATATCATGATCCAGTGTTAAGGTGAATGGAAAACAGTCTTTCTTGATAATAATAAGTTTATTAAATCATTGTTTCATTTAAGCAAAACTTGCACCATTTTCATTTATTCGTCGAAGACACTCGTAGAGTGTGTTGACAGCTCCATGTCCACGTGCTAACTGACTCATATCGGTTCGCTTAATCATCAAATCTTCAAATATCTTTCCGCTTGACCGAATTACTCCAAAAGGTTACGCGAGCGTGGGTCTTTTTCATTTATTTTATTATTATAAAAGAGTTCCCTTTTTAAAATCGCTTATAACTCACGTAATTTCCAACTACCCCTATTTTAGACCTGACACACACACACACACACACACATATATATATATATATATATGTGTGTGTGTGTGTGTGTGTGTGTGTGTGTGTGTGTGTGTGTGTGTGTGTGTGTGTGTGTGTGTGTAAGTATCCTCTATGACTCTTTCAGTATTATACTGCTTGCATTAGTCCAAATATTTATCAGGACTTGCTGAGCAATGTTGAATATTGAAATCAGAAATAGTTGTATCCACTCAACAATTGAAAACAGGAAAAACTATGTGAAAGTTATATTTATTTCATTGTTTGATTTTTCAAGCTGACGTGGAAGAGGTCCGACAGCTACAAGAATAGTCCGGAATCTGAGTGTATGTAAAAATATCCCTACCATCACAGACTGATCACGTTTTTTTTTAAGTTGTGTGGGGTAATTTCAGTAATTTTTTGGCAATTTTCTATGAGTTGTGCACTTGAACTGCAAATTTTTAGTCCAAAATGACTTGCCCACTTGCATTTCTTATTTGTAAGAATGCTTAATATCCTGGGGAAAGTTGCATCTGAGTGAGTAAAATGTATGCAAATACGTATATTTTGAATTTATTACCTAAGTATAGGACCGGCAACGATTATCTCCGAAAGCATCTGCGCAGAATTGAACTGGCTCCTAATCCTCTTTGGTTTTCTGAGTAGTATCTAGGAAGATATACACCTTACATCTTGTCCGGTCTAAAATATTCTGTATGTGATCGATATTGCATTGTTATTTTTTATGTTTCTGCTAATCTTAACGCACATGTTTAGAATGGTCATGGAGGAGTACTAACTCTTTGGAGAAGAATGGTGTAGAAGGAGTCAGCTTTCATAACAAGCTGGAAAATGCTACGAGCCATTCGTATTTGAAAAGCAATGTCTCGTATGCTGTTCCTTGGATAAGTCTACTCGGCATGCAATAAGCTTTCTTTCTAATGGCCAAGTTCATCGAAACTTGCCCGCCTCACTTGTCTTGCCAGTTCTTAATGACCCATTTTAGCACAAGTTTTGGTACAGATATTCAAAGAAAGTGTGGTATGGTTTATGACTTTTTGGGAAGATCTCTCGATAAATGAATGCAGCATCTGTTCTATTGTCCTTAGCTATGCCATACCTAATTGTATGTCTGCATGCTCACCGTTCGTATAACAGCACATGCTCTTTGTAAGCTGACTACCGCTCCAATGAAGAAATCCTCACAGTTCTCTTCAGCATTCTAATGTACAGCAACACCTGGCCGCTAGCGAAGAGCATTTAGTGGTATACAAGCGTTGAGCTAGCAGACATGACCTCAGTGTATATAATTTTTATTTATTATACCCAATAAATATTTCATTTAATCACTCTCTCTTATTTCTTTGAGCCTCTTCAACATCTGTTACCACTTACCCTGAAGTTTCAGTCCATGCGTTTCTATGCAATTCTTCATCATTTTGATGGGCTCTAATCCTCCTAGAAGCTTTTTGCAGCATTTACGGGGCTGACTGCTTACGCTATCTGTAAGATACATCAACTATTTCCGAGGCGGGAAAAGAACGAAATATCTCTTTCGGATACTCAAGAATGAAATATTTTGATGGGCTTCTACAGGAGACATTTCCATATCTTACATTCTGTCTTGTTGTAAGCAAGGAACTTTTTGCGTATTTATTTCTATGTTAGCAGTCGTAAAACCCATAGCTAAACGATTTTTCAAAATAAGAGAAAGGAAAAAGAGAATATTAGACAATACGCCAAATAGACTGTTTCTCTATCCTTACTACTATTTTATAAATGTTTCTGAATATTATCATTTCTAATCCATTACTATCATAAAAATTACTTTGTCTTAACATTCGTATATAAAACGACAGTTATGCATTGCAAAATCATTTCTATTTCATTAGAAAATAACTGTCATATACAATGAATCTCGGTGTACTTTCTAAGATCCCAATTATTAAAATAAAGAGCAGAGAAACCTAAAAACACACTTATTCTAACTTAACTTTCTTTTGATTGCTGCACCCTTGGGAGCACTACACAATTCCTACATATTAGGTCTCCATGGGGAAGATGTTAACATCTGATTTAACAGCTTAACGCACGTATACTTAAAAAGAAACAATTCTGCTAAATTAACTCTTTAGTTTTTGCTATGTTGGCAGTCGACATTTCGTGTCATCCAGATTACCTATAGTTCACTACTTTTTCAGAATGAGAGAAAGGTTGTGGAAGAAAAAAGAGAATACGATACAATACACTGAATAACCTGTATCTTTATCCTTAAAGCAATTCGATAAATTTTATATTTATCAGCCTTTCTCATCTATTGCTCTGAAAACAATTACTTTTTCTAGTATTTAAAGTATAGAAATGTATAAAGCATTTTTAAATCAAATCTGTTGAGTTAGTTTTTCTTTTATTCTAATTTTTCTGTTGGTTTTTATGTATGTAAAAATATATATTGAATATACTTGTGTACTATTTCATTGACTGAATGAATAACTGAATTATAAGAAATATTTTATGATGAAATATTTTATGTTATTTTTACATCTGAATAGCCCACACGTAGCAAAATCAGACTGTAGCACTCCAGCCAGCGAATAGAGGGCTAAAAGTGTTAACACATTTATGTAACTTAATTCATCTGGCAGTATTTGAGATAAGGAAATATGTAAACCATTTTTAAATCAAATCTATAGATAGACTTTTTAAATTTCTTTATTATAATATTCTGTTAGATTTTTATGTGTGTAAAATTATATGTCGAACATTTTTAGGTATTATTTTATTGACTGAGTGAATAACTAATTTTTAAGAAATATTTTTAAGTCAGTACGTTATTTTTGTTTCTTATTAGCTCTCGCGTAGCATGAGCAGACTGTAGCGCATTAGTTAATTAACTAATAACGTGTTAAAACTATTGGAACATTTATGCAACTTAATTCACCGACAGTTTTAAGATACCAAAATGTATCAAAAGTTTTTAAAGCAAATCTGTAAACTTATTTTCTCCATAATTATCATTTTTCTGTTGGTTTTTAATGTGAGTAAAAATATATATTGAACATACTTGTGTATTATTTCATTGACTGAATGAATAACTAACTTATAAGAAATATTGGGTCTACTTAAGAATTGGGTTCCCGTTGGCAAATTTGGTGATACTAAACCACAAAGGTAACCCATCCAAACATTGTATTTCTTGCTTTTTCTGTCAACTTTAATTAATGCACAGTGCGCCATCGTAATAGAATTATATACTAAAGAAAACGACTTGAAAAAAAGACATTTATATTTATGGCCAATTAATCTCTCCACAGTTTACAAAGGCAACAGCTCCAAATTATTAAAAATCAGCCATAGTAAACCATTAATGGCTTGTTATATCTAATTTTTTTTATGCATTGCGCACTTTTAATATATAAAAAAAAAGGTTACACAAGTAGAGTTGGATGCAAATATCATATAAATTATACTATTCATACAGATTGTTTGGACACGGTGAGATCAGGAGAAAATGTTAGGCTACCATACTTAAACCATTATCGCCAAGTTGGCGGGGAAACCCAGTTCTTTAGCCAAGCCGAAATATTTTATGTCATTTTTACATCTGAATATCCTTTGCATAGCAAAAGCAGACTGTAGGCACTGCAGCCAACAAAACAGAGTGCTAAAACTGGTGAAGCATATATGTAACTTAATTCATTTGGAAGTATTTAAAATAACGAAATATCCATATAAATTAAAAGGTGTGAATTGTAAAAATTTGATATTTCATGAGAAAATTATAGTTTGAAAATCCTTTACATCAAATTTCGATTTTGTTCTTAAAACCATATTTATTTATTTAAAAAAATAACCCAAACCAAGATTACGTTGACTTCACTTTCATTTCACCCTTTAAGGAACTGTATACGTTCTATACACAACAGTATTTCACAGTGAAGATATTAATACTTTGCCTCTTATTTTAAATTGTAAAATCTTTAAAGGAAATAAAATTAATTTTTGTAGCTTAGCGTGTAAAGATGTTGCGGTTGAGATACGTCCTAAGCAACATCTCCATCATAAATGATACCATAATTTGAAAGAAAGGAGAATTTATGGTATCAAATTTACATCTATGGTGACTTCTGATGTCATTATTACGTTAAAGTCGCCTGTGACATATTTCGGCCTCAGTATAGTAGCACCTTTCATTAGGAGCTCCATCACATATCAAAATATGCTTATTACATGATAACAGCCCTATAACATGAAACAAATGCGGTGGTATTTTTTTCTATGGCCAATAAGGCGAGTTCACGCAGTAGGACAAATTCTCAAATTATAACAATTCTGGCTTTAGTTTCAACCGGAAAGACAGTTTATTGTTTGTCTAGTGGCTGTTGTAAACATGAAAATGATTGGGAAGGGCATTATAGTAGTTCGTGACGTTCGATAAATTGCCTTATTTACACAAGAAAAAAATATTGGTGCTAATGTCAATCATAATTGGTGGAATAATTGGTGCAATGTATGGTATAATGTCAATCTATATCACAGGCGACTTCCGCATTACAGTGACATCAGAAATCGCCAGAGATGAAAATTTGGTGCCATAAATTCCCCTCTGGCACGTCATAATGACGACTTCTGACGTTATTATGACGCGGATGTTGCCTGTCACATATCACAATTGAAATATTGCAACACCTTTAATTTTGATTAATCTAGAGATCAAATAACTGAAGTGAAATAAGTGGGAGATTAAAAAAAAACTTTCTATCCATTTCAATTTTCTGACTTTTCCTTAACAAATTATGGCTACAATTTTGGACTCACAACCTGAATGCGAATGCTTCGACTGCATGAAAGATGCACCATTTCATCCAAATTATTGCAGTATACTTCAGAAAATACTCCCAGCAGATCCCATTGGTAAGAAAAGCTTATTAAGTAGAAAGAAACATATGCAACTAGCACTCCTGTCCCCACCATGTTTTTTTTTCCGACCACAATAATTTAGCGATTTTTTGCGATGGCCAAATAATAAAATGGCGGAAATTACGTGTTTCTCATAAACTAAAATCAAAGAAATATAACATTATATATATTTTTTTCAGATGGAAATATAAAGAAATATCACAATTAGCACTATTCACAACACAATGAAACACTGTTTTTAGCAAAATTTGCAAATGATAGTACAGAAAATATAACAATTTAAACAATTTTAAACAAAATAGAACAATTATTGTAGCAAGATTTGCAGAATAAATTATTTCTAAAGATTAAACTATCGCAATTTATACAGGAATGACGCATGATCTTGGTCAAGCTATTGCTATTTGGCAGGTCCACAAAAATTGCCAAATTTGGCTAGAAAAAACGTGCAGGCTAGGTGCATCTGCACTAATGATAAAAACTGAAATTCACCAGATTAGAAGGTGAAATTTATATTTTTACCTTTTTTTTTTCCCTTTCTCTTCTGGGAGAAATGTTATTACATTGAATTTTATGGGAACAGATGCATTATAAACGCCGGCCCCGTCCGCCATGTTTTTTTAATTTTGGTGACCAACAGAATAACGCTTGTTTTAAAAAATCGCCAAGTAATAAAACATGGCGGCGGTACGCGTTTTCTGAAAGAAAAAATGGCGGAAATCACATGTCATATTTGAAACACAACATAAACAAAACTAAACTTTAAAAGAAAAACAATAGCAATTTAAAGCATTATTAAAATAAAATTAGCATAATAATTATCATTTTATAAGTTATTTAAAAAATAAATAACAGATTAGTAATATTTATGATACATATCCACAGAATAAACACAATATATAGCATTTTAATAAGCACTAATATAAAAAATCTAACATGTGAGGGGGTTCCCCCCCCTCAATCCCCCACTTGTAATAAAAGAAATGCAAAATAAATTTAATAACAGATATAAATTCGAAAGGGTAGCGCCACAAACATTCTACAATACTCTTACCTCCCTTAAAAAAACTTTGAAATAGTTATTTTTTACTTAATACAAAAAAAACTAGATTCAGAATACGTCGTTCCCACATATTTGCCATTTAAAATGAAATGCAAAATCCACCTCAGACCTAAGAATACCCTGATATTTTTTAACAATTTCAAAAATAGTAAGAACCGGAATAACTACACCCACCATAACTAAATTACTAAATCCCAGAAAATGAAAAGAACAAAAAAAAGTACAACCTGACCTAGGTGACTGGAAACCAAAAGAATAGCTAAAATACAAAATTCGCGAATAGTGCCGGGTACTGATGTCAGAAATCACATGCACGAGTGGGGTGCAAGAACACATTGAAGCTGCCATACCCCACCACCAAAGTCAGGGAAAACACACCAACCGAATCATTGCCCCATAAAACCGCCAAGCAATTGCCAAATTTGGCGACAAAAAACACAGCGTCTATAATGCATCTGTACCATTTTATGTACAGGGTTTTCAAAAGAATTACTATAATTCTCTGAAAGACTGCAAGATTGTGTAAAATTGTTTCGTTTCTCATTGTGCATATAAAATATTAAGGACAGTTTGGAACCAATGGTTAGGTTAGTAGAATGTAGTTTAATATTATACAATATCCAAGTAGCACTGCAGAATTTTGTTTATGTAGCATGCTCTCTTCAAGTTTAGGGAGACTTGTGAAATCATTGGCAGTAGTCGTCGAATTCTGAGAACCCATGACCTTTTAGCTTGAGATAGTTTATCTTTATAGAACAGAAGTATGAAGTGCCCGAGTTGGCGAATATTTTGTCATCAGCGGCAAATGGCAGAACTCCACTGTATGCTACAATTTCTTTGCTATTGTTTGCAGAGGTAAGAATTACACTCCTAAATATTAAATTTCAGATTTAAACGGCTTATCGTTTTTGAGTTGTGCGAAATACATATGTAAGTATGTACGTATAAACGTCCAGACAAAAATAGCGAGAATTCATTTACAGATGGTCGAAATAGCTATTTAAAGTTTCAGAATTATTATTCGCATCTAAGTACGTAAAGGCTACTAGTCATCAAGGATTCAGAGTTTGTCATCAGAATAAGATACCCCGACAAATTAGCTATAAAGCTGTAAGTAAGGCAACCTAGCATTTTTCTCCTGATATCTTCGTGTTCAAGGAATCCTTCTCTATGTTTGTATTTATATTATTTTGGTTTTCTGCCTAACTGGTACAACCCTTTTGTTACATAATAAAGTTATTAGTTTGTTATTAGTTTCAAATTAAATTGCCTTTGATGAACAACCACTGAATCAACCCACTTACCTAAAATCCAAGCCAGTTAGACTCGTATTCCGCCATTTTCGTTCAGATGTGGTTTCTTATTAGTTTGAAGCTACATTACATTGGGCTTAACAGCCAGAACTAAATGTGAATTTTAGTTTATACATTTGTGTTTCCTAAACAACGCCAGTAATTTCACTAAACTCGCCAAGGTGTACCTTATTCTGATTTGGTTTTGTTTGGAGAGCTACGATCTACTTTTTGCAACACGAGGGCTAATGAGACCGGGACCAACTGCTTAAAACCGATTCCAAACAGCTGCAAACATCCATGCTACAGTGGGATTCGAACCCATGAACCCACGAACTCCGATTCCGAAGGACAGCTCTCTAACCATTGGGCCATCGTTCGGCGTACCCTATTCTGAAGTACCTTTGTTTCGAACAAGTAAGACTAAAATAATGGAATTCGATATTTCTAAAGAAATTGCTGAATGTCAAAAATATATACATAGTCCATTCTTTGGACTATATATATAATGTATGGTTATATAGTAGTATATATATTATATATGATATTATGTATGGTTATATTACGTAGCCTCCACACTATGGCCAATTGTTTAACACTTCCTGATGGTGACCTTAGACGATGGTTCACGGGTTGCATCCACACACTGGACGACTAAATGAGCCGAGAACATGGATTCGTCCATAGGGTCTACTGCTCACTTTAGTTGTGCATCTAGCTGCCTTTGATCTTTGGAGAAAAACCGCTTCCGAAGCTATCCTCCGCCAAGGCCATTTTATCGACAGCCATCTTCGGCTTTAAAAAGCCATACCCCCTCCAGACTGTGCGAATGGTTTGCAGTGGACCATATAGTGAAAGGACCTTAATAGTTTCATTTTATTTTAGAAAAGTATTTTCTTAAATGCGAGGAAACTGTTATTTCTCTTCCTTCTGTTTTATTTATCCCTAATTATTTTATACTCTTTCCCCTGTTCACATTTATTTTAGAAAAACGAATCCAAAAGAAAAAAAAGACAAACTTCCATTACTAAAATCAATAATAATTTGATGAAAATACAGTTATTAGCGGTGTTGAAAACAGAAACAGGGCATGACAGGCATACTGTTTCGTCAAACTTCATTTCAGGGAATTAAATAATACGAAATCATTTTGAAAGTAATTTAGAATTTAATAAAAAGTTATTTATGTAAGATACTAAATAATCCAAAATTAAATAAACAACCTTTGCCTAGAAAATCGTAAACATTCACTTGGTAAACAGACAAGGATAAACAAACTCGAATTAAAATGATTTTGGCAGGGAAATTGCTTTTCTTTAATTAGCTGAGCTTGAGCTTTCAAACAGCATATCCGCATGCGTACAACAGCAGATTGAAACTGAATATTTCGTCGTGGTTCAGCGAAATGAATGTGTTTTTGACATTTAATCTTCCTCATGTCAAAAGCAGATACTTAAAAGTAAATTAATTGAAAACCTTTTATTAGATTTGTGTCATAGTTTTTCCAAATCAAGTTATTCTCTCGCTGAGTGAAGTACCTCCAAAGTGTACATATTACAAGACACCTTATACTGTCTTATACTTTCTTACTTAAAGTCTATTTGTTTTAAATATTTGTACATAAAATTCTTTAGAAATTTATCTACTTATCTATAGGGTAAGCCAATTAAAACACCGCATTTAGTCTTAGTTCTCTTTCATTGCTGGACTTGTTTTTCTTTCGAAATCTGATTTGTAGTGGTTCATTTTTGACTTTTATTTTTTAATCCTTTGATGTTTTAAATCTTTTAATTTTTAATTTTCATTTTTGCATTGCTTTATATTCCATTCTTCATTTTCTATTTGCAGTTTTAAATTTGTTATAGCTTTTTGTAAGGCATTGCTGATCTATTATATTAACTTTTTATATTGCTCAGTGTTCTACCTATTTATTTATGTTAAATGTTTTTCAATCCCTGTTGGATATTTTATCCTTTTAGTGTCTTACGTTTTTTTATCCTCATTTTTTGTAAACTTTTTAGTTTTCTTGAGTTTTATTTTTCTGTCTCATTTGGCGCAGTTGTTCTCTTGAGAATTAATCTCCAATAAATTCTAATCAACCAAACTAACCAACCAAATCAAGTTATTGTTTCATCCAGAAGAATCCTTTAACTTTTTCGTGGACCCTTTAGTTCTTTTTTGAATTTCTTCCGGGTTTTTTCTGCTCTTTATCATTTAAAAACATAGAATGTAAAATAATTTACTCTATTTATGTTTACATTTAAATTCCAGGGATGGTAAGTAACTTCCTGCGGAAATATTTATAATCATAGGAAAATTTCAATTGAATGGTAATTGTTTGTTATGGTAAATTGAGAAGACTGTTGCAATGCCCAAAGATACATCACATTCTGCCCACATGTAGTGGGTCCTCTTTTCTTATTCCTCTGTGTTACATTTTCTTCATCGTCTATAGTTGGAAACCAACTTTGGTAATATGATTTTTCATAATGGCTGAGTGCACACCATCCGGAACTGCACACTTCTTTGTTTGGAAGCTAGCAGGACGGACTTTCTATTTTATTTTTTCAAGAATATCCTGTAAGGCCACGGGGGGGGGGGGGGGGGTGGGGGGGGGGGGGGCGAATTAAAAATTAAAAAAAAAAAGGGGGGAAGGGGGGGGGGAAAAAAAAAAAAATTGGGGGGGGGGGGAAAAAAAAATAAAAAAAAAAAAAAAGAAAAAAAAAAAAAAAAAAAAAAAAAAAAAAAAAAAAAAAAAAAAAAAAAGATAAGGGGGGGGGGGGGGGGGGGGAGGGGGGGTGGAAAAAAAAAAAAAAAAAAAAAAGGGGGGGGGGGGGGAAAAGAAAATCCTCGCATAGCTTGTAGGTGTCGAAGTGGTTATGACACGCCGTACAGCTTAGAACAATAACAACGTTTATTCTTGATTAAATAGAAGTTATGTACAAATTTTCCGAATGGAAAATATAGAGCTCAGGTGATCTGGTACGGACCTAAAGGTCCCAGGTTCTAGGTGAACCTAAAAAACAATCTGCTGTCAGGTGCCGACACATAAACCATTGTACAGAGGTACAGCTGGAACTCGCGCCGCCTGACTTCCCCTTTCGCCTCTTCCCATTGGTTTGTCCTTCCCGCGACGCCGTCCTGATAGCCTCTAATTGGTCCGCCTCTTAGTCACAGTCTAACATTTTTGCATCACGTCTGACCTTCTAATCACCTCGGACATCTCGAGGCGTGTCGAAGTCCTTTGTAGTATAGTGTCAAAAACCCAGACATAAAGTCGCCTTGGCCTGAGCTTTAAAAAAACCTCTTTGTGAAGCCAATGAGGTGTAGTGACTTCACAATCCGTCTATTCTTCATTTTCTGCTTACAGTTTTCTTTAAATCTGCTGACAAGCTAATGCTATACGTATGTTAGCTGGTCTTTAGTGGGTTTTGCACTTGCAACATGTGTATTTTTTAAGATCACATGTGTTTAAGATCACCAAACGATGGCCGATTGGTTAGGGTGCTGGCCATCAGTACCGGAGTTCGTGGGTTCGAATCCCACTGAGGCATGTATGTTCGTAGCCGTTCTGAATCGGCTTTAAGCTGTAGGTCCCGGTCTCATTAGGCCTCCTGTTGCAAAAAGTAGACCGTAACACTCCAAACCAAACCTAAACCTTTTAAGATCATTAAAGGGGATATTAATTTTCAAACCACCCAAGAAAGAGTTAATCTCGTATTTTAGAGAAACCAAGTAACCAGTACTAAACGATCTTTCAAAAAATAAAATTGTTGAAAAAAATTCAATTTCAAATAAATCTAACGAACTGCCAGTGAGTATTTAAATAGATTTTTCCCCTTTTTTCTAAACTGCAAGACCTGCATTATTTCTTTTTTATTATTTTTCCTAAGAGTTTTTTTTTTCTACTCATCCGCACCAACGTTCAAGGTAAAAACATGTTTACAGCCCAACCGACAAATATCATGTTTACTGCACAACCAACAAATACCATGTTTACAGCAGAGCCGAACACATTAAACGACTTATCTGAAACCTCAATTTATTTTCTATTCCGTACTCTGCAAAACAAATGATGCAATTAGATGACGATAAAATTCAAAGTGCATGTACTGTTTTTATTAACATTCGAAAGATAACCTAATTATCTTTCAAGAGTTAAAAGTTTAAAAGAGACACATTTCTATTTAGTTACTCACTTTATTAATTAAATGTTATTAACATTTTAGCCTGCTGTAGCATTCTTTTAAACTACAATTGTGGAATACCGGTTTCAAAACTCAACTCAATCATAGATTGGTATTCCTAATGCTCAAGACTCTAATGACGTGCAGACTGTTATCACAACCACATTATTTATTACTACTTAACATTTAATATTTATATTTATACATTAATAACGCTTTATTACTTATGATACGAACATATAAAAATGCTACTCTCTAAACCAAAACTAAAACTTAGACCATCTCACTTGTTGCCAAATTTAAAATTACAAAACACAAACATTAAATATTAAAGTTCACAGTGACGTCAAAGGCTTGTAATACGTTACATCGCGTGTAATACGTTACAACAATAGAACTTCAAGCTAATTGTAATTTTCCAAGTTAATTAAGACCGTTTATATTGGAATGACTCTGATAAACGTTTTCAAAAATATCCCAAATCTCAAAATATTCTAGTACAGTGGCTTACACTTAATGTGATCAGTTTGGGACACCGTGATTTTGATAACAATAACCGATTGATAACAATAAACGATATACAAAATTAGATAAATTTACCCCCTCCCCTTTAATTCACACGTACTACATTTCAAAATAAAATGAAAAAACCAACCTGATATTTATGTCCTGTATATTATCCTTTAAGACATAAGAATTGTTTACATAATAAAAATAATTGTCTACAATTCTTTCGAAGCACATTGATAAATCGTTCGTAATCATAATGTTTTTAAAGTCATCATAGCGGTATTGTACTCCACGTTTTAACATTTTCAATGCAGTTCAGAAGCTGAGAGATGCTTAACTGTGCTGCAGCATTGAGCTGACTCATATTTGGTAACCTGTCATAACGATTTAAAATTTCGATATTTAGTTTAAATGTTAAATCATTTCGCTCTCAGCGCTTCCATTTCGTCAAACTGCATGTAAGCGAAAAAGGCATAAAATGTCAATACGCTCCTTCTCAGTTCCGAATAGAATTTGTTGCCTTCTGCTTATCTGACACCTATTGACCACCAGCAGGGTGTACGTATTTCTGAAAAATTCCAGGAACTTGTAATACCCTACTCCTTTGTTTTTTTCTCCTTTTCCCTGGGTGGAAGAGGGAGAATTCTCGGAAATTAAAACAAGAACGAAGGAAAAGAAAATAATGGGTTCCTTCTGAATAGATTGTGAATATTCCTTTTCCAGTTAAAATGAGGTTCGAAAACTGACAACATTACCAGATGTAACGATCACATAAAGCTATAATTTTGTGATAATTTTTAAAAGCGACATAAATAAATAGAGAAAATCGGGACCAAATGATTTTGATAACAATAAGCGATTTATAACATTAACCGCAATCACATTAAGCGGACTCCACTGTATTTAAATTTCAAATGCATTATTTCACCTAGTCATAGGATATACCACACGGTCACTGAAACGCAGAATTGTTCTCACTACACCTTAAGAACTTTTTACCTTACACCGTAGAACCTAATCTACTTGGGATTATCCAAATGAATTCATAACTCTAGTATTTCATATATCGGAAAATCTCGGTTAATAATAGCTGTGTATTTATTATTTTTAAGGAAGTTTTTTAACTATACGTTCTAAGTCAAATAATGAAAGATGCATTTTCAAAAATATCACGAATTTGAAGAAAATATTTTATTATATATTTTTTAAAATGCATTATTTTAACCAGGCATCTAGTGCACCTACACGATCACTGAAATATAGCACTGTGAAATACAGTAGAATCTTAAGCTAATTATGATTATCCAAGTTAATTCATACCGGTAGTATTTACGATACTGGAAAATCGGTTAATAAAGACAGTGTATTTATTATTTTTAATTATTTTTTTAACTGTGCGTACTAAGTCAAATAATAATAGATGTAATTTCAAAAATATCACAAATCTGAAGAAAATATTTTACTATATGAATTTAAAATGCATCCTTTCAACTAGGCATCGGTTACACCCACAAGGTTACTGAAAATAACTGATTGTCAACTGCAGTAGAACTTTAACATAATGAGGAATTTTCACGTTTTCTAATTTTGATTTTAAAGGATAGAAGACAAAAAAGTAAGCAGGACAGTAGCTATTTTTCTTTCATTTGGGGGCCTAATGAGTGATTTCTAATGGGTTTTATAGCGGACTCTTTAACGTCTCTCAAAAATTATACTTTTTCTCCGCCGAGTTTGTGACGTCATCGTTCATGTCGACACCGAGCGCCTATGCTGTTTACATGTTAAAAAGCGACTTTTAAATTTGTTTTTGTGTAAAGTATCGCATATAATAGAAATTTTTTTTGTTATGTCTGGCATTAAAAAATCCTACTCTAAATATTGTATTATGCCACTCTGTAAAAATACAACTAATTGCAATGAGAAGATATTTTTCAGCGTCCCGAAAGACCCACATACACGTAAAATCTGGACAACTGCGATGAAAAGGGATGAGAAATTAAACCCCAAATTATCATATAAATCATCTTTATGGGTTTGTGAAGAAAATTTCTCGATAAGTAAATGCTTACTTTTGTTTAATTATTACTAATTTAGAACAATTAAAGTATATAAAAATACATCTATGCCTTTAAAAGTATTGTTGATTAACCACTGCTATTTAACTTTTAAAACTGCTAATTTTCGAGTATTATCACAGAGTTCAAGTACAATAAATATTTTATAAAGCATATAAATATCGAAAAACATATAAATATCTAAAGCATATAATTATCTAATAAATAACTCGGGGGAGGGGAAGGTTATGTATTTTTAAGGTATTATAAATATTTTCTTCAGACATGCATACTTTCTTGTGTATCAAATCACAGTGATATTTTTCGATTAAATTGGTGACTAATTTGAAAAAAAGTATAATATTTTTAAAATACTTAATAATAATATTACTTTAAAAATTAAATTTAATTTGAGAAATTTTATACATTTTTTAATTTGACATTGATATTAAAGGCAATAAAATTGTATTGCTATTTAAAAATGTATAAATAATTAAGTAAAGCCGTTTAAAGATTTTAAATTTCTTTTCATCATATTTAAAATATCTAAGAATTGGTTTGGTTTTGGTTTGGTTTTGGAGTGCTACGGTCTACTTTTTGCAACACGAAGGCTAATGAGACCGGTGTCACAATAAATACCTCCTCTAATTTTTATTTTAATATTACATTCATCTCTATTTATGAAAAGCGATACTACTAGAAATATATATGTATATGATATATGTATATTTATTTGACTTGTTTGTGTTTACAAAGAAAAGAGCTGTGTTTAGCATGAATAAAGTATTAATACATGTTAAGTAAAATTGGAAAAAAAATATAAATGATTTTACACACCTTTGGGTTTTAATTCCTCGTATTTCTGCTCCCATAAAATCCGGATTTTTTGCCAAGAAAGAAAACATTGACATGCTGTCAATTTTCGGGAGGTTGTCTGATTGTCCTTTGGTAAATCCAGGTAGAAGAGACATTTATGACAAATTGAGATAACTAAGCTATCTAGATCGATAAAATAAACCTTCAGGTTTAAATAAAAATAAATTTTGAGAGCTAGAAAATTTCAGGAACTTGCAAAAACAAAATCGGAAAATAGTGCGCGCTTAAAAGCAATACAAAAATATTGGTCTGCATGAACGATGACATCACAACCAATCACGGAGCGTTTTGATGTCACGTGATTTTCGCTTAACTTTAAAATTAATTTTTTAAATGATGGACCCAGTTTTTTACATTTTTGAGAACATTTTTGTAATCTACGAGTCTGAAATTATTAGAAAAACACTAAGTTGTTCGAATCCCCCACATGTGCAAATTCCTCATTGGAATTATCCGAGTTAATTCAGACCACTATTCTCTCAGATATCGAAAATCCCGGTTAACTGTGATTTTTTATAACTAAACGGGCTAAGTCAGATAAAGAAAAGACATATCAAGAAAATATTTTATAATTTAAATTTAATATACATCATGTGGGTAGCTGGTGAGTCCTAATGTTTTCTTTCCACCTCTAACTCTCTTGCTATTCCAAATTTTGAAGCAGCGCTTCCTGTGGCCTCATCTTGGTGGGTCAAATACTAAGATTGCCATTGGTCATCACTCTCGCCTTTAATTCGCTGAAATTTTCTCTTCTGAATCCCCTCTTAACTTGCTCTGTATCTCATGTGTGTTTAACCCACCACAAATGTAAAAGTGGTATCATAATATGGATCCCTTGTAAACAAGTGTTTGCAAAATGAAATGACAAAAATTCAGAAATAAAAATGTGAGTTTATTTTAGTATGTCATGACCTGGGATTCTGTGAACGATAAACACGTACATACCATTATATAGAGGTATCAGCAAGACAATGAGTATGTTAATAGTCATGGGATGACACAAGTGAAGCGAAACTAAGTTATATAAAGGAGTCATATAAGAATTACTGAAGAAAGCAAGAATTAATTTTGGTATACGCGAAGTAGCCAATTTTAAAAAATAAGAAGGGGAAATAAAGAATTTAAAGAAAGGTGGCAATTCAAGGCTAGAATCGTCAGAAATTTATTTTAAAACACAGTTATAACTAAGTTGATTAGTTTTAGGTTAATATATCTTTATATATATATATATATACATATATATATATATATATATATATGTGTGTGTGTGTGTGTGTGTGTGTGTGTGTGTCTGTGTTTAGGTCGTAAAATAGAGAGTTCGACAGAAGGGTTGCAGTCATGGCCAGTTGCTTTGGAAAAATAAGACATCATTTTTAGTCACGAAGCATATTGCCAGAACGTCGGTTGGATGGGTTCCCACTTCTTTTAAGGACAGGTTAACTGAGGTATCAGCCATCAGGAAAAATCTAACAACGAATCTTCGAAAAATCTAAGGGAACATCTCAGAAAATATCTCTGAAAAAATCTAAAAAGGAAATTCTCGGAAAAATCTGTCTCCTATAGCGTGCATCTTCTTTTCGTTCAAAATTTTCTGAATTCACCGCTAGGGCATTATAAAGTTTTAATTTTTTAAACCCTTGTCCTTAAGGCGGGAACTGTAACTCCAGTGGTCAGTTTAGATTAGGGGTTAGACAAGGAAAAGCAAAGAGGATTTTGCCCTTAACTTTAAATTTCAAAACCCCTGAGAATTTTCTCAGGTGGTAATGAGGGCTTTCCGCTTTAAATTTATTTCGGAACTATTGATCCGTCAAATTACTGGAAGTTTCACGACAGTATGTTCCTTATGGGACTGACGTCAGAGTTTTAAATAAAATCTCGACATTAGTTTACAGACTTAAATTATCTTCTCTTTTACACACACACACATGTATATATATATATATATATATATATATATGTGTGTGTGTGTGTGTGTGTGTGTGTGTGTGTGTATACATATATCATTAGATTTTTAAAAAAAAAAATATCTTGGTTAATCAAAGCTCAGATGATCAAGGTACTTCTTTAACAATTTTGTAATCGTATGGCTGTCTTTATTGTATAAACTTAGATTAGTATATTAACTAGAATATTTATTTTCCTTTAACGACACTCTTTTTACTACACTTCTAACATATTTTTAAAACCTATCTTCATTTCATACGGATAAGAAAAGACTTTTTTATTTTATTATCACTCAAAATTTTTACGTAAAAGTCATGATAAATAATAAATTTTCTTTGAACTTTGAATAGTATTTACAGTTGAGAAATACACACGTTAAAGGCATTTATTAATCAGAATAGTGCTTTTATCTCATTCTTTTCTAAAACTTTTTGGTACTTATTCAAAAGCATTCTTTCATTCACTTTACCTTAGGGAAACTTCTTTTACCTGCATAAATCTCTTTTTAAAACTGTTCTCTGAGGCGCATGTTTCGTCGAAGAAAAGAAAATAAAACTTATTTACGTTTTCGGCTTAAAAATGATCTAGTCTCTAAAAATATAGCAGTTACTGACAGTAAGCAGGAGAGCAGAAATAACACTTCACATTTTAAAATTGGAATTTAAGTTTATCATAGTTCTGATTGGTTGGTTTATTGATTGACTCATAACTGTATTTGCTATATTTTTTCGCGATCTTACATTCTACGCATTTCGAATCGTTTTCAATCGAAAACTTCTTTTATAAAAGTCAAAAGGGAAGAAATTTTAAATTTAAAACCTTAAAACATGGTCGTGGATAAGATTTAGTTGCAGTGGTGGGGGATGGAGCTTGAGCGGTACCGAGTTAATTATGTACTTCAATACTATTTAACTAAAAATTAAAATTTGATTTGAAAAATTTATAAATTTAATATGAATATTGAATATTAATAATAGAACTGAAACTTTTATAAAATCTAAAGTTATATATCAAAACATTCGTGAAGAATCTTCAGTAATACGTTACAGTATAAAACAATTTGGAATAAAAATATTAAAATTTCAAAAATAGATAGAAGTTTTTATTTAAATATTAAATTGAAGTATTCAGGTTAAGAAAAATTATATCTGAAAAAATACTTTTACTTCAATGTTAAAACGCAATAGAATTATTATTATTTCCAATATGGGTACACCTGTTTTTATAGCATTCGCCACTACCATGCCGCATGGGCCATTTTATTATAGAAGCACCATATATGCGGCCAAAATTGCTCCCAAGGACTAACGAAAACATACAAAATGGGTCAATGTAATATAGAAGTAGGGCCCAAGCAGAAGATCCCAGGAATTAGTCTGCCACTAACAGAGGTATTATTTGAGAACTTGAAGGACATTGCGACCACAAATCTGTTTTACGTACCCCATACGCCAATAATGAGCACAGCGTATCTTTTGACGGATCAAACCTCAAACTCTCAACCTTTCGGGCATGAGATAGATGCTTTTGAACAGAGCTACTGCATCTCAAATACATTGCAGTAAACTCTATAATATGTGGTGGCATATCGATCCTGTAGAACTTCCCCTCTGTCTATGACCCTGATCTGAAAGAATTTTGCATTTCTTCTTTAAGAAAATGAATATTATAACAAGCGTTAACCAAAATGCGTTATATACCTTTAGTAAATTGCATTTAAAATCCATACTAACATTCTTTTGCTTTAATAATTTTTCTTTCTAAACTAGAAAGATGTAGATTCATGCAGAAGCTATATTATATGAAACCGCTCAAGTCAAGTAGCCAAACAAAAGACTGGAAGTCTGTTACTCACAGAGACTTCATATTTCGGGATGATCTTTGGTCGATAAATTTCCCAAAGCCGAGTCTAGACTTAAGGCCAGGGTTCAATGAATATACGTGTCGCAAGTGGTGTAAGGAAATTCACAATGAACCGCTTCCAGGTACCAATGAAACCCTTCATTTGTTTAATTTAATAATTTAATTAAAACTATTCTAAATATTGAGATGTCAATTCTCGTAGAAGCTATGTTATTTGAAACCTCTTAAAGCTTATAGCCAAACAAAAGACTGGATGTCTGTTACTCACAGATATTTTGTATTTTGGGATGATCTTTGGTCAATAAACTTCCCAAAGCCGATTTTGGAATTAAAATCATAGTTCAGCGAATGTACATGCTGCAAATGGTGCAAGGAAATCAAAAATATATCTCTTGAGGGTATGTATAAGACAAAGATTTTATGCATTTCATATCTTAACCTTTTGCGGAACAACATTGAGTCTATCTTCCCATCATATTTCTTTACGGCAAGTCCACCGTCTTTGTGGCTTATAATATGGCTAAGCATGTCGACGCTTTTGACACTTGTTTAATCCAATATTGATACTTGTTTAATTCAGTGTTAACACTTATTTAACTCAGAGTTGATACTTGTTTAACTCAGTTAAAATGGGTGGACGATGATAAATTCATGTAATTCAAAAATGAATTTGGATAAAAACAATCTGAAACAGACTATTAGGCCTGAGAAGAAATCTATCTGAGACAGAAACGGTTAAATCTTCGCACTCAATTATATTTCAATTTTGTTAGAAGCAGCTCTTAACGCATTTATGTGTTTTATTTGAAATATTCTTAAACTTAAATGTTAGGCAATTTAAATAAATAAATGGAAAGACAAATTCAATTAAATATCAGCTCTATTTACAGTAACACACATTTAACACATTAAAAAACTGTTGTGTCTTCTTCCTCCATTATCTATCTAGTTATCTATTTGAGCATCTATTGGTTTAGGTTTAAAACATTGTCGAGTGAGACTCGACAAAGGAGCTCCTGAGATAAAAACTGATGTCGAGTCACGGCTTAGGAGTGCAAATGGTTAATACAAGAGATTCTGGTCTGTACTTTTACATTTCAATACAGGTTAGGTGACGGATAGATACTAACATAGGAAGCAAAGAAAAGTCAAAAATGAAATGCATGAAAATTACATATGCCAGTTAACAAATGAGTGGTATTGAGAAATTAACCCTTAAACAATAAAAAATAGTCAAAAATAAATTCTCAGCAACCTTTTACCATAAGTTACTCCCCGTAAAAAATAATTATATCAACCAACCATTATAATATAAATAGCTGCCAATTCAATAATACTAAAATAACTGTTTTATTAGCTTTATTAAAGCTTGTTTCAATTATTTGAAAAAAATGTTGACTAAGACTCGATAACGGAATTCCTGAGATAATAGCTGATGTCGATTCATGACTAAGGAGTGCAAATTGTACAATAGATTCTGGTCTGTGATTTTACATTTCATCAGGGAAGGTGACAGAGAATTACTAACACAGGAAGCAAAGAAAAGTCGAAAATGAAATGCATAAAAAGTGCATATGTCAGTTAACGAATCAGCGAAGTAAAAATTAATCCTGTGACTCACATGATGTTCATATATTGTATAACAACAAAAAAAATTACCAGTAGTATTTAAAAGAAATGAGATTTAATTTTTTTAGCAATGAAATAATAAAAGTTTTTAAAACTCTATTGTTAAAAAAGCTATGTATTATGGGTAGGTATGGTACACAGTTA
>CM063504.1:7769478-7944478 GCA_032207245.1 Pardosa pseudoannulata
TCTGTCCCTATCTCCCTTTTAAAAAAAAAAAAAAAAAAAAAAAAAAAAAAAAAAAATGTAACTCATTTTAGAGTATAGATATATTATTTATGGAGAAGTGAAACCGTAATAAAGTTTCTCCCGGGGAAAAAATACGGATAAAATATTAAAAATGGATATAACGGAAATGCGTTAAGCTACTGAACCACATTTTAAAACTTCTCTGATTTAGATCATATTTTATTCACCACCTGTAAATAGGATCCCAAAACTTTAAAGACCTGGAGCACAATTTAATCAAAATAACAAAGAAGAATCTATCAATGTATCATTACTTTCAAAAGTTTTCGCAGCTTAGATTGAAATATAGTGAAAGAATATTGCTCTTCCCTCCGGGTAAATTTTTCTATTTTTTCCACAAATGGAAATGATTTACCGGTGTATAACCACCTCAAGTTCATTTATTTTACACAACCGCTCAAGGCAAGTACAAATAAACCTATCTCAGAAAGCAGCAGTTAATTTATTTTTTGCATTCAACTAGCAGCGGAAGCAGAAAAGATAACTACTCAATATGGCAGAGGAATACGGCTTAACAAGGAAATATATATTATTGAACTGCTGTCACATGAATTCACTTAAAAATATTTTTTAAATTCCTTCATGAAAACACACAAAAATAAATTAATTAATATTTAAATATAAATCATCATTTTGTTTAAAACTCTTCAATACCTACTCTATGTAAGAAAGAAATTCTAAATTTTAAATCATAATATTATTTAAATATCTTTGTTACTTTACTTAATTTTTGTAACAAATAAATATAAAATTTATATCATCGCAGTATTTAAATATATTCATTGCAATACTTTGTATAGCAAAGAAATGTAAAATATAAATCCTCATATTATCTAAATCTCTCTTTTACAATGATTATTTTCCTCTTCATTATAGTAATTACTTTACATGACAAAGAAATATAAAAATTTAAACCATCACATTATTTAAACCTTTTCATTACAGTGCTTACTTTATATTACAAAGAAATATAAAAATTTAAACCATTACATTATTTAAACCTCTTCATTACAGTGCTTACTTTATATGACAAATAAATATAAGAATTTAAATCATCACATTATATAAATATCTTCATTACAATTCTTAATTCACGTAACAAAGAAATATAAAACTTTAAATCATTACATAATTTAAAACTCTTCATTATATTACTTATTTCATATGATAAAAAATATAAAAATTTGAATCATTACATATTTAAAGATCTTCATTAGAGTACTTACTTTATATGATAAAGAAATATAAAAATATAAATCATCGCATTATTTAAATCTTATTTTACAGTATTTACTTTATATGACAAAGAAATATAAAAATCTAAATCATCACATTATTTAATCCTCTTCATTATAGTATTTATTTTATATGACAAAATAATTTAAAAATTTAAATCATCACATTCTATAAATCTTTTCATTAAAATTCTTACTTTTTGTAACAAAAAAAATAATAATTTAAATTATCACATTATTTAAACTTCTTTATTATAGTGCTTACTTTATATGACAAATAAATATAAGAATTTAATTCATCACATTATATAAATCTCTTCATTACAATTCTTACTTTATGTAACAAAGAAATATAAAAATTTATATCATCCCATTATTTAATCCTCTTCATTATAGACTTATTTATATGACAAAGAAATATAAAAATTTAAACCATCACATTATTTAAACCTCTTCCTTATAGCATTTACTTTATAAGATAAAGAAATAAAAAAATTTAAATCATCACATTATTTAAACCTCTTTAATACAGTGGTTACTTTATATGACAAAGAAATATAAAAATTTAAATCATTGCATTATTTAAACCTCTTCATTAGATTACTTACTTTATATGATGAAGAAATATAAAAATTTAAATCATCACAATATTTAAACCTCTTCATTAAAGTGCTTACTTTATATGACAAAAAAAAATAAAAATTTAAATCATTACATTATTTAATCCTCTTGATTATAGTATTTACTTTATATGACAAAGAAATATAAAGATTTAAATCATCACATTATTTAATCCTTTTGATTATAGTATTTACTTTATATGACAAAGAAATATAAAGATTTAAATCATCACATTATTTAATCCTCTTCCTTATAGCATTTACTTTATAAGATAAAGAAATAAAAAAATTTAAATCATCACATTATTTAAACCTCTTTAATACAGTGGTTACTTTATATGACAAAGAAATATAAAAATTTAAATCCTCCCATTATTTAATCCTCTTCATTATAGACTTATTTATATGACAAAGAAATATAAAAATTTAAACCATCACATTATTTAAACCTTTTCATTACAGTGCTTACTTTATATGACAGAGAAATATATTAACTCTAAATCATCTCATTATTTAAACCTCTTCATTACAGTGCTTACTTTATATGACAAATAAATATAAGAATTTAATTCATCACATTATATAAATCTCTTCATTACAATTCTTACTTTATGTAACAAAGAAATATAAAAATTTATATCATCCCATTATTTAATCCTCTTCATTATAGACTTATTTATATGACAAAGAAATATAAAAATTTAAACCATCACATTATTTAAACCTTTTCATTACAGTGCTTACTTTATATTACAAAGAAATATAAAAATTTAAATCATTGCATATTTAAACCTCTTCATTAGATTACTTACTTTATATGACAAAAAAAAATAAAATTTAAATCATTACATTATTTAATCCTTTTGATTATAGTATTTACTTTATATGACAAAGAAATATAAAGATTTAAATCATCACATTATTTAAACCTCTTCATTAAAGTGCTTACTTTATATGACAAAAAAAAATAAAAATTTAAATCATTACATTATTTAATCCTTTTGATTATAGTACTTTACGTGGCAAAGCAATATAAAATTTAAAATCATCACACTTTTTTAATCCTCTTCATTACAGTACTTACTTTATATGAGAAAAAAAATATAAAAATTTAAATCATCACATTCTATAAATCTTTTCATTAAAATTCTTACTTTTTGTAACAAAAAAGAAATATAAAAATTTAAATCATCACATTATTTAAACATCTTCATTACAATACTTACTTTATATGACAGAGAAATAAAAAAATTTAAATCATCACATTATTTAAACCTCTTTAATACAGTGGTTACTTTATATGACAAAGAAATATAAAAATTTAAATCCTCCCATTATATAAATCTTTTCATTACAATTCTTACTTTATGTAACAAAGAAATATAAAAATCTATATCATCACATTATTTAAACCTCTTCATTACAGCACTTACTTTATATGACAAAGAAATATAAAAATTTAAACCATCACATTATTTAAACCTCTTCATTACAGCACTTACTTTATATGACAAAGAAATAAAAAAAATTAAATCATCACATTTTAACCTCTTCAATACAGTGCTTGCTTTATATGACAGAAATATAAAAATCTATATCATCACATTATTTAAACCTCTTCATTACAGCACTTACTTTATATGACAAAGAAATATATAAATTTAAACCAATAAATAATTTAAGTGTCTTATCACAATGCTTACTTTATATGATAAATAAATATAAAACATAAATTATGTACAATGGCAAAACTTATTGCTGATGCTAACATATTAATTTTAAAAATCTTGTTCTTATGCTATTTAATCGATTTAAATTATTGAAGTTGATAAATTACGAGATAACAAGTATCGTGAATACAAATAAAATACAAAATCTTTGAATAACCACCAAAGGCATTACATATAGAAATAATATATAAATTCATATTTAACCTAAATTCTTTTTGCTAATTCATGCATTACATCATTTATATTAACTTCAATATTTCCATGAATATTTAATGAAGTTATAAAGGCATTTTAACTAAACTGTATTTCTCAATTAGATGTGCCCTGGCTCATTAGGCAAAAAGAAATCCTAGTTAACATATTGTATGCGGGACACCTACTAGTACGTTTTCTGACGATTGATACTTGAGCGTGAATCACGTACTCGTACGGGTTAGTGTAACAACATGGTTTGTTTGTGGATACAAAAATAAGGATATATACAGGAAAACGAAGCCTAATGTTCTTGTCTACTACATAGATTCTGGAAAAATTTAGACAAAAACTAGTTTTTACATCAGTCAATGCGGAACCACAGAACGGGAAAAAATTAAAACTATATACTACTATTTCTATTTGATTTTTCATATTTACGACACTATTATAAATTTATCCACTAAAAAATATATTTTTTGTTTACAAAAATCTTATGGTTGTTATTTATATATTTCTATTTATATATTTGTTTATATATTTCAATATAAAATACGAAAAGTTGGTTAAAAAATTAAATAATTTTCGATCTATTAAGATTTAACTGAATAACTAAATTTACGAGTAAAACGCCCGCTCCCGGTACAATTCCGCTGCGAAATGTACCCACACACAATGTGTTACAGTTGGGAATTCATCAGAAAAATAAGTCCAGTATTTTGAAATTTTTATCGGGGTTTAAAAACACAAAGGTCATCAGACCGTCTGTATATTACGACAGCTCTGAATCGAATTCTACAAAATGATATGTCTTTCCCAACTGTAGAACCGAAGAGAGAGCATATTATGGGACTTTCTTCCCAAAAGAGTAAAGATTGTTCAACAATTTTATTAGACAACAGTGAACCTTGGTTATTTAGGCTAAATTCAAAACCCCATAGGCAGCACTTAACTGATTGCAGACGCAATACCATTTTAATGGGACATGTGGAAAATGTGACCAGTGAACAGAAAATTAGCATTTGATCCAGTGTTAGTTTTGAGAGGCGGGAACAAAGATTTTAAGTTGGAGAACACTGCTTTAACTGATATTTTACGGTTGGTAAATTAGGTATTATAAAAGGAAAAGGGGGAAAAGAAGAATTTTTAATATCTATATTAGGAATAATAATTTTGATTTATTCAGTTTGTCCTGTCCCTATGATGAAGTGGGAACCCGTCCTTCAACGTTATCTTAATAAAGGTCTTAGCTGAAACGATATCCTTTTTATGGCCATGACTGCAACTACCCATCGAGAAGTCCGTCTCATTACCCCCCGATATATATATATATATATATATATATATATATATATATATGTGTGTGTGTGTGTGTGTGTGTGTGTGTGTGTGTGTGTAATCCCTTAATTACAAAACTGCTAGACACATTATAGCCCCCATTATTTTTACTTGCCCAGGCTACTGGGAAAGGAGAAGCCTAATCAGCTAACAGTAATAACGATGTAGTCTGGCCACACTGAGAAGAACGGCACAAATATAATTAAAACTTTATTTTAGAGCTGCTAAAACGGGCATCTTTACTAGTCAACGACAGACAAAGGAAAGACACAAAAATCCCTCTGCTCGAACAGAGGTGCACCCTAGAGCGAAAACGGAAAAATTTTTCCAAGGTAGAAGAAACTTACTCAGCGAATTAAGTGTTAAGATCAGGAAAAAACGCGGAGCCATTTGCCGGCGACAGCTGGAAAACGTGTTGAATAGACAGAAAATTTACATCTATAGGATAGAAAGCTTTGGGAATTGTATCGAAAGAATTTTAAGTCGAAGACACTTCTTTGATTAAGACATTTAGAGGCTGGGAAAAAGATTTTAAGGAATTAGAATGGGAGAGAGGAGGTTTTTAAGGAAATATTAAAGTTAAACAATTTTCATGCATTACATATATATATGTGTGTGTGTGTGTGTCATGTCTTGGATAAAGCAGTCAAGAAGAGTCCATTATTGTCCTCCTAAATCTTTATTTATTCTTGATAGTCCAGACATGAGAGATCTTAAATAGGAAGTACTATCGATACAAAGTCTGCTATAAGTACTACTGATATGACTAGTCTGATTGACACAACTAAGTTAACTCAAGTCTAGGGAGAGAATGTGTGTACTCTAAGTGCTGCCAGAATAGAGAGTGTGTGAACTCCTTACTTAAAATATAAAATCTTACACTATATTTTTTTTGGGGGGGAGGTGTTGTGCTTGACCATTTAGACTTTTCGAGAGCGTGTATTGGACGTTCTTGAAACTCTCCATTGGCCGTTGCACTTTTTCGTTTTTGTTTTAGTCTAACCGAACAGATAGCTTGGGATATATTCTTTGTGGGGTGCGGGAGTCTCACCCGAAAGTTATGTGACTGTCTAATGTCAAAAGGGGATTAACTCGTTTAAATGACGACTTCTTTGAAGTCAAAGGGGAGTTAAAATTGAGTCTTCATGGCCCACAGTTGCCACATGGCTCACACTGTGTTTTCAGATTTTGTTTGTTTGTGGGGTTTTCCCTTATTACTTTTTATTTTCGGGGAGCTTATTCCTATATCTGTTTTTTCTAAATTGCACACACACACACACACACACACACACACACACACACACACATATATATATATATATATATATATATATATATATATATATATATATATATTAGTAGAAATGTTTACGACTTAATCAATCTACACTTAAAATCCCACATAAGTTCCCTTACTGAACTCCCTGATTTTCTCATCTTCATCTGCCAGAGAAAAAAAACCGTACTGACATTACACTATTGCTTTTAACGTTAATAATGTTTTTTCATCCAAATATCTACTACTGGCAAAATGGAAAATTTAGCCTTTTTTTTCTTTCTTTTTTGTAAGACAAACTACTTCAATATGTAACAAGTAGTACACCCTTTTTATGTAAGATATTAAGGATTATTAAAATATATTTTTGCTAGTCAATTCCTCCAAACATCTTCTCAAATCTGTTTTTGTGATACAATAAATGAGAGTGTGATGTCCTTTATTAGCTAGTAAAAGACATTTGAATGCAGATAAAATCCTCTTTTTGTAAAATAAATTTCTCAAGAGTCATATATCGTTTAGGTAGTATTGAAATCCAATTTCAGAGATCTGATATCAAAGGTTTACAAATAACAGTAACAAATATTTTACCTCTCGTCAAAAGCTAATCATTATAACCAACAAATATTCTTATACCCTTATTCTATGGGGTTCAGTTTAATATTGTTTTTATCAGTGGTTTCTAATCGGTAATAATATTCATATCAATTTATAATGAAAATTTTAAATAATAGCGAAAAGTAGGTATAATTAGTCTTTTCAACATAATCTTTTTACCAAAGCGAGTACATAATAATTGCGATAACACATGAGTACATTATTAAAATAACTAATGAAAACTTTAAACTGTCATGTTCCTGTAACACCAGTATACGACATCGATAATAATAAGCAGCTTATAATGTTCAAAGGAATAAAATATAGACTAGGTCACATGATACTGAAAAATTTAAACTTTTAGATAGCAAGGAAACGGGTGAAAATGTACGTTTAATACTTAAATTACTTATACTTCTATTATTTTACACTTCTAAAACCCTCTTGGTCGAATTTTCACAAATAGCTATTTTAACTGTAGACAGATCAATTGATACGTAATCCGCTACAGTAATATAAAATCTTCCTATGCAATTTACATTGTCAAAAATCTAATGACAATATTGGACTACCTCTTTCTCGCCTAATTTATTACTCTGATGTTCCATTTGGTAATGATTATCTCTTAGATCTCATATTTAAAATGTATTATAAAATAAATTAATCTATAAAAATATAGCTACAATTATAAAATGCTTTCTATTTTCTTCTTAAAATTATCTCTAATTTCCTTAGAGGAAAAATGAAATTAAACTCCTAAAAATTAAGGTTACAAAAATAAAGAAAAAATACTTCAACTTCCTATAAAAAAATTTTCAATTTCTTGGTTCCAAACATGGACTTTTACTGAAGAGGGATATATTTTCAAAAACATTTTGAAGTTTAAAAAATAAGACTTCAAATATATATAAATATATATATAATATATATATTATATATATATATATATATAT
Source organism: Pardosa pseudoannulata (assembly GCA_032207245.1). Taxonomy (NCBI): domain Eukaryota; kingdom Metazoa; phylum Arthropoda; class Arachnida; order Araneae; family Lycosidae; genus Pardosa; species Pardosa pseudoannulata. Next base: position 7,777,480 of record CM063504.1, read on the forward strand.
AATATATATATATATATTATATACATATATATAGATATATATATATATGCATATATATGCATATATATACATATATATGTACATATATATGTAATTATATATATACATATATATATATATATATATATATATACATATACATATATACATATACATACATATATATATATATATATATATATATATATATATATATATATATATATATATATATATATATATATATATATATATATTTGTGAGGATGAGGCCACATTTTGTAGGAAGATTAAACAAGACGGGGGATGAAGGATTACAAGAAAATACAAATTAGTTCCAAAAGTCACCGCTAGGGGATATTTTTGGAGCTGTGTTATAGAGAATAGAGTGTTAACAAATGCAAATGAATACGGAATAAAATTGCCTTTGATTATGCACATTTTCTGATTTAGTTCAACTGCAATATGGCAACATTTTTAAAAAAGAGTAAAATCTACATAAACACCGATAAAGTTTCGTGATCTGCAATATCACGTACGCTGAGCAGAAGAAGTTCTTGTTTATTCCTACATGTGGCGTCATTCTCATAGATTACAGCACTGTCAAAGAGCTAAGCGCAGCTACTGAACTGAGTTTCCGTATTGATTTGCATTTGTTAACACTCTATTTTCTATTACACAGCGCCAAATATTCCCCTAGCGGTGACTTTTGGAACTAATTTGTTTTTTCGCGAAATCCTTCGTCGGCCGTCTTGTTTAATCTTCCTACAAAATGTGGCGTCATTCTCGCAAATAGATTGCGATACAAAACACTGTGAGCACTGTCAGTTTAATTGTGGGCACCCGGTGTATATATATGCCTGTATGTATATATGTATATATATATATATATATATATATATATATATATATATATGTGTGTGTGTGTGTGTGTGTGTGTGTGTGTGTGTGTGGATGTATGTATTTACTTATATATATGTGTGTGTGTGTTTATGTGTAGTACCAGTTTCTCTTTTAGAAACAACAAAATACCACGTAATAAAACAAGGTATAAAATAAATTGGACACATGAGCAGATAGAAATGAAGGCCTTATTATTGTGAAATAACCACGGTTGCACATTTTTACAGATCCTGACAAGTAGTAAAAATCCTAGACTTGTTATAACAAACGGAAATAAATAACAAGAACAGCATCTTAAAACTTAATGAGATAATTAAACTTTGTATCACAAAAATATTCAAGTTACACACAAAATAATTTCAATTTAATTCCGAAATTTCCAATATCCCGACACAATCTGCTTTCCTGAGAAGTTTAAATTAGCAACTCTGCAGTTCTCCCGGGAGAAATACCTTAATTGAGACAAATCGCCAAAGCTTGCACAGATCTCACACGCACACTCAGATATTGGCTATGAGCCAGGACTGGGAACACCTTAACTCTTACATGTGGTTTCAGAAGTGTGAGGCACAAAACAACTGCTCCGGTTACATGCAATCTGAATTATATAACGCTTGCTATTTATTTTCTGAGGTATTTCATACTATCCAGTAAGAAAATCCATTTCTGCTTCTTTTAATGTCAGTATTCCATACATTTTTACAAATAATAAGCTTCTTTAACTACTTTCCTCACTTCTCTGAACTCATTTGTTTAAAATTTAAATTACTAATAAAATTCTTTAGGGTAGCGAAATATAAAATTTATATTGTCAAACCCCGATATAATGCTACTATCCGTCCCGATACAAATTTCGCGTTATGAAAAGTTTGTTGGTTTTTCAATTCTAATTCTACATGTTCTGTTAAAAATAATTAAAACATAAAGTTTCCTTTTTATATTTCAAATAATAAAAATTTGAATACATTGCATAAGCATATAACCAATACTGTAACGTATTTAGCACCTAGATCAGAGTGCACAAGTGTTTAGGGATATCACACAGTCAGCAAGTACATTTAAATTTCCTTTATTGAACGATTTTGGATAAAGTTGGTACATACAAGAAATATATACAAAGATCCACAGAATGGAGATCCTCTGCAGCCGATAACAGGTGTAGACCCGTTCTGATTCTAGAGGAGATAAAGCGGATCGTTCCCTAATTATATTTCTGGCAACTTGGCCGCAAAGGGAAGAGAAACTTTCTCTTTTTACACTCTGCTCCCTACTACTTTACTGGCAACTTGGCCGCAAAAAAGGAAGAGTAATCTTCTCTATTTAGACTTTGTTAGTCTATCAACCAGGACTGGCTCACAGCCTGAAGTCCGCAAAAACAAAGTCGTCCTGTGACTCGCCGAAAAATTCCTCTCTATATAAGGATAGACACGTAGCTGGCGTCCAAAAAACGAGAACCCCGAGAGATCCCAGTAGTCCAAGTAGTAAATTTGTACGGGGCTTCTTGACACAGAGTCGTATCCCCAGTAGTGAGCGCTGAGATGTCTTAACTGATGTGAATCTTAAGATTACTATGAGTATTTTAAAATAATAACAATTTAGCAAGTGAAAGATCTTGATAATATATAAAAAATATATGGGTACTACCCCTTACCGGGAATCGAACTTGGAACTCCGCGGTGGGAAACCAGTGGCTTAAAGCTCTCCAAAGTGACGTCGGATCATCATGACATCACTCATTTTCCGAGGACCGCATAGGCTGGGGAGGTTAGGAGGGTTCTCAATATGCCTCGATATTAATTTGTATCGGCCAGCCACCAGGGACGTGACAGCTATTACGCTATAGAGTCACAAACCTAGATTTCATTGCTCCACTCCATTGTTACGCTGGCCCCATCTGCCTGAGAATAAAGACCGAACAACAGCTGATCTTCTCGCCGGTAACAAGTTGGACATTGTAATATGAGGCATAAGTCTGGAACTCTACAATACATAATATAATTTCACAAGAATTCAATTTTTTTTCGAATTAGAAATATTTAAAAAAAATGTTTGAATTTTCTTTCTATAATTAATACGATACCTTATGGTAACAATGTTTTTCGTTCCAATATCTAGTACATTTTGTAGTTTCTTCTTTTCATGTTCTTAGCCATTTAAGGTAAGCCTTCACTTCTTACCATTTACATTTATTCCATCTACGGATGATTCAGAGAAATTGTTATATCGTGTCTCTTTATGTTCTAGACTACCATAAAAAGATACCGTGTACCTGCTGGTGTTTAAAACTTTTTTAATTAAATATTTTAAAACCTTAAAAGTTTATTCCAATCTAACTGTATGATTATTGATTCAGCTGAATCCCATTTTGAAGTAATGGAAGTAAAGAACTAACAGACAACGCCGAAGAGTTAGCTGTCATGGAAGAGTCTTCAGAAGGCTTTGGGCCCACTCTAGGTTATCATGTCGATGATTACTGAAGGATCATTCTGTTCCTCTGAAGTTGCTAAAAAAAGAAGAAAATTTCTTTCAGGATTAGACTTTTGATCGTGGATGGCTTATTCGGGAATTATATCTTCATTCATCATCTCGTGCAAAATTCTTATATCGTGTCTCTTAATGTAATAGATTACCATAAAAAGATACCGTGAACCTGTCTTTAAAATTTTTTAATTAAATATTTTAATTGATTGTCGATTCGGCTTGAATGATAATTGATTCAATTTGAATGATTATTGATTCAATTGAATCAGATTTTAAAGCAATCGTAAAAAATAATTGGTAGACAACAGCGAAGAGTAGGCTTTCATGTACTTGTGAACTGAGGTTTTGGAGTATTTTTCGTCATTACTTTTAAAAGTAATTTCAAGATATATATCTTAATAAATGTTTTAATAGCAATTTCAAACTAATTTTATTCAGAATCTAGGAACTATTCAACTTAAAAATGTTCTACATAAATAAATATAATTTTAACATAAAATTTTACTTCAACTTGAATAAAAATTTGCCTAAATAGTTCACGAAAATTCAAAAATATCTATTCTTTGCAATAAACCTTATTTAATAAAATTTGCTTACTATTGTACTTTTTAAAGCTCAAATTTGCCCAAAGACCAACAGTGCATGGTTTCTACAGATTTTGCAGATTTTGTTTTCATTTGCTATGAAACCTTACGATTTTTTAATTTCCTAGTATGTTTTTTATTGAAAACAGAAGCATTATATTTATCAAGACCTATAGAAGCGGAATCTCTTTGCTTTAAACGTTATCACAAAAACGGCAATCCGAATGACATTTGAGTTTAGACCAGGGATGGACAAACTTTTTCGGCCGCGGGGCAAAAATCGGAAGAAAATAAATTTGGCGAGCCAAGATAAATTTTTCTAAAATTTTAAAAACAATATAAAAGTACCTGATAGTTTAAATACGTTAATGAAATGAATGAAATTGCAATTTCATTTTTAAAAGTTCCTTATAGTGAGGTTCGATGTGAGATGTACTGATTTTAAGGAACGATGTTAAATGCTCATCTGTCAGTCTACTTCTGAAATTGTTCTTTTTAAGATTCAAAGTTGAAAACACTTGTTCACATATAAGAAGCAAATATACCGCTGATCTTCTGGAAGTGAGATAATAAAGTTGGGATACAACCAAGTAACCAGAAATAAAATATAGTGCACATGATATTTTATTAGTATTGCAGTATGACAGTTTCGCTTAAATTTCATAAAAACTTAAGGAATGATTTAATCAATAATATTGTCAATTACGAAACCACTGATGCTAGCAATAGAAGAAGGCCTTTGGCCATTCTTGGCAAAGTTCCTTGATGTTTTTGTGTTGTCTTTATAAAAAATCAAAAAATCTCCAAAAAAATTTATTAAAAATCTACAAAATGTAAGAAAAAAGTTTTAAAATATCTTAAAAATGGCCATACATCATAATTCGTACCTCTCCCGATATTTCTATATCATTCCGACTCGGCTTTCCGCTCTCTCTGAGAGGAAGGAGCATTTTATGCATTTTTCTCCAACTGAAAGTAACTGATATCATCACTATCAAGTCTTTTCAGACCGTGATGGCATGGTGCATCCAGTAGGGTGTCTGCCAAGCTATAACTCGCAATTTCAATTTCTGATTTCTATATCAATAAAAATGTTTTCTTCATGGTTTTTGTACGGATGTCCCTGGCCGCAAAAATATGTGTTTTATTTCTATTCCTAAGCTTTCTACTCTCTAGTTTTGTGTCTGGAACTCATGAATCCACTTCCCTATCTCCTCTTTTCTCTTTTTAGTTGTTTTATTTTCTGCTCGTTGTCATTTTATGCTTACTGTTAAATCTCTGGATTAGAGGGCTCGGCCCAGGCAGTCCAGTTGAACTACCATCCTGAAGATCCTGAAGAACAGTTTCGCTATAACTGGGTGGCAGTAGTAGAAATAAAATATAGTGTATCCCTTAATTATAAAAAGAAACCCTTTAAATATTTTAAAAATCTTTACACTTTCAAGGTTCAAAGAAATGTAAAAAAATTGTTGATGATACATTCATGCAGACAAAATTTGAAGGGTGATTTTCCTTTCAAACTAAAATTGAAGACTGTGAAACGGAAAACATTTCACTACCACATATGCTAGTTTTTTTTCCCAGCTCATTCTTTTACAGCTGTTTCAATTACAACGTATATTGCTCCAGGACGGGTTACAAAAGTTATCTGCAAATCCTGCTCTACACTTTATGCATATTTCATTCTAATAAAAGATATTGCACTTCAAAGTTCCAGTTTTCATTTCGATAGGTTATATTAAGTTGTGAAAAATTTTCTCTAAGATTTAAATGGTCGGAAATATAAATTTAAATAAAAGTAAAATAAGATTTATATTAGTAATATGTATGATAGAATATAGAGTAAAAAATTATGTTTTTATGCTGTATTTGTAAAGAAATATTTAATTTATCAGTCAACTAAAGCATGTGGTTTTTTGTTAGATTTTAGAACTCGTATAACAGATTTTAACGAATTTTTTTTTCTTTTTGCATTTTTTTAATCCAATTTCATAAATAAGTAAATAAAATACGAGGCTCATCCAGAAAGTAAGTTTCCTGATTTAAAAGAAAAAAAGAACTCACACTTCCACGGATATATTTATTGGCAACAAGTACAGAAATGTTTCAGGTATTTTTCAACATAGCCACCACCAGAATTGAGACACTTGTCGTATTGTGGGATCAACTTTTGTATACCTCGGTCGTAGAACTCTACAGCCTGTGAATGGAGCCAGCCTTCCTGTCCCAGAACACCGTGCACATCCCTTTCCGTACCGACAGCGTCTGTTTGAATTTGGTCCTGACCGAAGATCCACTATGAAGCCATTGCATTGACTGCTGCTTCGTTTCCGGGGTAAAGTGCGAAATCCAAGTCTCACTGCCCGGCAATCCTGTCGAGGAACTCGCCGCCGTCCTCTTGATACTGTAACAGAAATGTAAGTGCTGCTCCTAAGCGTTGAATTTTGTGTTCGAGTGTCAGTTTTGGCTCATAGAGCTGACAGAGCTGACGATGAATTTCAATTGGCGAATGCTTTGTGCATTCAAGATCACCGACCGAACCTTGCAGGCAGCGGGAGAGGGAATTAGAGTTTCCATTTCGAACCACTGCTACCCATCTACTGGCACGAATCGGGACTTGTCAGATGGCATGTGATTAATACGTCATAGATCTGTTACGCACGCTCAATTAACACGGCTAATTACGTTTACTTTAAAGGGAAAAATATCGGGAAACTTACTTTCTGGATGCTCCTCGTAACTAATCATTGAAAAAGAACACCAAGCCCTAAAAATCGGTCTGTTACGAAATAAATTGTCTAAGACGCTGAATAGATAAACGTAATAGTTATAAACATGAAAGCATTTAAAGCACATAAAAAATAATGTAGGAGAATCCCTAACGATACCTCTGGAGGTGAGAAACCAAGCTTGGGGGTCTTCTGCTAGGTCTTTGTTTCAAAATTACGAGGACCCACTTTGTTTGTTTTATCCCGTCTCAGCAAGTTATTTCTGGTCGTCTGGGTGGTGCAACCATAATAAAATGGTTAACAATGAGCTTCGGTTTGATAGTAGCGAAAGCTATAAAAGAAAATACATCCCCTTTGGATGTAATAATAATGTTAAGGCGACCATGGATTTACAGCTAAACAAAATCATCAGGCATACTTAAGGATTAAAGCCAACAGAACTTGGGCCGAGAACCTTGGCATCGAAGTGGCATTTTCTCGTTCTTCACTCGGTCTCAAAAAGATCCTGATTCGAATATTTTTAATCATTAAATGCTATTATATACATAAATGGTTAGAATGATGGGCTAAATTTTCTAATTTTGCATAGTCCTCTTGAAAAGAAATAAAAAAATATATATTCGGGTACAGGGAATCCAGAGAAAATCATTTCACTGTTAAAACATATACCGAAGATATATATATACCGAACATTACATACGCCGAAGTAAGTTAGTAAAAATGCTCTTTACCTAACAGAAAACTAGATTGGTTTCAGGCAAAGATTTTTCCTTCTCGACAGATGTATATTTATTTTTAAGATGTGATGCCCAATTCGAAAATATTCCATCGTCCTGGTGCTCTTGCTGTAATTAAAAGCGAATGCCTTATTCAGATTCAAATCTCGCTGTCATAGGTCCGTGACGAGATGCAGTGGATTTAATAAAATCGGGAGAAAAGTACGTCTCCCGAATAAACACTTAGCACCAGTCGAAAAGTTGGAGTCGAATTACAAACACAATTAAACTTCACCGATGCGTAAAAGGAACCTCGAATGATTACTCTTAGAGGTAATACCTTCGTAGCAAACTCTAATCCTAGAACGAAAAGAGATTAATATTCGAATTATTTTCTAGGGAATGATTTGAGGATGCACGTGCTTAATTAAAACGTGGATTTGTTAGTAAACTGTGTGTCGGGACAGTATTAATTTTATAGTTCTTCATTAATAGTGTAACTTTCATGTTAGTTAGCACAGGTTTCTCTTTTATAAAAATTTCTCATTAGACATGATTCTAGTTGGATTAACTTTTAATGCCATAATTACAGATGCACTTCACCCCATCTAATAGCATATCATAATTTAGTTAATGCTTATATCCTATCTGACCTTTCGTCTTACGCCTATTCCACACTGTATGAACCTTGACTATTTTATTATGGTAGACTCTTTTAGCTGATCAATATTGGAACATGATTGATTCATGCAATTGCTCAATTCCCTTTGAGCAATTTGAGTTTTGAAAATGTAGAGGTAGTAACCCAGATTTAGTAACGCGAGGTAGTAATCATCCTTGACAAGAAAATTCTCATTGCAATTTCAAAATTTGGGAAAATTGTGGATTATATTTAATTATATATGTACACGTAGTGTGTGTTGATCCCAATCCTAATTCCTTCATCCAACAACTGGTTTTTAAATTCATCTGTATTTGTTCAATGATATTTTTTTTAATTTTCATTTTCTCAATTTCTCCTTTATCTTTTTCTTCAGGTTTTCACCATCTGTGATTAGATATGACTAGAAATGATGATGTTCCAATTTCAGCTCATCCCCATGAATTATTTTAAGAATAATTTATATATTCTGCATACATACACATGTGTTTATTCATATATTCATATATATATATATATATATATATGTGTGTGTGTGTGTGTGTGTGTGTGTGTGTGTGTGTGTGTGTGTGTGTGTAAATATTAAGTTTCGAATTTTAAAGTCAAAACTTAAATTTTAATTAATTAAAAGAGAACGAACTCTGTATGAAGCGGAAGAATATAGGAGTAAAGCTACAGTATATAAGAGCCAAAGATCACGCCAAATCCAGGTATCCCTAAACTTTCTACTCTTTAGTTATTGTATTATGGACTCACGAATCCACCATCCTATCCCTCTTTTATCTTTTAATTGTTTTAATGCTCTGCTCGTTGTCAATTTCTCTGCTTACTGTAAGAAATCTCTGGATTAGATGGCTCAGCCCCTGAAATCCAGTTGGCCTATTACCTTTTGTAGATCTCGTAGACCAAATTCCAGAAGAGGACAGGTATTTTATGGGTTGACTACCTGCTGCTGGATTGAATGTCGTATTGAGAAAAATAGAGCAAATATGGAATAAGCTGTTCAAAAACACTTTTAATGCCTGGAATGTATATTTTTCTTATTTTATTTATTTCTTTTCAGGTTCTATGCCTCACACACACACACACACACACACACACACACACACATATATATATATATATATATATATATATATATATATATAGAGAGAGAGAGAGAGAGAGAGAGAGAGAGAGAGGGGGGGAGAGGGAGAGAGAAGGAGAGAGGGAGTTGGAGAGATGGGGGAGGGGAGTAGGAGAGAGGGGAGGGAGAGGGAGTGGGAGAGCGAGAGAGATGGCAGAGAGAGAAGGGAGAAGGGATAGAGACGGAGAGGGGAGGGAGAAGGAGCGGGGAGAAGGAGTGACAGGGAGAGAAGGAGAGATATAGAGAGGGAGAGGGAGTGGGAGAGTGAGAGAGATGACAGAAAGAGAAGGGAGAAGGGATAGAGACGGAGAGGGGAGGGAGAAGGAAAGGGAAAGGGAGAGAGGGAAGGGAGATGGAGAGACAGGGAGAGAAGGAGAGATATAGAGAGGGAGGGGGAGGGGGAGAGCGAGAGAGATGTCAGAGGGAGAAGGGATAGAGAGGGAGAGGAACAGGAACAGAGAAAGAGAGAGTGATAGGGAGAAGGGATAGAGAGGGAGAGGGAGATGGAGTGGGACAAAGAAAGAGATGGAGGGGGAGGGAGGGAGAGCTCTAGTGAATATAGCACCCCTAAGGTAGGGATGGAGAACCTTTATCAATTAGTGTGCGAGTTAAATTAAGATTTATCATTTTCAGGTGTACAGTGTGCCCCTTCATATTTTATATCATCTTTAAACTCATATAATCTACATAAAAATATTTAATTTTTAAATAACTTGACATTAAATAAGGCCAATTTAACCCATTTTAAATTTCCTCCAATAGTTTGAGTAATACTTTTTGCCAAGCCATCAAAAATAAGTCAATGTTTTTCAACATTTAATTGTCTACTACCATTACCTCTCCATCCCCTACATCTAGTGTTTAAACTCAACTTTATGTTACATGGACTGACATTACTAGTATCATCAGTAAAGTGCTTACCCAAATACATCGTATTCAAGAGAAAAAAAACCTTAAGTATTAAAAATGAATAAAAGACCTTTAAAATTAAATTATATAAAATATCTAAATGTCTTAATAAATATAAAATGGGGGCGTTGAACTGGGAGACAAAAAGAAAAAAAAGAAAATATTTGTACCAATTTCTTGGCTTTTCAGTTTGTATATATATATATATATATATATATATATATATATATATATATATATATATATATATATATGTATATATATATATATATATATATATATATATATGTGTGTGTGTGTGTGTGTGCGTGTGTGTGTGTGTAGGTATGTATGTATGTATATCATATGTTTAAAGTTTATTAAAATGTACACCCGAAGAAACAAAATAGTAGAATCCAATTTTAATAAACCGGGTGCCATGTTTTGGGTACATTTTCTCGAGCGATCGCCAAATTAACCCCAAGCGTGTTTATACTTTCTATTTCGTCTTAAGTTTACACTCGATTTCGAAGTCTGTTTTGAATAAAAATATTTGAAATCTTTGTAAAGTTAATGTAATTACTATATGAGTTTTTAATGTATTCAAATGCATTTTTTAATTTTATTTTTTAACGAAACAGTGAAGAAATTTTGAAATAGGTAGAAATTATGCAAAATATAAGCATCATCACTTCGTTATATTTAGGCGAACATTGCCTAAACACTGTGGCTATTTAATTAAAATATTTTCAATTTTTTATTTAATATCTGACCACTATACACATAGTGGTCAGATATTCTAATCACATGTCATTTCCCTCCCAATAAGACCAAGGGTTGCCATAAATCTGGGTTCGAGAATTTGGCGATTACAGCTCACACTTGGCATGCTCACTAAACTGAGATACAGCCAACAAAATTAACAAAATGCATCCAGAAACTACAATTTTCTTACTTTCTTATTTGACAATTCATCAATAATGTTTAATAATTATAAATTGTTACATTTTCAAAAAAAATTACTTATAATTTTGTCTAAAGATATAGATATCAAAAATTATAGATCATAAAATAGTTTAACTCTTATTAAAAATCCGTTTCGATTATTTTAGTTGCATTTCTCAAAATATTTTAAACATTAATTTCTTTTACAATGTCTTTACATTGCAATCAATCACTCTTTTAAAAAATTACAAAAATTGTGAAGAAGTATTTCTTTAACACAAACCAAAGTTCATCACACGAGACGAACATACAGACAACTGTTTTAGCTTTACAATCGTATGAAAATACTAATTATATATATTATTATTATTATTTATTAGTTATTATTTTATAGTTTGCTTAATGTTCTTTAATTAATACAACTTGTTTGGCAAAATATATCACCACAGGATTTTGCTCTATCCTCTAATTGTGACACTATGGATACTACTGAAGAATAGGGTGCCCCTCGGCAAATTTGGTGAAATTATTGGCGATGTTTACTAAAACACAAAGGTATTTCATCAGACCAACATTGTATACCTTGCTATTTGGACGACTTTAATTGATGTAGATTGCGCCATTGTAATAGATTAAATGCATTTTCTTAATTGACTAAAACCACTGAGAAAGCGGGCATTTACATTTATGAACAATTAATCCCTGAACAGTTTACAAAGCCTGATAAGGTAGGGGTTAATAAGATATTCAATGCCTATCTTTGTCTCGTATAATACGAACCATACAGGTGAAGTAAACAGAATAATTTTAAATTTTAAGTTTGTTCCATGCTTATTTAATGACATTATACTTCTTTCAATAAAGATTTTTTTCCAAGATATATTAATCGTAAACTTTTAGAAGAGTAAGAAATCTAAAAATAAACTACCAATTTCATTTTCATTTTATTTTTCATTAGGGTCGTATCACACTAGTGTGTTCAACTATTTTACGCTGCTCTTTTAAGCTATAGTTGTGTGAAATGCACATTGAAAAGAAAGGTCGTTTATCAACTTCGACTTTTCCTATGCGGTACAGGAACAATCGAGCCAAATCAGCCAATTAGAGAAAAGAATTATAAGAGTGCAGATTTCAAGATGGCCGCTGTGTCATGTGTGATGAAGCAGTGGACTAAGTTTGAAGGCAATTTTTATTAAGTATTAAAAATATAATATATGGAATGTCATGGACACAAATATTGAATTGATGCATTAGATTCCCATCGTGAAGGAGGCCGCAAATGCCATCCCTCCTTTCTTTTTTTCAGGCAGTATTCGTATAACCGCCAACGCGAGTGTGGAATTCCACGCCAATGAAGAAAGGTGAATTGGATCGACTTCTTTGACAGATTAGTAACTCTATACCCTGCAAAGTGGGTGGAAATTGCAGAGTGAAGTAGTTGCCTCTGCATAAAAATATCTAAAACGAACAAAATATCTTAATATCAACTAAGATTTTGTAGACATTACTATAAAAATACATAGAAAGATTTGAAATTATGGAACCACACGTACATTTTCACTTGTCTGAAGCACGAAACAGTTGTCAGTATCTTCATCTCGGGTAATAAGGCTTTTTCATATTTCAACAAAATCTACTTTTTTTTTCTTTGGATAGCATATTTTAATATAATATATTCTGTAAAGAACTACAACTTTTTCATCTCGCGTAGGATATCAAAAGAACTACAACTTCTACTTCTCGAGGTGAATGTTTTCCGAATTTGATTGCTATTGTGTACAAAGTCGTTGCTCCGCTGTGTTATGAGCTAGTGTGAAATTATAAATTTTTGATAAATTAAAGTGTTTTGAAAAATGAATAGAGGAGTGATGTGATCAAGTTACAACTAATAAATGCAGTCGTCAACAAATAAATAAAAATTGTCAATTCATGACAATTCCATCGGCCGCCAAAGAAATTTGGCCGCCTGCGTGCACGTGCGTACTGCACACCTAATAGCCTCATGATAGATAATGCTGAAAAAAATAATAATGCAAACAGTTCAACTTGGTATATAGCCAATATTTTGAAAATATAACTTTAATAAATCATGTTTATTTTATTTTACATTATAATTGATATGTACTTTAATTACAATTAGTATATACAAAATTAACTACAAATAACAAAGTTTTTTAAATATTTATGAAATGAAAGCAAGATTACCAAAATTAATATATGTATATACGTTTTTCAAATTGGATTTCACAATTCATTTTCATCAGAACATTTAAGATTATAAATGGTTTCAATTCATTTACAGTCCATTAAATGGAAGTCCAAATGTGGAAGATTTTCAACATTCAGAAAACACCAAAGAGCTTCTTCATTTCAACACATATATAAAACATCTAATTCAGTATATTCAGAGGAAAACATCACGGAATTTATAAAACTGCAAAATAAAAATTTCAAATCATGTGTTTAGTTATTTATATTAATGACTCTATTTTACTCTTTGTTGAAGCACTGAGTCGCATGCAATAATAAATCAAAGGTAAAAAATTCTTCAATGATCTTACTATGAAAGATGAATACTGTCAATTAGTAAAAACACACACTGCTTCATAGTTCCGTGATATTTTCCCAATTCAACATACTCTACGATATCACTTCAACAAACATTATACTCTAAGAATATTAGATTAAAATGTCAGTTACATACATCACACAATGGACACTTCTATAAATAAATATGCTGATTTGCTAAATATGGAACCCTCTAACAGTGATAAAGTGAATTGACATCGGATGCGTAATAACAATTATTATTTAACTGCATGTTTCATTTCTAACTACTGATAACAGTGATAACAAAAGAAAAAACTTCAATGTTTTTCTTACTTGTTGTAGTACCTATAATATCAGTTTCTTACACACTTTATTAACTTTTTGCGCGAATGTAAGAGATGCACTAGAGTTAATTTCGATTTCGGTTTAGAGCGCTACAGTTTACTGTTTTGCTACATAGAGGCTAATGAACCAGGGACCTACTACCTAAATTCGATTTCAAACGTCTACAAACATTTAAGCCAGCAGCGGAATTTGAACCATCGAACTCCGGTACCAAAGAGCAGCGCTCTAACATTCGGCCCTCGACTGGCTTTGGTTTTCGTAGCTTCAGACCAGAGGAGGCTACAAATACCTGCATTTGGTAATTATGTTCCCTGAATCACGGTATCTCAGTCAGCAAAGGCATCAATCTCATAATCGGAGGATTGTGAGTTCTAGGTTCAAGCTGGCCAAAGATCCGCCGTGTTCATTAATAGTGGCTGGGGGCACGTAAAATGGGTTCATGGTCACAATATCCTCCAAGTTCCCCAGCGATACTTCTGGAGGTGACAGGCCGAGCTTGGGGTTTTTCCAAACTACGAGGACCTATTTTGTTTGTGCTGTATTAGGGAATGATGTTGACCGCTTATGAGTGCCCCCACATTAAAATGGCCATCAATTATCTGCGGCTTGGTAGCGGTGAGTGCTATAAAAACAAGTGTCCTCGCATTGCAAATAATGATAATAATATTCTATCTCAATGATGGATAAATTGTTTTAGGGAGAAGGTAAAATATCAAAAGAAAAAAATTAGTGAGTGAATATAACCTATTATAATTTTTTTTTTTAAGTTTACAAATATCACAATAAAAATATTAATGCGGAAAATAAAACTGAAACTGCATTTTTAAGTTATATTTAAATTTGAAATGCGAAGTAGCGCTAAATGCTCATCTCTTAGTTTGTTTCTAATAGAATTCTTCATAAGGTTCAAAGTAAAAAACACTTGTTTACTTAGATAACTTTCAGGGCGAGAGATATTAAATTTGGGAAACTTAATTTCGATAAAAATAAACATTCCTCCATGTTCATTCATCTTTTAAAACACTATAATTGAAGAAAAATAATCCTTTTTTAAAATCGTAGTAAAATTTTTCCAAACGAACTGCTTAATTGGATGTTTTGTTAGCACGTCGAGTTCGTAGTAATCCCCGAATTTTGGTAACATTATTCTGGATATTTTGTAGCATCTTCCTTTATCTTAACATTAGTATGGGTTGTACTTTTAATTTTGTTTTATGTAAAGCGTCATCAGAATTGAATGTGACTATAATCTATATTAAAAAAAACAGTTTTCCGTTAGCTAAGTAGAATGATAAATCGGTAAATATTGCAAAATATAGCTTTATTTTTTTTATTGCATTATAGTTTATTTGAAATTAAACTAGCCTACAAAAAGGGTTTCAAAAGATCATGTGATACCACAATTATGTATTCCCATAACGAATTGGTTGGCTTGGTTATATATTACATTTACAAGCGTGTAAACAACTGTAGACTCCAGACAAATCGCCTCATATAGTGCAACAGTTGACTGCATGACTCCAATAAACTACCTAACGGTCTGCTTCAGGTGAATATATATTGGAACTGTCTCATTCTGGATTTAAGGGTCTCTTGGTTTAACTTGAAGCCAGAGACCCTAGCTTCAGTTCGCCACGAATGGCATTGGGTAACATTTCAAATCGAGTAGCTAGTATATTATTCGCAAAGCTGCAGGCTATATCATATCACAGGGAACCAGGGTTAATTCCTATGCATTCACTCGTTTCTATTAATACTTGCGACTCTACTGTTCTCTCAGGTGATAATGTAGAGAAGTGTCTAGGCTATTTTCGTGTTTTAGGTGACTTTCGGAGATGCAGTTATATTTTAGTAGTTTGGAGGTGAACTTGTAAAATTTGATTTTAAATACGGTTAAAATGCGTTATAAAAATGAATAAAATGGAATTCGATAAAACGTATATTAAATTGCAAAGAAGTGGAATGATTTTTAAAATATCACTATTCTCTTGTCTACATGCCCACCATAATCCAACAGGTTAACGAACAGATTTTAAATTTGGTGAAGGATTTGGTCTATCAGTAAGTCCATAAAATTAAAGAAATAACTGTAAAAACAGATAATCCGTAAATATGTCCATTATGTGCGGGGTATATGTTTTAAAAAACACTTACCCGGATTTAAAACAAGCAATTTAAAAGACAATGTCTAAAAACTTGAAAGAAATTTAGAAAAAAATGGCACATCTTAAAAATTTTGAAGCCACCAACAACCTGCAAAACATCAAATAAAAAGAAAATTATTTTTATGATTTAATCCCTTGCCTGTGACGCCCGAACTCAGTCCGGGCAACTATAATGCGCCAATTCTGGAATGCCCGACCTGAGTTCGGGTTAGAGAAAAAACGGTATTTCAATTCCGCGAAGAACGAAATCGATTCGTCCAATGAATAATATTTAATTTGCCATTTTCCCAATAGAGATATTTTTCCTCACGCCATTTGTAGCCATTTCTAGGATACTGTAAAGGATCTGTGAAATTCAAAGAATTCTGAGGCACATGGATAATATCGTTGTATTAATTTATTATATTTATCTAGGAAATTATGTCATTTGTTTTATTTTGCTGTAATTTGAGCAAAAATTACTGTATTAACATTTCCATATATGTGAAAAATTGGAAATAATATTTATTTCGTTTAATTTTTTTAAATAATCAATTTCTAACATTTTGATGATAATAATAAACAAAATTAAGTTGAAAAAATTTCCATTTTTAGCACGTTTTTGTCAAATATATTCCACAGGCAAGGGGTTAAGCTACGACGTACATGTAATAGAATAGATTTTAATGAAGTATATATACTTGTAATAAAATTGCAACTATAATTACAACTATAATATTCTTTGTTTAATAATTATCTTCTGTTTTCGAAATGTTACAATATTAAAACCACTTCCTTTTATAGGAGTATACGATAAAGTCAAGGAGTATTAATAAACTACAACTATACAATGGTATACAATAGTGTACTATGATGAAATAAATAACAACGAAAAAAGTAAGTAGAGATTCACGCAGGTCTATAATGACTGAGAAAATTTGAAATCAATATGAGCAATACTTTTCAATTCACAAAGCACTCAACTTGTAAAAAACAATCATTTCTTACGGGGAGACATCACCTCTAAGCAACTTTAAATCGAAGATTTTTTTCTTATTTTTATCTTATCAGATCTTTTTTAATTATTATCTCAAATACGAGGAATTTTCAGCATTTTTTTTTCTCTATTTTTATTTAATTAATTTTTCTGAATTTACTTTGAATCAAAAAATAGGAATTTTTCATTTATTGTAAAAAGTTTGAGTTTGTTTCAAAAATTTAAAAATTTTCATGATGCACTGTCCACAAGCTTATAACAATGAAATAAACAGAAACGTAAAAAGTAATCAGAGTTTCAAAGCAATCTATGATGTATATTTCAGGTCTATGATGTATTTACTGTGAAAATTTGAAATCAATATGTGCGATACTCTTTCATTTATAATGCGCGCAACTTGAAAAAAAACAAGGATTTCTTACGGGGAAACATCACCTCTAAGCAACTTTAAATCGAAGATTTTTTTTCTTATTTTTATCTTATCATATCTTATCTTATTTATCTTATCATATTATTATCTCAAATACGGGGAATTTTCAGCATATTTTCTCTATTTTTCTTTAATTAATTTTTCTAAATTTACTTTGTATCAAAAAATAGAAATTTTTCATTTATTGTGAAAAGTTTGAGTTTCTTTCAAAAATTTAAAAAAATTTTCTACACATTATCCACAAACTTACAATAATGAAATAAACAGAACGAAAAAAGTAAGTAGAGTTTCAACGTAGGTCTATGCTATATTTACAGGGAAAATTTGAAATCAATGTGTGCAATATTTTTTATTTACAAAGCAACCTGAAAAAAACATCATTTTCAATAAAATGCATTTAAATTTTTTTGTTTTTCTGCTTCTTTAAAAGCTATGATAATCAATGTAAAAATTGTATAGTTTTACAAGTCCTAAGTTGAATATTTTAATGGGGTTTGTTTTAAATGATTCAAAAACGTGCAGAAATTTTAAAATATTTAAAATATAAACATCGAATTTCTGAAAATTTAAAGTTGAAAGTCCCTTTAAATTACAAATAAAACTATAAACATTTTAAACAAACAAATAAAACTATAAACATTTTTATACAAACAGATAAAACTATTAACATTTTTTTTAATATTATCTAAAGTTAAAATTACTTAATTTTGGTTAACTTTAACTTTACATGATATTTTCAAAAAAGCGGAACAATTATTTAGATGAATATAGAAAAAAACAGGGTCTAATTAAAGAGTACAATATACAAAATTCTCAATTTCAAAAAACTTTAAAAATTTTAAAACTTAAATGGTATTTTCAGTTTAGTACTTTACAGGATATCGCCTCTTACGTGTTTTTTAATTCGTGATTTTTTCCTTTTAAAAATCTCAAATTGAACAGGAAAAAAAACATAATTTACAAATCTCACTTTGACTTCCTGTGTATGATTTTAAATTTTAAAATAAGGATGTACGACAAAAAGTAATTTTTAATGAATTAAAATACCCATTCAGTTAGAAAATTATCTTTTAATAACAAAGCATTTGGCACGATTGATTTTTTTCAATGAAAAAGAGATTTCATTAGTTAGATCAATTTTTTAATTACGGCGTAACCTCCCATTAAATCAACCTTACGTTTACCCGAAAACATCATAACTTTGTTCGCGAAGATAGGTTAAATCTAAGCACAAATCTGTTAACATAACAATTGAATTTTTTTTTTAATTTCGGAGTAACAATCAAAGTAGCAGCAACAAATAGCAGTAAAGACTTTTCTAAACTCATTTTAGATATCTGACGCAAAGAGTAAACTGTTCTATTTTATTGGGGGCATAATGTCCCCCATACCGCTTCCTGAATACGCCACTAAAACAATTTCTCGATGCATTCTTCTATTAGTATTTATTCTTTCGTATAATAAGAATATTAGCTATTTCATGAGATGACAATAATGCTACGACTTCCTTTTAAAAAGTTAGATTGATTGTTCCTTATAGTCCAATAGTAACTGTTGAACTACCTCTACTTAAATAATGAGCGGCTCTCAACATTAGTAGATGTCCTCTAAAGCACGTTTTTCCTTTTACGTTTGTAACAGCCTCTCCAGTGGGATTTCCTCACTGGAAAGTTCACCAACACGAAATAAAATTAACTACGTGAGGCTTAAACACACGTATTGTTTATCTTAGTATTAGTGTTCTTTACAATATACGTTTAATATTAAACGTATTCTTATGTATATATATATATATATATATATATATATATATATATATATATATATATATATATATATATATATATATATATATATATATATATATATATATATATATGTGTGTGTGTGTGTGTGTGTGTATGTAATATAAAATCCCTTATTTACGTATTTTAATATTAATTTACTAACTTTTGTTCATAAAGTGAGTTCGGGGTATGAGCGGTAATTCTGATTTTTCCTTCCAGACAAGCTATAGACTTAATTCTGCCTCTGTCTCTACTACTTTAGCCAATAATTAGAGCGTTCTCTTTAAACATGGGTATTTTGTATCACGGGATCAATTGTGCTTAGGGATTATTCGTAGTCTTTTTATCTTAGGAATCCCTACTTGAAAAGTGTATGTGTGCAAGAAGTTGTAAAGTTGCCTGTTGTATGGATTTCATGTTTCTTATCAGAAATAAACTGTGTGGTGATTTTGAATGAATCTCACCCATATGACATATATATATATATATATATATATATATATATATATATATATATATATATATATTATTTAACTTTAATATTTCCTTAAAAACCTCCTCTCTCTCATTCTAATTCCTTTAAATCTTTTTCCCAGCCTTTAAATAGTTTAATCAAAGGAGTATTTTCCACTTAACATTCTTCCTAAAGCTTTGTATCCTAAAACTGTAAACTTTCTGTCTATTCAGCACTTTTCCCAGCTGTCGGCGGCAAATGGTTTCGCCTTTTGATGATATTGCACTTAATTCGTTTATTAAGTTGTTTTTTAGCGTGGAAAAATTCTGTCTTTCATCGCTCTTGGGTGCACCTCTGTTCGATCAGAGTGAACTCTGTGGTTTTCCTTTGTCTGTTGTCCGGTAGAATAGATGTGCGTTGTAGTAGCTCTGGAATAAAGTTTAAATTAGACTGGTGCCGTTCCCTTCAATGTCAATGTCCCGACTGCATTTTTATTACTGCTAGCTGTTAAACTTTCTCCTTGTCAAGGAGTTTTATAAAAAATGGATTACATATATATATATATATATATATATATATATATATGATTATGTTATTAGTCTCCAATTCATTAGAAAATTTGCATAATGAAAATGTGTAACGGAATTTTTACCATACTTTTTTCCTATAATCTTTGTTCAAAATGACTTAGTCGATTAAAACCCTTCTCTTCTATACCTACTATAGAAAAAAGAAATCTGGGAAGAGCAGAAGACTTGGCCCCTGTCAAGATACACAGTCTATTAATTTACATATATATATATATATATATATATATATATATATATATATATATATATATATATATATATATATATATTTATATTTATATATATATATATATATATATATATATATATATATATATATATATATATATATATATATATATATACAGATAGTATAAATATGTTTGAAAGCACAACTTGTTAATTTTATTTTATATATATTTTATTATACAAATGTATATGTACATTTATATGTGTAATAAAAATTATTTTTCTACATTGTGCCTTAATTTTAATTAATTAAATTCCTGAAATCTCGTTTCCAACTCATGAAATAGCTTATGGATGATACGATAGTGCGTCAAGTAACGAAAAATTGTATTAAAATGACATGCAGTATTTATTTATCGATATATTTACATCCAAATGGAGAAATCTTAAAATGAACTGTCACATAGCATTATGTGTATGTGACCAGTCTGCATCTTATTTCAATAATACATCGAGTCATGTTCCTTAAGATATTAATATATTTTATAATAGCTAATGTGTAATTAAAATCACCATGGCACTTTTGTTAATCTTTGAACTACTCAGACATTCCCAACAAAATAAATAATGATTGATAAATTTTGCATTGTTGGTCATATATATAAATTTTACTTAGCATTCATGACATTTTATTTTCCCGATGAACGTTAAACTTTTAGTGCGCTTGGTTAAAAATCACGATGCAAATGAAGTATTTTTGATAGCTATGCATATCTGCATTTAATTTCCATGCATCAATATTAAATTAAACACGCTATATAGAGATAGATTCGTTCATTCAATCATTGTGGATAAAAAGAGGAATTTGCGATGTTGTTATAAATTCAAATGTATTGTCGTAGGTATCAACATTAATTGCATCATTATTCTTTATAGAGATCGATTCGTTAATTCAATCATTATTGATAAAAAAAAGAAATTTACGATATCGTTATGAATTCATGTTCATCGTCTCTTAATCGTTCTATATATCAGCAGTAATTACATCGTTATTCCTTATAGGACTTTATTCATTGATTCAATCATTTTTTATAAAAAAAAAAATAAATTTGCGATAGTTAGGAATTAAAATTTATCGTCTTAGGTATAATATTTATTACATCATTATTCTTTATAGGAATCAATTCGTTGATTCAATCATTATGGATAAAAAGGGAAATTTACGATATCGTTACGAATTCGCACTTCATTCCCTCTTAATCGTCGTTTATATCATCAGTAATTACATCATTATTCTTTATAGGGATGTGTTGATACAATCAATACTGATTGAAAAAAAGGAATTTTGCGATATTTTTATGAATTCAAACTTATTGTCGCATAGTCGTCGTATATATCAACATTAATTAATCATTATTCTTAATAGGGATCGATTCGTTGTTTCAATCATTATGAATAAAAAGGGAAATTTTCGATTTGCTATGAATTAACATTTATCGTCGCAAAAGGTTAATATTATATTTCAATGGTCTTCAAATTTTAAGACATAGCACTCTTGGAACTTATGTTCTGACGGAACCCTATACCTTTTCTAAACATATATATATAAATTAGATTTTAGTTACATTACGCAGGTACTGTTAATATTTTAAAAAAGCGATACTATATTTAAAGCTATATTTAAAATTTTCATAGTGTTATTTTATTTTTTTAAATGATAGCGTAACTTCAGTTACTGGTATCATCAACTCTTATATAATCCATTTGTGTGATCGATATATCTTTTTCAGAAACAATCGTAATCTAGCTTTATATTTATTATCTTAAGCTGCATTTCATATTCTGCATTAAGCTTTTTCCGATATTTTGTTTTGATACCAAATTATTGAAAACAATTTTTCACATAAATATGTCATTCTAAGGGCCGGTCTCACCAAAATCGTTTAACGGCTAACCGCGATTAGTCTCTGTTTAAACGGAGAATAGAGCAATTTCACGCAACGTCACGAACTACTTTAATGCCCTTCCTATCTATTTTCATGTTTACGACAGCCAATAGGAAAGCAATAGGCTGTCTTTCCGTTTGAAACGAAAGCCAGAATCCCCATGTGACCTACTGCGTGAAATCGCCCTATTCAATCTCACCACTGGTTGGCGCCACGGGTTAATCGCGGTTAGTCATTAAACGACGAGACTGGCCCTAAATAGCATCAAAATAGCAATGACTATGAACAGAATTGTTAAGGCACAGCTAGCACATAATGTTAGCCGCTAACACAAGACCTTATTTCATAGAGGTCAAGATAATTGTTGTTTTTTATTTATGCGTGCTGTATATCTTCAAAAGTCTTGATTACAAGGGTGACAAATTCTGGAGCTTAATGACTATGGAGTTAAAATAATTACGGGTATTTTATGGAATAAATATTTAACCATAGTCTTTATTTCTTTGAATTTTTTAAACCCATTCGTGGCAACCCAGTGTTCAGCTGCACTTTGTTTTAAGACCACTGCTATATTTAATACAGACGCATTTTTAATTTAAATCTCCACGACCGCGTCTTGCTATAGACGATTAGACTAATCGTATGTTTAAAGCCATATTATAGCATGATAGTTAATCGTTGATTAGCTGTAATCGACAGTTACAAAACTAGGCCTAAGATTGAAAATCTGTGAAATTCCTTTAAATACATATGTAACGTATGATTTAAGTGCGTTTTAACTTGAGATGATTTATCAATGTTATCGTCATCGAGTTTTATGTAATGCAATATAATCTTTACATTTAAAATTTATAAATATGTATGCACACTGAGCTATTTTCACGTAATATTTCCAGCATATTACTTAAACCTTAAAAATGTCCATGATCATTTGTTTAAATATTACTCTAACCGTTAAAACTTCTGCAGAAGACTTTTGCATTTCAATAGCAGATCTTACGAGTCTGTGTGTTCATCAAACGCTTGTATGCACCTGTTAGAATAAACAACTTTTACGGGGATTTTAAAAACCTATAAAATTAATTTATGTTAGACACATTTATCATAATATTACAGAGAAAATCAAGAAAACATTTTCTCTTTTCGAGAAGTAGAAAAACTAACTCTATCCCAATGAAACCCACTATTTAAATTTGAGATTAAAATGTAATAAAAAATGTCTCCATAATTGACTTGAAAACATTAAAACTACAGAGATCTATTACGAAAACGTAATCAAAAGAAAGTATTTTTTCGCTGTGACTCAGCAAGAAATAGTTATAAAATATTCTGTTTGGCTGCTTTTATACTCATTAACTTAAGTTGAACTAATTATTTCGGCTATTTGTGAACCTCTGGAATGTAATAAAACCTCAATAATTAAGTTAAAAACAGTTATGTTTTGTGAAGAACTTCGGTAAACGCTACTTCACTTTGCGTTTTCTGTTGGATGTAGGTCCCTCACTTGAAGCAATATTCGCACTGGAATTTTTTTTCTCACATTTCCACTGCAACTTTAACATATTCTTAGTTAAAAGTTGTTCCTGGATTAAAACTGCAAAGTACCAAAGAGGAGCATATTCTAATGTTATCAGACCTAAAAAGTTGTACTTGAATTCAGTGTAATCCCATGGACATGCATTGAAGTGTCGTAACACCAACCCAGCTACCAGTTCCCACATGTAACAGAAGAATAAGTAAATGAAACCTCGAACTAACATAGGTACCTTGTTTTCTAAAGCAACAAAAACTTTTTCTATAAGGAAACTGCATCCAGAATAAATAAATAAGGACCAAACACTAGTACATCCAGGAAATTTCCAGTTAGTATTCACAATAAATTCCCAAACAGCGGTAAACATGACCTCTGTAAAATATCCATGTATTCCATATACGTATAATCGTATAAAGGGGGATAAATAATTGTCTTCCATTTTGAATACAAATTGGGGCCAAAATCTTTGAACTTTAAAATCACGATACTGGAAAATGACTGCTAAGTAATCCGAACACGTCTTTTCTTACACCTTCATACTTTTAGCATCGGGTTGTATACGCCTGGAATACTCAAAGTGCTGATTTGGGTCGTCCATCGGAACATGATGCTGCAATATGCAGTGGAAGTCGCAGTCACAATTTTTCAACTCGTCAACAGATAAATGGATCCGGGATTTTATTGGCCCCTCCATTTTCCTGGCAGCATTTTCGCTACTGAAAAAGAAAGTAACATAAAATACGTGTAAATATAAAAATATATGTATCTAACCACGAAAAAAAATCAATATATAAAGAAAATAAATGGTTAATTGCAGTGGCGTGCGATAGGTGTTCATGCAGGGTGTGCAGAGAGCAACAACAACAATAATAATAAAACCATAAAAATGTACATTAAACACTTCTTTAACGTTTATTATTCATTTGTTCACAAAATACATACGTCTATCCGTATTACTAATAAAATAACAAAAAGCTTATATTTCCACGAAAAACTTATATTTTCAGCAAACGTAGCACCACACGGCGCCCGCCGCTGCGGTGCCTCATCAGGATGCTCATTGGTGCCGAGAAACCGAAAGTCTAGTCCACGTGCAGAGGATTTCACTGCACGCTGGCGCAATAGAACGAACTGTTTCTCGTTCGTCAGTGGATTAAATTATGTTTATTAATTGTTTTTAACATTTGGAGATCATACATTCTGCGAAAAACATCTTGACAATTTTTAAAAACAAAACCAGGAATATGGTGTTACAGATATAACTTATATACTGTCTGTAAAACAGAATGAATGGTAAAATTTGGACTGTTCTGTTAGAATTCGTTTCTTTTTTGTCTAACAAAACAAAATTGTTTTTCAGCGAATTATTTCTATAAATATAATACATCACCGAAATTAATTTACCACACTAAAACATTTCCCTTTATATTGATGAAATACTTCTTTTATATTTCCATGAAAACAAAATCTTACAATATATAAATTTAAACATTAACCGTCTGCAAAATCGTATGGCCAGTTAATCAGTTAAAAAACCAAAAGAGCTTCAGCACGTAAGTCCCCGCTCTAATACAACGCTTAATAAACCGTACCTTCGGATGATTCTGAATGCCAAGTGCAGGAAAAATAGCTGCACTTGCCTTACCGCTATAGTATGCTCTCCTTTTCCAGTAGCCCATACATATAAAGCGTGATTTTCTATTAGTGCGCAGTGCGTACACATAAAAATTTCATATGTTTGTTTGCTTTTGAACGCACTACGTGGTGCAGCACCTAGTACCGCACGCACTGCGAGAATACAAGCAAGCAAATCAACATAATATTTGAATATATTATAAAAAATATTTATTATATACCATATAAAGAGAGGTAGACATAGGTGCAGAAAATTATTGTCTCTCATAATTTTGCTAGGGTGTGCAGTGCACACCCTGCACATATGGACCGCACGCCACTGGTTAATTGCAAAATATCAATGGAATTATACTGGTAAATAACGTAAAAATTACAGAAAAACATATTCAAAATTTGTTTATTAGAAAAAACTATCTACAGAAACTAAATAAACTTTTAATTAAAGAGGTCAGGTACCAGCCATATTGGATTCATCAAGTTCTATGTCAACCATCAAGTCCTATTTTGGGAGAAATTTTTCTAGTTTTGGGCGGTTTGTAATTAAACCGCCTAAAAATAGAACAAAAAGAAAAAAATTTTAAAATTCTTTATGGTATCCGTCTACGTTCAGAAATTTTTTTTCTTTAAACATAGAAACTAGTTCATGCTTTTACATTTTTAGGTTTATTTTTTATATTATCATAGAGAATTGCACTTAAAAAACTTATTCCTGAAGAAGTTTTTATAAAATTTCTAATAAAGAAAATTTAGTAAAAAAATCGGGTTTTTTCAAAAGGTCTAATTTTTTAATAAATTATTTCAATATTTTTTGATACAACACATTTCTTATACACTGGACTAGTGAATCACCTAAAATCTTTCCTTAATTTACATTTGGTAAAAAATTTTGGTCCTTCAAAGTCATACACATTGAATTTTTAACGAATTTTCATTACCTTTATGTCTAACTATGAATGTAAAATCATTAAAAATTATCAAAATTTAAAGCTTTTAGGTCATTCACTAGTAAACAGTATCAAAAGCCTTCATAATAGTTTTCAACAAAATATTTTAAAAACTTTTTAGAAATCACATTTCGAGTTTCAACATATTATTAAAAATGCCGTTCTGAGAAAAACGCATTTGAAGTTTATGAAAGCAACTTTAACTATTAAAAAATTTAAATACATGTTTAAAATTCCCCACACTTTCTTGCTTCAAAACTTTCTAATTGCAAAGTTGCTAATTATTAAAAATACTAGAAAAATGTTTAAACTAATCTTCATGAAAATTTAAAAAGTTTTGTCCAAAAAATGCTCTTTAAAAGGATTTAAATTCACAACTTCCGGTTCCGAAGTCACTACTTCCGTTTTGTTTTGACAGCTGTCACTGATGTTTAAACAGCTGTAACTTTTCTTTAAAATGCCGTAGAGACAAAACAAAAACAGATTTAGAAGCCTAAAAGTTGAAATTTTACAATAGAGAAATAAAAAAATAGGATTTTTGGCAAAAAATGACGTTTTTAATGTAGACGGATACCTTAAAAAAATCTTATGAGACAGAGTAGAAAACTTTCCACGGAAATTCGTAAATATTTTTTTATGAAAAAATGAAATTTAACTACTTAGTAATTCAGTTAAAAACCAAATGTATTGATAATGTTTGGAATAACGGATGCAAAATAAAGAATACTAAATTTATTTAAAAAGAGTGAAAATGTAGAATAAAACGTCTTACTACAGGCATTGATTTAAGCGAACTGGGGTCAAATCAATTCTTACAAAAAACTTAAGTTCAAAGTTAGAGTAATGAAGCCGAAAATCAATTAAAACACTTAGATTAGAAGAATTGTCAGAGAAAATACTCAAAAGCCAAGAAGTAAATGCCAGTAATTTTTTTAATTATTATTATAGAAATATTTTAATGTAGTAAGTCGGGGGAAATTTTAAAATTCAGTATGAAAAAATCAAATTGAAAAAAAAAATTTTTTCAGCAACGCCTTACGAATGATTAAGCATACGCAGTGGTTTTCAAAAGTCTTGATCCACAGGTAAGCATTAGTTTCACACTAGAAATAATTTTCACCTGCTGATAAATTGCCAATTTATTTTTTATGCATCGGAAGATTTTAAAAAAATTTCCTGGGAAATTGGTAATTTTGTTTTATTTGCATCTTTAATGGAATGAACATGTATATGAATGACGTAATCAAAAATCGAGGATTTTTAGGAGAAAGTGATGTGCCTGTTGTCCTAAGCCGAGTTGAAATCTTCTGTTCTGTTAAAGAGGAAGTTTCAAACAACTTAAGGTCAAGGTAATTGGGTTTAACGGAGTTCCTAGCGAAGTGTAAGGTCTTCACTTTAACCTCCGAACGTAAGCAGATCAAAACATAAATTTAGGCCTCAAGGCAAAAAGTGGTCCAAACAAAAATTTAATACACTCCAGCTCACAAGGAAGCGAGGAGGTGGGGATGTTCTCATGAAAAATTATGAGTAACCAACGCATTGTCTAATTAGGGGATAATTACACTGTAACCAAATTCAAACAACTTTAAAACAACTCCAAGGGAGTCCGCGATATTAGAACAGTACGGAAAATTCAAAACACCATGAAATGTAGCGGATTTGCATAGAAGTGACCACCAAGGAATAGATACCGTTCAGTTAATCATGCAACGAAGTCAATATCAATTAATATCACAAAGGTCTCTGAAATTAGGGGTGTCAAAGTCTACGCTGCATAGGTTTATTTTGGAGCGTTAAGTTCTACTGTTTTGCAACATGAGGACTAATAAAACCAGGATTTACATCTTAAAGCCGATTCCAAACGGCTACGAATATCCATGCTGCACTAGGATTCGAACCCACGAACTCCGGTTCCGAAGACCAGCGCCCTAACACTGCATAGGACAAAGCGAAATAAAGAAAAAAACTTTACAAATTGGCTATTGTGCTCTTTCTAACTTCACGGATCAAGTACGAATGCTTGTTGGTGAATCTATTGGGGATAGTCGAATTGGCCGTGGATGATCAACATCTTGGTCTCTAAGATGCCAGGACAATAAGCCTTGCAAAAAGGAGTTTTATGTCCATTTTAACAATCTATTTATATGTATTAAAAATAATATAAATGAATATAAATACATGTTATATAAGCATACACACATGTATATATAGACGCATCCTTATACACATATACATAATATATATATATATATATATATATATATATATATATATATATATATACATATTAATATATATTAATACATAGGTAGATAGACTATATACTACACACATACACACATATATGTGTGTGTCTCTCTATACACATACATATAAATGTGTGTGCATGTATATATAGAGAAGGGAATAATTTACATTATAGATAGATATAAATAAATATAATTGTTATAAGTACATATCATATATACATACACATATATACAGGCAAATGAGACATTACATGCATACATATATATATGTGTGTGTGTGTGTGTGTGTGTGTAATATGGGCGAGACTCATTCAAAAGCACAACACATTTTATTTCTGGTGAGATACATGAAATTCATACAACAGGCAAACACTTTTACAACCTCGTGCACCTAGACAATGTCATCCTGCACATACAGTTTTCAAGTAGGGATTCCTCGAGTAAAAAGACTACGAATAATCCCTAAGCAGAATTGATCACGTGATAAAAAATACCCATGTTTAAAGAGAAAGCGCTAACTATTGGGTAAAGTCGTACAGACAGAGGATGAATTAAGTCTATAGCGTGTCTGGGGGGAAAATCAGAATTACCGATCAAACCCCCAACGTACTTCATGAACAAAAGTTATTAAATTAATATTAAAATATGTAATTAAGGGATTTTAATATTACATATATAATGGGTAATTTGTCCCATCACAAAGAGAAGAGAGTCCATATTGTATGCAATCGTAATGAAATCATAGTCGAAATGAAAAAACAAAGAGGATTCGGATGAAAAAGAAACAGATTTTATTGAGGCAACTACTCTCGCGGACGTTTGCCTCGAAAAACGCTTGTATGCACCTGTTAGAATAAACAACTTTTACGGGGATTTTAAAAACCTATAAAATTAATTTATGTTAGACACATTTATCATAATATTACAGAGAAAATCAAGAAAACATTTTCTCTTTAAGTAGAAAAACTAACTCTATCACAATGAAACCCACTATTTAAATTTGAGATTAAAATGTAATAAAAAAGGTCTCCATAACTGACCTGAAAACATTAAAGCTACAGAGATCTATTGCGAAAAAGTAATCAAAAGAAAGTATTTTTATGCTGTGACTCAGCAAGAAATAGTTATGAAATATTCTGTTTGGCTGCTTTTATACTCATTAACTTAAGTTGAACTAATTATTTCGGCTAATTGTGAACCTCTGGAATGTAATAAAACCTCAATGATTACTTTAAAAACAGTTATGTTTTGTGAAAAACTTTGGTAAACGCTACTTCACTTTGCGTTTTCTGTTGGATGTAGGTCCCTCACTTGAAGCAATATTCGCACTGGAATTTCTCTTCTCACATTTCCACTGCAACTTTAAAAAACACGCACATCTATTTTTCTAGTCGTATGAGCCGAACCAATGAGAAGTATTAATAGCCAGTCACGAGATGACACCGTGTGACGCTATTTAAGCGTCACTAGTTACATAAATACAGGAAATTGGATGTTTTCGAAATAGTCAAAATGATAGTAAAACAAAGATATTCACCAAGTTTGCCAGAAAAGGATAGAATAGCCCGAAAGTTATTTTAAGATAGACATTATTACGTTGGGTAATTTTTAGGGTAAAATTATTAATTAATATATACATACAATTATATATCAATTTAAGAAACTGTAAAGAAAAATTAGGAAGACATCCATTCCAAGCGTTTTATTCGAAGATCATGTGCCACATTAGCCATTTTGTTTTGAACAGATAATTTGTTTTCAGACTCAGAGCAGGTCACCAGCCAGGATTTACCTGTTCTCTCCTTGAACTTGGCACTCTGCTCATAAATAGTGTAGTTTTACTCCCATATTCTTACGCTTCTAAAAAAGTTAGCCCTCTATTAATTAATACTTTAATATCTAACTTCAAAACTCCAAGCCTGACATATACACATGCCGGAGTTCTTTACAGTAGTTAGATTCCAAGCATTCTAGTGTTAAGACACTAGTTTGTGCCGACAAACTAGAGATACTGAAGAGGTAAAAAGTAAGATCTATCATAGAAAACATTTGTGATGAACATTCGTCATAATGCCATTCTTGGCTTTCCAAAAAGACTGAAAGAATTCTTAAACATCCACGCACAGAGCATAGGTGGAAGTATGGCGATAAACAAAAATGGCGAATGACTGAACAGTAGAATTTAAAGTTTCCTCTGTTATATGCGAGTTACTGAAATAAAATAGTCTTATATTTACAAAAGTTACTGGCATTTTACTTTCTTTCCAGATTTAGGAAATCCTGTAAAAGAAATATTACTAGTTAGTGAAGAGAATTTTAGAAAATCGGTTATCATGGCTGATAAAATACACGAGAGAGCACTAAAAACTGAACTGCGAACCATAAATAAATTACATGCTTCCAAAGATGATATATGATTCACAAAATATCAGTTTTGTTAATCATATAGAATTAAAAGAAAAGGAACCGGCTGTAAATAAAGGATAACGTTCTTTGAAAAATCAAACTCGTTTTTCGATGCGAGAGGTTTTGAATCCAAACGGTAAATTTTGTTGTTAGTAACATTTTAATTTTAGATTTAAATGCCGTTTAGAAATATACAAATAGCCTCGTAAATTAGGCAAACTTAATAAACAGCAGCAAAATTAGCTGTAAATTATGCTGCAGATTACCCTATGGATAGTCACAATCATCGTTTATCTATTAAAGACAAAATTACGGAGATCTACTTTTTGTAAAGATAGTAGCTCTTTAGAGACACACACGGTGGTTATTTTCCACTTACGCGGTACCCTCCAGTGTTTAGGTTCCAAACCTTCTTGGTCCTCAGTTTGTCTGCCCTCTAAAGTGATGAAGGGCGAGTCAACCTTGCCCAGGCCTAGTATCGAAGTTCGAACCTGAGTCTTGGGATCACGAAGCGGTACTTCAATGTTACTGGGCTTCAATAATATGTCTAATACCTATAAAATGTATGCCACCAATGTTACAGAAATTCCAACTTGGGGAATTAAATTTTTAACCATGCATTGGGGTTTAAGAATTTATATACAAATTTCACCGGTCATTTGCAATCCTCAAAATCAATAAAGGTAACTTTGGCGTTGGAAAAGGGGCAAAGTAAAAAGCGAATTTCCTTGCAATTTTCCATTTCCTTTTCTATATATGGTGTGGGACTATTATTTTTGTTTGTTACTATTTATTCGCTTTCTATTTTTTCGTTTCTAATCTATGAAGCTGATGGTGGTATCTTTCTATCCATCTCTTGTAATGCTTCACTATTGAAAGGAACCTTTCCAGTGAGTTTCGAGTAGTCTGGTTCTTCAATAGGGGCTTACTCTGGATGTTGCGAGTCAGTTCGAACGTTCGTTGTGACGTCACCTTGACCGTTTGCAAGCGAAATATCCGTAAGCTGATGTCAAAGTGACGTCACAACGAAGGTTCGAATCGAACCGAACCGCAACGTCCAGAGTAAGGGCCATAGTCCAATGATTTCACACGAATCAAGGCGACATATGTTTGACTTGCTGCGAAGAGTTTTCGTCCTAGATATATTACTGCATAATCTACAGTGCTACCTTGCATCTTTATTGTTGATGGCCATGATAGTATTAATGGTAGCTTTCTTCGTTCAGCAGTACCGTAGCTGCGTTTGAAGGAGAATTGCACTAATATTGGCTCGATTCTATGAACACCGTTATTGCCAAAGTTCACAGTGACTGGTGAAAATTAATTCAACAAAACAAAATGTAAATAATTAATTTTAAAAAGACTCAGAAACAAGGCCGTAGGCAGGGGGAGGGATTTGGGGGACTGGTCCCCCCCCCGAAATTTTGAAAGACCATTTTGTAGATAGACAATGTCCCATGTTTGTGTGTGCTATCTGCCTAGATGTTGATGAACATAAACAGTTATTCTCTTAAAAAAAAAAAAAATGTTCAGACCATAAAAGTCTTCCCGGTAGTCTGGCTGAAAATACAGCACTGTATTTCCAGCACTGCATTCCGGAAATACAGTGCTTTTCCTTTCATCAATTGAAGTATCATTCACAAATAAAGATGTCTTTCTCCCTTGGTCCCCCTCCGAAAATAATTTCTGGCTACGGCCCTGACTCAGAAATAATTTTAGATGTTATTTTGTAAGTTATTGCTAAGCTTTTTCTGTTTTGTTGTTGACAACAATTACTATTCCATAGGCTTGAAAAAAAAAAAAATCAGAAAATAATTACGAGAGTTGAAAATAAATATGTTGCATCTGATTTTATGGTTTTATTCTTATTTTAAGTAATCATCGTTAAATTAGCTAGTTTTTAGAAGTATATTTTATTATCGTACGAATTGGAAAACTTCTACACGCTTAGTTAAAAAAGAAAAAAAGAAGAAGAATGAACCACTTCGTACTTGCAGTGATTTCCGAAAATAAAATTCAATTCCCATTCCTGACAGATAATCCTATGCTTGGAATTATTGATTTTAACAAGTTCTAGAAAATAGTAAAATATATTCGAAAACTGATTTGTTAAAAGCACATTTCCAAGTACACATAACCAAAGAAGATAAATCCAAAACTACCATCAATGTTATTTTTGGCCTTTTGGAATTCAATTTTGGGAGTTTCGGACTGCGTAATGCTCCAGCGACATATCAAAGATTCATACATTTAGCTTTTCAGTAGCAAGACATTACACCCATTAACTTGGCAAGCGTTCATGTTTACGCGAACGTAACAAATCGTTTTTTCTGCGGTTAATGACGTATATTTTCTTTAGAAAATATATTACACAATTTTCAAAGATTTTGTTGTCCATATTAGGTTTAAAATTCAGTTATTAGTGATGTATATAATGAAATAGAAATAAGTTGGATGTCTATGAAAATTGCTATTAAAAAAAAATGAAGTTGTTTATACTGGTTTAAGTTCTTACTACTAAGAGAAAAATAATAAACAAAATTTAAACTTCTGCTATAAAGTTGAAACTCTACATAAACAGATTAAATTAAAGCTTAATAGAAATAATCTTTATTTTTCTTTTTCTCCAAAAATAGTTTATGTATGTTTAGAAATACACAGAATATTTTTTTTCTTAAAATTTTCAGTCTGTAAATAACAAAGTAATTTTTTTAATCAGTGGGCCTTATAAGAAAACAAAATTCATGTAACAAATAATGGATATTACTTAAAAGCAAGCAACTATGCCTTTAAAAATAAATCTTTTCCACCACACTCACTTACATCAGTGTGTAAACACGAACACTAAATGGAAAATCCTTCAAACAATCCCAATAATTCAATATCTGTTTCATTCAATAACCTTGGCACTACTTATTTCTTTTTAAAATAGGCAATAAAAATTATATAGAGCGAAATTATTAAATGCTTAAGGATGAGAAAAATTAAATGATTTACCTTTATCTGTTATGGTTGAATTCACTTTTCATATCATCAATTCACTTTTCATATCATCTCAATGGTCTTAAAATTAATTTAAAAATGAAATATAATACGAATTTCCTTTTCCGGTGACTATAGTATTTGACAATCTCACTTCATAACATAAATTAATCTCGCAAACGCTAACACTTTCAAACTCATCTGTTTGATACATTTATCACTTCCACATTCAAGCCTGTGTATAAATCAAATTTCTCTTTGCTCTAGGAAATTCTGGAATTCAAACACGCATTTAAAGTGAAAAATATATACAAAATTGGCAAACTATACTACTTTGAGTGAGTGAGTACCAAAGAGAAAAACAAAAACAAAACCTGTCAAAACAAAAACAAATCCTATAATACGTTGAGTTGAGGTATTTCATTTCTGACGCTGTGTACAAAAGGAGGTGGGGAAGTGAGTTAACTGCTAGTTAAAACCTAACGCAAGTTAAAATAAATTATTTTCATTTAAACATACAGTAAAAATTAACATAATAGTATCATGTTTACATTTTATGCATATATTTCATTTTAAATAAATCCGCATAACAATAATAAAATCAATTAAATCAAAACAGTTTTTTCCTTCAAAAATGAAAATAATCTGATCTAGGATTTTTCAGTTATACGTTTTTACAGAGCTGTTGCTCTAAGTTCTCAGTAAGCGTAATTTCATTAAGTTTGATATTTTGCCAGATTTCACAACCAAGTGTCATCGTTCTCGTTCGTACCAAAATTGTGCAGTAATGGCGATGGTTGTCTAAACGCAAACATGTAAATATTCATTTAGGCAATATTATACATAAATCAGACTAAATTCCGATGGATATCATTGAGCCGCGTATTCCCCCTGGTAGAACAGGGCATGTTGCTGTTTCCTACGATAAGTATATGATTGTTTGGGGTGGTTATAGGGTAAGTTTGTTTATTTTGACTTTTGCGATTTAATGATGTACTCTTATGTGTAATCTTAATATTTTGTATTAATGTCATTGTAGCAACATTTGCCTTCGGATGACGAACCTGGCGTTCTAGCAAACACATATTTTGATGGTAAAGAATTATGGATATTTAGTTCTGCTTCTGAAAAATGGTAAATTCATTTCCTATTATATTTATTTCTCATTTACGTCAGTATCACTATTATTAGTTTAAATGTACTGTAGATAGTTAAAAGTTTTACGGAGTATCTTGAATCTCTAAAACACTAATCTACTAAATCTATCTACTGTAATAATGTTATAATTTTTCTTCTTGAATCTACACAAATGATATTCGGTTTGAATGTGACCTATATGATTATATAAGGGATAAATTTTTATTCTCTAATCTGTGCAAATATTTTGCATGATTAAATGCAATTTATTTTATGTAGCATAAACAGCATACAATTACATTTGTAGTCTATTTGCATCATCAGATGAAAATCTACATCATAAAATAATATGAATTCAATATAATGTTATTAAACTTCTATATCAACTTAATTTATTCACATGTATAATATTAGCATTGATCTTTAAAATTAATGCATATTCCTCAAAATTTAATAGTCATTTTTGTAGATGTTACTGTTTAACTTGACAGAAAACTAATTGGTCCCAATTTTATCATATCATTTAGTTATAAGTTTCTTAATTGTATTTTATTGTACTTATTCTGTTGAAATATTTTTTTTAGGTACTTTAAAGAATGTTCAACTTGGGAACATCCTCCTGGAATGTCTGGTTGTACAGCAGTTGTTATTAACCGTGCCTTATATTTGTTTGGTGGTTATGACTACACTGGTGAAGGATGCACGAATAGGTTATTTAAATTAGATTTAGAAACATTTACTTGGGAATATTTATCACCTTCTGGAATTCCTCCATCTCCTGTAGATAAAATGGTTGGATGGCAGTACAACAACAAGTAATCTTTGTCTTTATTGTTATTTGTTATAATAATCATATACTTTTAAGTGTTATTTTGTTAAATATTTATGGCAACTGTACACATAGTTTTTTAGGTACTTAATGAAAAAGATATTTAGATGAATAATCCTAATTGATGAATGTTTTTACTCTATATTGTAGTATTTTTTTTTATCTGAAAATCTATAGCATAGTATCACTGAAGGATTTTTTTAATCTTTACATATCATTAGAACTCTATTTCTAATGAACAAAAAAAAAAAGAAAAAAAGATTTTCTTCGTATCAATAAATATTAGATAAAATTTATGCATTACATATAAGAAAAAAATGTTTCATGGAAAAACTTTTTAACCCCTTAAAGCACGAGTTTTAAAGAAATAATAAAAAAAAACTGGTAAAAAATGTTCTTTTCCTTTTTTTTTTTTTTTTTTTGACAAAAAAGGAATATGTAGGTGTAATTATTTTTTGCAATTTCAGTTGTGGGGGGTTAACAAGAAAGGGATTAAAGTTATAAAAAAATTGTTATACAAACAAAATGTAAATGATTGCATGTTTATTTTGAATATCGAAGATCTGTTCATAGCTCATTACTAACATAAATCAACCTCTATTATTCTGGACTAAAATATTTTATATTTAATTAATTATACAATTTAATCAAAATTGGAATAAAATAAAATAAACATATAGTAAATAAACGCATAAATAAAAAGAAAGCATTAAAGATTGTATCAATAAATACTCTTAAAGGGTATCATTTTTTTATAGTATTAACAATTAAGCTTAAACCATTCAAAGATAAATTTCCATTTTTTTAAAATTAAATCTTTATTGGTATATTTTTGAAAGTACAGAAAATTCTCCTTACATATTATTATCTAATATATTTTCTTATTTGTTTTATATTAAAATTTTATTGTTTTTTCCT
Organism: Pardosa pseudoannulata; assembly: GCA_032207245.1. NCBI lineage: Eukaryota > Metazoa > Arthropoda > Arachnida > Araneae > Lycosidae > Pardosa > Pardosa pseudoannulata. The sequence goes on from CM063504.1 coordinate 7,814,536, forward strand.
TTTCTTATAACCGTTTGTAAATGTTTTTCTCTTAAGCAAATGTTTAAAATGTGTAGCAAAAAATATAAAACCAACAAAAGTGAGAATATTCATAACTTTTTATGTACATTAAGAACTTTGATCTATTCTTTTTTAAGGAAATAAAAATGATGGATGTAAAAATTTGATTAAAATATACGACTATGAATAAATTATTTACAACATTAATTAAAAATGTTGAACATTTTATAAAATGTAACTTATGTTTTGAATGATAACATTATAAAAATTATTTTGTAATTGATACTTGCATTGAACAAATAGATTGGCAGACTGCAAAGAATGAGTGTTCTGTTGCCTGTGCCTCTACAAGTATACTATCGATATCATTTTAATTTTAATGAAATTCTATGTGCTTTAAAAACATTTAGCACTGATTTACATTTGTGTGCGTGTCTTCCTCCTCTTTCTTATGATGTGATCTGTGCACAGGTCTTCCAACATGATGCCCTAAGTCACAAGGTTGTTAAGCCTCTGGTAGACAGCTGCTGATGTGGATGTTTATAACCCTTTCTAATTGGCTTTATGTTGAGGTCCTGATCTCATTAGCTCTCATGCTGCAAAAAAATAGACTGTAGCACTTCAAATCAATCAATCAACCAACCAACCAACTAGTGTGATAGAAATCTCTGTCCGATCTACAAGATCTTAAAACATTCTTATCAACACAAAAACATCCATTTCCGAAGTTCTCTAAAGTTCCACAAAAGGGAATAATTTCCCATTTCATTATTATTCTGGAATTTCATGATGACAAACACAGGAACAGAAGAATCTGAGAATGATGATTGCAGGTTTGGTTTGGTTTGGTTTGGTTTGGAGTGCTACGGTCTACTTTTTTTGCAACACGAGGGCTAATGAGACCGGGACCTACAACTTAAAGCCGATTCCGAACGGCTCCGAGCATCCATGCCACAGTAGGATTCGAACCCACGAACTCCAGTACCGAAGGCCAGCACCCTAACCAATCGGCCATTGTTCGGCATGATGATTGCAGGAAAAAAATAATGTATGTTCTATGTGGTTAAATTTAAGACCAGATGATCATTGTTGAAATATGAATAATATGAGAACAATAGATCAAGGGAATACTGTATATACATATATGTATGTATGTTGTGCTTTAACTAGAATTTGCATTTATTGATATAAGTCACTTATTTTAGGTTTTATATTTTTGGAGGATTTGGTAATCCTGACAGTATGTCAGCCTACGACTTTCAATTCATATTTTATAATATGTTATGGGTAAGTTCCTATATGCTTTGTAGATTTGATAGAAAATTTATATGCATGAAATTTTACATGAATAAAGGAAGTTGTTATAGTTTTTCTGATATAGATAGGGCTGTAGTGCCTGATGTAGTTTTTAGAATTCTTATTTTTACCATGTGTGTGTCTCAGTAAAGTTGTGTTTTTTCTTGTAAGTGATTTCTAATTAATTAATATGAATCTTCACATCATTGGAACATTATAAGCAAAATCTGGTCATTTTGAACAAGCATTATGGATTCCCAAATGGAATGTAACAAAAGTATTTGTAACCCACTTATCAAAAGATTAATACAGTCTGTATCGGTTATATGGTCAGCTCAACGGTCCAGAAAAATCAGACCATATATGCAGAACAATACAACCCTATTGAAATATGGCAGGATTATATTCACCTAATAAACAAATAATTATACTATTAAGAACATTTTAAAAATTGATTGAAAAAATAAAAACTACATTAAAAATATGTAATATTTTTTTATTGGGGGGGGGGGAATTTATTAGCTTACCTTACTAATCAAAGTACAGCACATGTTCATACGTACATTCATGTTCAATGTATTTAAAAATAATCAGGTATATAAGTTTGCTTCCTTTTGTTGGTCGTTAACACAACTTTTTCTAAGTCCCTAATAGCTTTTAAATGCTCATCTGCTGCTTTGGAATTAGTAAAATAACACTTGAGGCCATGTATGAGAGAGATAACTTCAACCAATAAACAGACAGATGCCCACTTGTTATCAGGAGGGGGGAGGAGAGGTGGAAAACTCCGACGATGAGTCTACACAAGCAAGAAAGAGGGAAAGGGAGGAAAATAAAGGCTTGAATTCAGGTCCTCTCCGATTTCGCATTGACTTTTATAAAAGAAAAAAAAAAACAGAAACTTGTTGAAAACATGAAATTGACCATATAACCGGTAACAAGAAAAAGAAAATGACTGCACTTAAACACATGAAAACTGACCATATAAGTCGGGTGCTCTTATAAGCGGGTGACCATATAGCTAGTACTGACTGTATAGGATTTTCTTAGTCTTTTTTTTTTCCACAGGTGTATATGATTGATTGTTAATTTCCTTAAACATAAAATTTATATTTTGTTTTCTTAATGATTGGTAAGTTTGATATCCTTTAAAAGAACGTCTTAAGCTTTTGTATTCTGTAGCTTTTTTTTTATTTTTATTTTGCAACTTCTCAAATTTTATTAGATGTGACATTAAGAAGGCTACTTAATTATTGGCAAAAAAAAGAGTGTATTGCTAAACACAAAGTATTATAGAAAGGGAATTCTTTATGAGCAGCATTTATCGAAAGAAAAGTGAAAAAAATAAACATTTACACTGAACTATCCCGTCTGAGTCACTGAGACCCCCTAATGAAAAAAATGTAGAAGTCCTGCATAAACAAAATGTATGTACAAATAATGTTGAAATTGTATCTTTCTTTGTTTTAAATTTCAAAATTTTCTGTTTTTATCAGAAAGAACCTCACAGGCCTTTTTTAAATTTTGCCTTTGTAATAAAATCATTTAATTTTTCAGTTTATTTTGTGTAAGTCTATTTCTAGGACTAGTTTTGATTCTTTTCATACAAGAGAAGCTTCTTTCGACCAACAGAAAAATGCATGTTTTGAAAAGTTGCCAAGCAAAAAAAAAAAAAGGCGGTCATAGGGCATATTTGAAACACAATTAACAAAACAAAAACTTTTCGAAGAAAAAACACATAATAATTTATAGCATTATTAAAATAAAATTAGCATAGTAATTAACACTTTTTACATTATTTAAAAAATAAATAACAGATAAGTAATATTTATGAATATATTAAAACAGCATAAAAACAATATATATTTTAATAAGCACAAATATTATAAAAAATTTAATGTCATGGAGGGTCCCCCCTCAACCCCCCTTGTAATAAAGGGAATGTAAAATAAATATAAGAACAGGTGTAAATTGGAAAGGGAGAGACAGTATGTACTAAATGCAAACTAGTGGGGTACAAAGATTGTCAATTTTGTCCTATTAAACCAAGAACCCTCCCAAGTTGACTTGGTAGCCCTACAAACTTTACCAGCTACAGATTTTCGACAAATTGAAACAAACCCAGCTCTCAATCCTTTTTCTGGTTTAATTTTCATGTTCTCCCCACATTTCTGGCATACAAAACTATTCTTTAACAACCCTATCTCCCTTAAAAATCTGAAATATCTCTTTTTTTACAAACCAAATACATAAAAAAAATCCAAATTTGGAATTCCATCATTTCAACACACATGCTATTTTGAATGAAATGCAAATCCCACCTCAGGCCTTAGAATATCCTGATACTTCTTTACAATGTTACAAATAGTTAGAACAGATATAAGAACACCCGCCATAACTAAATTACTTACCTAAAATGACTTACCTAGGTGACACCTTACCACTCCGCGTCAGGAAACAAAAAGAACATTTAGAACAGCGAATTCTCGTCTAGTGCTAGGTAATGACATCAAAAATCACATGCACCAATAGGATGCAAGAACATATCGGAGCTGCCATATCCCATCACCAAAGTCGGGACAAACACACCAACCCACTTATCGCCCCATAAAATCGCCAAGTTTGGTGAGAAAAAAAAATACATGGCATCTATAATGCATATATACCGAAGCACAAACTAAGTTGCAGACTCACAGGCTTGACCTGGCCTGCAATCTCCAGAGGTTTCTTTTGGGAACTTGGAGGACACTGCAACTGTGAACCTATCTTTTGTTCCCCAGCTACCACAAATAGAACTTTGCAGATATTTGGACAGCTTGAACTGGCAACCCTCCTGTTATAATATCAATGTCCTTGCCAACTGAGCTACCACCGCTGAAGTGAAGATTTAAAAACTAAAATGTTATGCATACATCTTAAAAATCACCTAAAAACAGCCCTTTTACTGTTTGTATTTTATTCTCATTATTTTTTTTTCTTTACAGAGAGGATGGACCAATCAATTTTTTATGTATGACCCTGAAAAAAATCATTGGAGTAGACCAGTTTGTTCTGTAAGTATCTGAATTAAAAAAGCTTTTGCATTACTTTTACTGAAAATTTCTAAAATGAAAATAGTTCTTATAACATTTCATAGGTGTTTCCAGGGGCTTGATAATTTAAAGTAATAGTTTACAGACATTCCAGAGTTAAATTTGCTAAGATATGTTTATTAAAAATCTGTGACTAAATGTGATTTTTAAGATTACATTTAGTCACATTTCTAATAGAATGGCTTGTATTGAATAATAAAAATGTTAGATTTAGATAAGGTAATTTTACATATAATACTTTTACATCTGTTTACATCCAATTTCATAAACTAGGATATTTTTTCTCAATTAGCCATAACTAGGATATAACATAGGGAGGATGAAAGAAGTTTTTGTTCATTTGGTTGCAATAGCTTTAAAAAGGTTGAGAATTACTGATGGAAAGTAATGATTTTATTTCATTTGTGTGTATTTTATGCTTTGAATTTCTTGGGATTTGCATAATTTCTCTTATTTAGTAGCATGAATTTATATTCAGCAATCTCAAACTATAACCAACACAAAACTTTGTAGATATTTTAATTAAAAAAAATTTTTTTTTAACAAGGGTCAATTTAGACATAAATTGAATGAACTTTATATCCTTTTACAAAATTTGGTATCATAAAAATGGCCTTTTAATAAAATTCTGGATTGCAAAAGTGGCCTTTACAAAATTCAGTATTGTGAAAGTGGCCCCTTCACAAAATTCTATATCTTAAAATCAATCTTGTGAAAACAGCCCTTTCATAACTTGAAAAGAAAAAATTGCAACAAAAACCCTTTTATTCATTATTTCTCATCTAATTAATGGTAAGAAGTTTTAATATTTTGGTATATATATATATTCATTATTATTATTATTTAATTTGCTTTTATTATATATCTTTGGGGGTTTCAAACAGAATTTTGATAGCTAAAAATGGTTTTTAACACATTATATGCAGTTTTAATAAATGCGGTAATATGTGCGTAGCTGGGAAATTGGACTAAATTTAGGTAAAAAATAGTGGTGATGTGATCTCCCTTTTCCTCTGATAACACACTCTGTACAAAAGGGAGATTACTCGCTCCCACAGATAACGATTGGCACGCCAAGTGGGTAATCCCCCGTTCCCGCATGTAATGTGTTAACACATAAAGGAATTTGCCTATTTTTTACAAAATTAAAATTATTCACTCTTTTCTCTCTCTCTTTCTCTTTTTTAACAAAATGGGGATCCAAAATAAAAAAGCCTGGAATGGCCTTTGTACAAATGTTGCCACCCATTATAAGAGATATCTGTGAATTCATTCTTAATTATAAGTTTATAAATGCCAGATATTGCTTTAATTGGAATTTTTTTTTCTATTCAGAATAATTTTCCTAGTGCAAGAGCTGCCCATGCTGCTGCAGTTTTAAAAGACAAAGTGTATATATTTGGTGGTAGGCATGATAGTCACAGATTAAATGATCTTCACTGTTTGGACATGCATACACTTACTTGGAGTGGAGAGTGAGTATTTCTTTTTATTGTTTTCATCCGTGGTGTATTATAGTATTAGAGAAAATGAGTTTTAACTTTTAGCTACAATAAAATCTATTCTAAACTATCATATAGTTTTGTATTAAAATGTAAAGTGTTAATATTGAGATATATTTTACTGCTTTTATCTTTTCTGCAGATTCAAATTTTCAGTTAAAATCATATTGCTACTGTTTAAAATTTTTGTTCGCCATTTAGTATTTCATGTGTTGAATACAATTACAATTCATTACAATAATTCAATTTAATAAAACTTTTAAAATATAAAAGAATAAAAATTTTAAAAAATAATGTAAATAGATTATTATTTTTGTTTTTAAAAAGGACTTATTTCATATCATTGTTTCAACTACATGGGAATTATTTAAATCATGTATTGTGTTTAAATGGAATTTAAGAAACATTAAACATTTCAAATGAAGTTATTTTAAATTAGGATTAAAATTTATTACATTTAGTGATTAAGTTTTCATTATCCTATTTATTTTCTTTATACATTATTATTTACATATAACAAATTATGTATTAAATTCATAAAGTATGATTTTTATCTTCTCTCAACAAACTGCTCACAATTTTCTCATTGTTCAAAACATAAAAAAGTTATCAAATCAGTTTTCAAAGCACTATAGTCCTTGTAAAATCTATTGGTGCATCAAGGTCACACTTTCTCGATTCCCCAGTCATAGGTTACTATGGTAGCAACCTAGAAGCAGGTGCATTCCCATTTATTTTCAGCTCTTCAATTGAGGATTTGATTCCATTGATTTTAGTTGAGGATTTGAAAAAATCACATATGTTCTTGTAAAAATACAAAAACTAATTTTAATTTAGAATTCTTACTAAAACAATAGGAGTCTCATACCTTCTAAAGAAATTTTCATTGTCTTAAAATGTATCAACAATTCCATAAATCTTTAAATTCATAATAAAATTATACAAAATATTGTTATTACATTAAGACCTCTTTATATTCTTATAAAATCATAAAATAATTAATACAGTACAAGTTTGGAAAATTAAGTTTGCTATGATCCACATAACTTCATATTGTAGTAATTAACATACAACTTAAATTTAAGAAATTTCAGAACTACATTCTCTTTAATAATTTAATAATTAAGAAATAACTAGATTTAGATATTTAGATTAAAATAATCGCACATATTTAGAGAAAAATAGTGAGAAATTGTAACTAATTAATCATTAAAATTGGATAATTATTCAATTATTTTTATGATATTAATTCTTTCTGTAAATAATGTAACTGTGTATACGAAAAAAAAATTAAATTTACTTTTTCAGTAGAATTTTTTAAATCTAACGGATTGGGATATAACATACAATTTCAAATTCTTTTGTAATTTTATTAAACGGGATTATATCTTAAATTTAGAAACTTAAAAACAGGTCTGAAATTACTCATATATTTTTGTGTAAAGTATTCAGTATTCTTCAAAGAGTAGTCTAAATAAACATACTTTCATCATGCACCGAGAGCCTTTTATGATGCATGACACCCCTTAACACAGTGGGGAAAAAAGAGTAAAGTCATTTCCCAACTGTCGTTACCGTAGTTACACTTGGTGATCGGGGAAAAATCACTGACCTTGAAGTGCCTATTGAGTTTACACTGAGTATAGTATTTGAATAAGTACAATTATCGGTGAAAATATTATAGATTTGATATCCAGATTAAAAGAAAATTCTGAAAAGAATCTGATTTGGCTAGAAATTTCATAACTAAAAGAGGGATATTTAAACATTTTTCAATTGGAAATGATATAAGGTATGAGTTCCTGTGCCTTCTAATACCACTAGTGCCAAACAATGCCTGAAGGAGAAGGGTGCTGCTTGTCAATATTACAGTTTGTGTGTTTCATAGTTAACATTGCTATTTGTAGCCATTCAGAATAGATGCCCTCTATCCATGCAATAATAAATTCTGCTTAAAAATTTACAAAGTGTGAAAAGTATTCTTGATTTAAGTCAATGATTTTTTTTAATCCAATATAAATCATAATATATATCAAAGGGATATAAATCAACTTAGTTTGGGGAAATACCCCCTCACATACCTGCCAACTTTTATGGATTATCTGCAAAATTTGTAGTTTTTGGTTCAATTACATGGATTTATAGATGGACCAAAATCTTTTATTGTTGATAATTTGAAAATAAATTTCAAAATTTTAAAAATGAAACACTGAATTTTTCATTTAAATAATATCTGAAAATTCAAAAATCTATTTCATTTCTGTAGAAATTTACAGAACTCATAACAACAACAATAAAAATTCTATAAATGCTCTTAATATGTTTTTAAAATATTAAATTCCTGTATGAGCTTTCTAAAAATAATTAGTGACATAAATGGACTACAGGTTATGTCAGTTTGATCAGAGTTTTGGAAATATGGCTTTTTAAAAATTTTGAACATTCAACACAGTATTAATTTCTTTAAAAGAATTAAAGCTTACTAAAACAATTTTAAAATTTTAACATCTTATTTTATTGATTTTGCGAAAAATATATTAACTTTAAAAGTTAAGTTAATTTTGTGTTTTTCTTGAATCAAATTGAATTGAAAACATTAGCTAATATTGTTTATTATTTATAGTTAACGCATAAATGTTTTATTGATTACAATTAACTTTTATTAATTACAATTACTTGTGCCACTAAAAGTCAAGCAACCAGCTAACCGATATTTTGCAAGAAGTTTTACTGATGCCAATATATAAAAGTTAGCTAGTATTCCTCCATCTGGAAAGCTATGAATTCAAGGCAATAACAGGAAACCTATTATACAAAAGTCTTTGGTTCATTGTATGAAGATCGTCTTTCTACCACAGAATATACCATTTTTGCCTTATTAACTTTCAAATGAATTTGTATTTCTTTATTCTTTAACCCACTGAACGGACGCGTCGACGGGGGTTCGACAGCAAATTCCTGTTCGAAAACGGACCTGTCGACCCCTTCTCGTTCGTACTCATATAACACACTTTTGAGGAAAAAAAAATATTGCAAAGCGATAATGAATGAAAGAAACTAATTTTGCATAACGGAACTCCTTTACCTTGCAGGGAAAATAACTTAAAAGTAGCCTGACAACTTTTAAACAGGCAACTCTAGTATGGTACGGTAAGTTCTGTCTTGAATTTACGAAAAGGGTGACTGTTTTGAAAGGGAAAAAGGTGGGGAGGGTGGTCGGTGGATGGGTTAAAGTTCATTTCAAATAAAATTTTTAATTTCTGTTTAATTATAGTAAAACTACTTGCTTCTGTTTATCTTTATTGAAATAGATTAACTTATTTTAATTATTATTAGCTTAAAATTTTAAATGTTCTAACCACTCAAACTTCTTTCATTTAGAATACCTGTATGTGGACCAGTACCTGAGGGAAGGTCATGGCATAGTTTAACTGCTGTTCCCGATAGATTTCTGATACTTTATGGAGGATTTAGTCAAACAAATGCAGCCCTAAGTATGTATTTTATAAATCTATATTTGCAAAAGATTTGGTACAGTTGAACTCTGTTGTATAAAAAATTTTAAGGGACCAAATGTTGTGTTTGCTATGTCTGAACCATTAAGAAAAATGTAAGATTGCCCAAGATGTACATCTCATTCATTGCTAATTGTATTAACCTATTAACCACCAAAGCTCCTATTGTAGTAACATGTACTTTTAATTTTTTTTTTTCATAATGTTTAGAAGTTATTTATCTGTAGTATATATCATGAACACATTAACAAAATGAGATTTTTTTTTTTTTTCAAAGTAACATTTACATATTTTCATTTTTCTGAAATTTTTCATAAATTTCTTTTTTTTTTTTTATGCTATACAAAACTGATGGAAAAGAAATTAATAGAATCTGAAATATTTTCAAGTACAATGAATATTTAAAACTGTCATATTAAGACACAGTATATTTGAAAGTTGAAGTACACAGATTCCTTTAAAACAACAATAGTAATACTTATTTTCAATGTTCCCAGATCGGGAGCTTTGGCATCTTCTCATAATATTTCCGTCTACGTAATAGTGCTTTCAACAAAGAAAAGATTGCTCACTGACATAAATGCATTATCATGATTATTGTTATGTTTTTCTTGGAAACATTTTCAGAAAGCAATTGTATATATTTGTTTAATTTTATTGATTAGTAATTGCTTGGAAGAAGTATCAGAATTTTAGATTTAGTTTTATAATGTCTAAAAAAGAAATGACAACTATATATATGGAGAAAAATAAAAGTATATCAATTGAGGAAATTTTATATTAAATTAGACCTCTCAGACCAATAGTGATAATTTAATTAAATGTGTTCAGATGTAATGATTTATTTAATTAGATGTGTCCCTGAAAACATAAAATGTATGTGTACATATTTTTCATTTCTTTAGAATTATTTGAAGTAAGATTTCAGAAGGACAAAAACTATAAGAAAAATAGATTTATAAATTGCTGTCTTAGTATAATTAAATTATTTTTTTAAAAAATAAAACAGGAACTTTTGAATACATTGTTACTGAAAATTTAAGTTTCATAATATGTAAATTATAATGAGAAAGTGCAAGACATATCATTTTGAAACACAGCTCTTTAGGGTCAGATAAAAATTAGTGTTTTAAAGATAAAGAAAATTGATGTATTCTGACTTCATTTCATTTAATCTTATAAGTATATGGATGTAGATCATCTAGATTGATTTTTAAGCAAATGTATTTCTTGTATCAAAGGGAAAGCCTATAAATAACAGCATACATTTGTATGGTATCATGGACATAGTAAAAAACTTTCCTTTGGGAGGTGGAGTTATCCCATGTCAGCTCAATTTTTAAAATTTGTACATTAGCCTTTACATATATGACATGTGTATAATGCTTAGGAAAAATTACAACTCCTATATCTTCCTTCACACCTCTGGATGGCTCTAAAACAATTTATTATAAGTGTTGAAAAACAATCTATATGCAAATTCTGCAAATAATTAAAAAATACTGGAATAAAGTGTAAAAAAAGTGTAATGTGATATTGCATCAAGATTGTTCTTTATGTTCTTATGGAAAAAAGGGGGGAAATGTAATGAAATAGGTAAGTTTTTCTTTTATATTTGTGGCATTTTACTACCTCTATTTTTTTATTAATGCTCTTAAAATATGGATGAAATATTGGTCAAATTTTAATACTGAAATATATATGTGTAACAATTCCTTACATGTATTGCTGAACGATGGCCGAATGGTTAGGGTGCTGGCCTTTGGAACCGGAGTTCGTGGGTTCGAATCCCACTATGGCATGGATGTTCATAGCCGTTCGGAATCGGCTTTAAGCAGTAGGTCCTGGTCTCATTAGCCCTCGTGTTGCAAAAAGTAGACCGTAGTGCTCCAAAACCAAATCCTTACATTTATTCCTAACAGCAACTGTTTCCATAACACCAAAAGAAAGTATAGCATGCATATTTTTGAGTCACAACTCTTCTGAAACAGAAAAAATAAGGAAAATTTCAAGTGTTTGGAAATCAAAATACTTAATGTATGTCAAAAAATAAATGTTATCTAGAATTTTTATGTGGTTCAAATAATACTGTTTCATGGGTTAAGTGGGGATGTATTTAAAGAATAGATGAAGCATATAAAAATGAATTTTAAGCAGTTGTATTGGATCAAATCAATTAAATTGTCTTAAAATGAAGATAAATAAAAACTTATTAAATTTACCTTTTAACTGTTGCTTATTATTTTAATGTAGAAATCGGTAATCTGCTGACATGATGTTAATTCTTAGAAAACTTTATGAATATCTTTTTCTATTATAACAAATGTTTCCAATATATTTTTTCTTCTACTTTGCACAGTTCTCTTTGATGAGACATTTTACTTATAAATTCAACAATCATGTTCATATATTAATATCTAGCATTTTCTGCCTTTTTATTAACCTTTCCAGATATGAAAGATAATCTGTGCAGTAACAAATTCTTTAAAGGTTGATGGTTTAAGAAATTACTATTAAACTTTCCAGCATTACAAACATTTATTCATTATTCACAAGAATTAGAATTTGTGAACATGCAATAGATCCACTTCAAATTCCATGTATAACTACATGGGTAAAATACAAAGTCCCAAAGGTGTCTTATAGCATTGCTATGACAATACACGACTACAATTAACTCTTACACATGATCCAAAAAATTCTCCATTACTTATATTTAGGTAACACTGATTCAGGAAAATCCTTTTATGAAATTTATATTCTTTTTGTTTTGTTTTCTTGCATGAATAAACTCTTAATTTTTTTATATTTATATTAAGACTGTCTTTGAGGTGACAGTGCGGAAATTTTGTGTGGTCTTATGAACTTGTAACACTGCAAATGTATTTATTGTATATGTCTATGGGGAATAAAAATATTAAATAAAAGATCAAATTGTATCCATGGAATGTGAAACTTGCACTCATATACTTGATCCCCCCCTCCCTTGTTTAGGCTTTATAAAAGGAATACTAAATTATATGTACAGTGACAGAGATTAAAATTTCTCTTTTATTTGTCAAAACATTGAATTATCTGTACTAGTTTACCAGAAATCTGTACATCTGCTATCATATATGTAAAGGCTAATGTACAAATTTTAAAAATTGAGCTGACATGGGATAACTCCACCTCCCAAAGGAAAGTTTTTCACTATGCCATACAAAGGTATGCTGTTATAGGTTTTCCCTTTAATACAAGAAATACATTTGCTTAAAAATCAATCTAAATGATCTACATCCATATACTTATTTTAAGATCAAATGAAATTAAGTCTGAATACGTCAATTTTCTTTGTCTTTAATACACTAATTTTTAACTGTTCCTAAAAGAACTGTGTTTCAAAATGATATGTCTTGCACATTCTCATTATAATTTCCATATTATGGAACTTAAATTTTCAGTAACAATGTATTCAAAAGTTCCTGTTTTATCTTTTAAAATAATAATTTAATTATACTAAGACGGCAATTTATCAATCTATTTTTCTTATAGTTTCTGTCATTCTGAAATCTAGCTTCCAATACTTTTACTAATTTTACTATCTGTACTAGTTTTACCAGAAATCCGAACACAAAAAAAATCTAATATGTAATATTAGATTGTTTGTTGTGTTAGATTTCTGGTGTTTTAACATATAATAGCAGGTATATTATGTTATTTAAAAAAATTCTCTTCTTATCTATAGGTGACTGCTGGTTATTTGATACAGAATCAGAATTGTGGCAATTGATAGAATTACCTTTCTGTAAACCTCGTCTGTGGCACTCTGCATGTTTAAATATGTATGATGAAGTGCTTATTTATGGTGGTTGTACATCAAATATTTTAGATTTGGATAGAAAACCTGTAAGTTTATTTTATATTTAAATTTTTATCATATTGAAATTGATATCTATTTACAGTATTAAAAATCTTTTTACTTTCAGGACCAAGCTGAAGACATTGTTGTGATAAGGATTAATCCTATGTCTTTGTTTAGGTTTGTATATTTTTAGTCTCTATTGAGTTGTAAATTAATTCTTGTAACTCAAAAGTTTCTTTAATTCTAATGATGCATAATATCAAGGAGTAGAAGGAGAATTTGAAGGTTTGAGAGAACATGGAGATACACAATTTCTGCACTCCGGGAAAGTCATGGAAAATCATGGATTTAGACAATGGATTAATTTTGTTATGGAAAGTCGTGATTTTTCAAGTAAAATGAGTAAAAGTCATGGATTTGCTAAGCTACCGATTAAAAAAATCAAAAAGTGCCTGTATAACTGAATTTCCTTTCTGAATGGAAGCGGCTGTATACTTCTCCCATTTATCCATAGAGCTGGACTTCCATTCATCTATTTTTAGTACACTGAGATATGTGATATATTATAGCACTTTAACTGTGTGGCATGAGATTTTCTAAAGGATTACCAGGGGCATTTGTGTTGCGGTGTGTAGTGTCTCCTTATGCATGATTTGTCAATGGTTAAGAAGAAAAAAATTACTTATCAGCCTGTGGTGTGACAAATGAGTAAGGGGATGATTTCGGAACGTCCTTGACCAAGCCGGTGATCGTGTGTTTTTTCGTTGTTTGAAGTGAAACCGTTGAAGATAAGAGCGTAGAAAAGCCGACAGAGTACACTGCACTGGAAGGGTCGAATTCTTTTATCACAGCAGTGTGGTTCAATCTGTCATCTGCTTTTTTCCTCCCTAATATTAAGACCAGGGCTATCTCACCCATATATTTGGTCTGCTGCATCCCCTCCTTCCACCTTCGTTTTCAAGAGTCTGATCAGGGTATAATAGTATTTACATATACTATCAGAAAGCAACTGTATTAGAATTTAAAATATGGAAACAGAAAATTAGGGCACTCTGGGTTATACTAATAAATTTTAGAATTAATAAAAATTTTATTATCAATTTAATTATTTTTGATGCTTTTAATTTTCAATTAAAAGGTTATGATTCTTTTAGCTCACCCAAAATATAAAGGAAGAAATTTGTGAAGCACTTAAGAACTGACTTTACAATGGCTAAGGAGCATTAACAGTGATTATGTGATAACATTAATGTCATTAGGTCAACCAAAAAGCAAGAGCAGGACCCTACCCTTTCGGCCTATCGATGGCTAAATGGGTAGGGCACAGCTCTTCAGTATTGAAGTTTTTGGGTTTGAATCCCACTGCTGGCATGAATGTTCATGGCCATTAAAAAATTCTTATTTTGGAGAATAAGGGGATATCTTGACTGTGTAGAGTTACTAGGAGTTTCAATAAATATGAGATTTTTATTTTGAGACATTAAATTTTGAGGTTTATATAGAAATGTTAATAATTATTATTGATTGTAAGGCATTAAATATTTTGGAAAAATCATTGCATTGAATTGTTTAATTCTATTTTTACGTGTCATTTGGCTGAAGTTACCGAGTTTGGTATTTATGTATTATCCCATTGATCACATAGCCTAGTAAAATTTGTTCACCAAGGAAACTCAAAGCAAGAAAGCTTAATGGGTGGGTAAATGTATATTATTCTGGTTTTTTCTCAAATTGTAAATCAAAATTTTATTAATATAATAATTTTTTAATAAAAATTAGTTAAGATTTTTGTACAAAATATAAGTTTATCTCTAGGGCTATTGTATATAAACATTATAGGGTTATCATGTTAGGCTATTATTCATGGTCACCTGGATAATACCTAAGTACCCTGAATTCAAATTGGAAACTTTTTTATTGAAAAATTGCTATATGATTAAACTTAGGTATGTAGATACAACAATTTATTTTTATATATGTGAGTTTATTAACATTTATAAAGTATTTTTTTCTGATAAAATTTCTGTAATTTATATAAAAGCTTATATTTTATTTGTATGTACATCAGAAGTTTTATTCACATATACTTTAACAAAAGTTTTTTTTAAAGTCATGGAAAATGATCTGCTGAAATCAGGGAAAGTCATGGATTTGAAAAAATTTATTTTGGCAGATACCCTGCTAGTAATATTTAATTTGAAATAATGTAATTATAGTGACTATATTAACTGAACTAATTTGAATCTGTTTTAAATATTTTTTATTAGGAAATTTGTTTGTATAGATAAAAGTTATTTAGTTTCTTGCATATTTCATATTTAGGTACTTGTTTGTATTAATTAAGTAAACAAAAACTTAATTTTTTATAGTTGTTTAATTTCTTTTTCCACCATAATTTCCCACTTTTTTGCATCTTCCTCCTTTTTTTTATCCCATCTTTTTTCCCAAATTTTTGACTTCAGTGTCTGAATGAGATAAAAATAAAATATTTCAAAACCCATAGGTCATAATTTAAAGATTTAATCAGTAATATTTAATTTAATTTGAAGCATGCATTGTGGAACAATTGTATTTGAAAGTGTCCTTTGAAGAAAAGGTTTTGAAAGTTTGACAATATGAAGCTCGTAAATTTGAAGCTATTTAAAATATGATTGAACAGAAACTATCAACAAACAAATTTAATCTGTAATGTTAAGTGGTAATCAAATATTCTTTTTTGAGAAAGTATTTTGCAAGTTAATTATCATGAAAAAATATATTTTTTCTTTGATAAAATTTTAATATTTAAATTAAAATCAACAATAAAGACTTTAATTAAGAACATGTATATATATATGTATGTAATGTTGTGATCCAGAGTTATGGTGAATGGAAAATAGTCTTCTTGATAATAATAAGTTTTATTAACTCATCGTTCTTAAGAAAAGCAACTTGCGCCATTTTCATTGTTCATGATGGAGCTATGCATGGAAAAGGTGTTGACCGCTCCATGTCCACACGTTGACGGTTCTTATCTGTTTGCAATCTCATCAAATTCTTCCAAAATACTTCCACCTGACCGGATGATCCCAAAAGCTTATGCGAGCATGGGTCTTTTTCATGTATTTTATTATTATAAAAGAGTTCCCTTTTTAAAATCATTTTTAACTCACGTAATTTCCACCTACCCCTTTTTTAGACCTGACATATATACATATATATAGATATAGATAGATAGATAGATATAAAGTACATATAAGAAAATGTATGTAATTTATTTTCTAAATTAACAATATTAAAATTATATTAAATATCTCAGTATAAGAAACAATAAAAGAGAACAGGCAAGAATAAATATTATTTAGTGCATCTTGAATTTTGATTAGTATCACTTATTAATGTTGTTATTTGTATTAATTTACTTATTTTGTTGTTAACTGTTATTATTCATCTGAATTAACATTTCCTTCAGATCATAAGATGTTCTCCAATGTTAAGCTAATTTTTTTTAATTGAAAATTGTGCTCCTTTTAGGTTTATAAAGTATCATAAAGGTAATAGCTGTTTCATATCCTCAAATGAACTATGGTTATTTATCAGCTAAATAAAATCTCTGGGAATTTTTCAAACGTGTCCTAAAATATCTCAAAAAACTTTTATGAAACTAGTTGACTCATTTATATTTAAATGAACTTAGAACTGGGTAAACCAGGAATAATCAAGGAATTCAGCAATTCTGGAAAATATCAGGAAAATTGTGGAATTTTATTTTAAAATAATTGGAAAAATTTCTACAAAAGAAGTTTGGTGAAATACACACTGATATCCAGCAACTCTGAATTATCAAAAAATTTGTCAGTTCTGGAAAATATCGGGACAGTTGTGGAAAAAAAAAAAAAAAAAAAAATTGGAGAAATTTTCTGCAAAAATGTTTAAAATATATTAAATTTTGCCTGTCAAAAATTTTTTAAATTCTCTTGTGCATTTTTGTAAAAATTCTTACTCACTGTTAAAAGAGAATATGGTAGAATGAAAAGAAAATTTTCAGATAATGAGACAACTGAAGCTCAAAAGAAATAGAAATCATCAAAATTGTTTAAAAAGTAATTGAAACAAAAAATGTTAATAATCAAAGAAGCCAACAAGAAAATTAATTCTGGAAAGGAAGTAATTAGTTAAAGAAAAATAAGGAAGGAATTAATTAAGCAAATTAATTAATTTAAACTACTGTTATTAGAGGTTATTCAGAACTCCCTAAAGACAAAAAAAATATTTCAAACTATAAGATGCATTGGGATTTTATTTGTTTATATAAAAATGTATAACTTTATTTTAATATAAATTTAGATCTTAAACTAGTTTTATAAAAGAATTGAAAGAAATGATGTATTAAATAGTAATTTATCAGGGTATAAATTGCCAGGTATAGGAAATTTCTAAATGATTTTTCGTTGGGCTTTGTGATGAATCGTTGAAGTTTTATTATAATCGTTTAAATAATGAAGCTGTCTAATACTTTTTTGTTTTTAACAGAATAAGTGTGGAAAGGGTAGCTTCACTTCCTCAGTTGCGTCCATATTGGTCATCTTTACCCCAGAATGTTCAAATGGCACTTCATGTCAAAGTTTCTAGTAGTATGACAAGTAATCTAGAAGGTTCCTGAAATTGAGTGTTCCTTATGGCCAATTTTCATTTATACAGTTTCAAAAATCTTGTTACTCATTAATACTCATACTTTTTCATTTCTGTACTATGGCATACATCAATGTTGTCAGTGACAAATCACATTTTCATGAATACATATAACATCGCTTTTATGTCAGCATGTTTTAGTGTTCAGTATGTTATTAAATAACTAAATAATAATTGTAAACAAATTATCTATTTCTGGTCATAGCAATTTTGGGTGTGGAGAATTGAGCTTTTCTTGGTGTGGTGCCAAAGTTATGATGATAAAAATCATCAAGAATGGTTATATTTGTATGAATTATTAATGTTGTGGAAAACTTTTATTTGTTGATGCTCATTACTGGAGACCCTCAAAATTGTTAAATAAACAAAGGAAAAATTCTTATGTTAATAGAAAAAATTAAGTGAAAAAAATTTTCTTGTTTTCTGGGCCACCTAAGTCACATTCTTTACAAACAGACTGAATATAAAAGTGTCATAGGTTATTTAGCTAATAATTATGCTTACAATGCTAATAATTATAATTAATAGCCAACATAGTTAAATTTAGCTTGAGTAGGCATGCAAAATATTAGTGATCCTTATACGCTGCCTTAAGAATATCTTCTACCAAAGTATGTAAATTGTTCTTCTAAGGATTTTTTCCCTTTTTGAAAAAGGAAAAGCTTTCTGTGGGCATGTTTATTTTTGTTGTTGGCTGCTAGAAGTGATATGAACCAGATTTGCAAAAATTTGTGAGTCACAAATTTTGAGAGTCTCTACTCATTATATAGAGAGAGTCTAAACATTTACTGATTCTTGTAATGATTGGGTGTTATGAATTTACATGCATAGTTGACACTGATAAAATTTAAAAGTATCAAAACCAAAGTAGTGTTGATTATAGTGATCATTAGCATATATGTGTAAGTAGTGCTGTTTGTGTGTTTGTAAGTTTTTAATTTGAAAGAGAGTTTCTGTTGGTAATTACTTATGTTGTGCATTTGTATTGCATTTTGTCAAAATTGTTTGTTTCAATTTTTTAAAAGCTATTTGTTTGTAATTTATTTGTACCATTTTTCATATTGTACACTTTGAATTATATTGTTTTAAAAACAGTTGTATGCAAAATTTTATTTTATCAAAATCTTTTATTGGAAGTTCAAGTTTTGGGATTTTAATTTAAGTTTTAAAATATTTAATATTTAAAAAAAGGCATTATATGTAGATTATATGATAGCAATTTTACAGAGAGCAAGCAAATAATAAAAATCTTACTTCATTATGGAAAAAAAGGATTTTTCTTTTTCATCCTGCATCCCCTGATTTAACAAAAAGTAAATAGGTTTTCTTTCTCAGAATTAAAAAAAAATTCTCAACTTCAAAGTCTTTATTTTTTAATTTTTGGTATTAGTATAAAATTTCTAGAAAGAAAAAAAAAATCTTTTTGAATAAAATTATATA
The DNA here is from genome assembly GCA_032207245.1 of Pardosa pseudoannulata. Taxonomy (NCBI): domain Eukaryota; kingdom Metazoa; phylum Arthropoda; class Arachnida; order Araneae; family Lycosidae; genus Pardosa; species Pardosa pseudoannulata. Next base: position 7,833,896 of record CM063504.1, read on the forward strand.
AGGAATTATATTAAAATCTAGGAAATATGACAAAGAACCATTTATGAATGAATTGTTCTCTACTTCTAATCTTCATGGTATCTTTCTGTTTACTTTCTCTTAGTTACTCTTTTATAATCATTGTCTGGAGTGACTAAAAGGTATTAAGGAAAACATTTATATTTTGTTGTGATACTATGCAATTTAAAGGAAATGCATGATACAGTGTCAATCACAGTTTCATTTCTCTATACATTTTGAACATAAGTAGCATTGAGGAGTATTATACAATCTAAATATCAGTTTAGAAAAATGAGTAATTAGTGGTATTTGTAATATTTTAAGTGAAAGCCGATATTACAGTGGCACTTTGACAAGTTAATTTATATCTTCATTCAAATTATTACAGAAGTTGTAAATTCAACCTAACTACTCATCAAATTTACTGTGTCATTTCCTATTAAATTTACCATCCCAGCTCTCATAATGGATCAACATAGTACTGCATTCAATGGGCCAGCCCCCATATGGTGTGTTGGTCAACGGAAAACCAACAGTTGACTATTGCTTGTTTCTAACAAAATTCAAACATAATGATGACCAACTGAATTCTAGCATAATAATAGGATGGGCCAACTAAATACCAACATACTGTTTTGAGGGGTCATTAATCATAAATTCTTTTGTTCACATCAAAAGCTACACAATTGCATTAGACTTTCTCAGAGTTTGGAAAAAATGTAGTTTCTTGTTAAAGTAACTCAGAAAGGTATGATGTTGTTCTACAGTTAGTCACATGCATTTAATTTACAGGTCTGTCTTTTTGAATTTTCACTTAATAAAAATAATGATAAATATAATAGAAATGCGACAACATAAGAATGAGAAGATTAATTATCTTGAAATTTTAAAATATTTCATCAATCTTGTGATAAACTACATTAGCACTAAAGGTGACATTTGAGACACAACTTTCTGGTTTGCCACTGGTTCTGCAAATGTACATTGCTATAGGGGATTATTTGGGGATTTTGGCCATTAATATCCAATATTTATGCAAAAGACATTAGCAAGAATATTTCTAATTTAGACCAAAGGAAAGCCATCATTTGTATACTTCAGTTTACCAACAAGATGTTTTCCTATCTGAATGTTCATATTTCATTTTCCTGTTTGACTGTATACCCAACCAAAAGTGGCCAACAGGCATCCAATGTTTTCTTGCTAGTTGGGATCAGTCCATTTTAAGAGTGCTTTACCCATACACACATTTCCCCCCCTCCCCCCCAAAGTAATAAAGTACTGGAATTTTTTTGTTATACCTTTAAAAAAAATTACACATCAATTACAAAACACATTACAATGTAGATGTTTTTGTTACTCATCCTCTTGGGGAATGAAAGCCTTACACCAAGTCCAATTCACCCTGTTGCAATATGTGACTGGTTCATGACTGAGGGTAACATGCTGCTTCACTTTGAAGAAAGAATCACAAGGGCTGAAGACTGACTAAACCTCAAGGAGGGTCGTTGTAATTTTGAAACAAGGATCAAGCTAAGATCCCCAGGCTTGGTCTTCCACCTTTAGAGGTATCATTTGGGAACTTAGTATTGCAACCACAAACCTTTTGTATGTACCTCATAGCTATTAATGAATATGGTAGATCTTTGGCCAGCTGGAGTCTCGATCCTGTTACCCTTTGGTTGTGACATTGCTGCCTTTACCAACTGAGCTATTGTCACTCACATTATAATGTAGATCAATGAAAAGGTTTTAATATTATATTCAGTATTTACCGTAAATATCATGATCTTGATGGAGGCAGGGGGAGGGAGGCTGAATTGAATTACTGATGTCAGATCATTTTTCGTTAATTATAAACTAATTCATGCTACGTTCCAAACAAATTGTGACACAATTTTAACATAAGAAATGTGCATTTATTAAGAATAAATATTGTATATACAAGATTAAAAAACCTAATTGAACAAAATATATAGAAATAAACTCGTTTTATTAAGCTTTAACTAAACTAAATCATTAAAAATGTATTATATATTTCCTTTTTAATTTGTTTAAAATTTTTTTCTTGCTTTCTGGATCTCTCTTTTATCTCAGATTAGCTTGTAACTGAAAGCAAAAATTATTGAATTCATAACTTGAAAAATTTACAATACATGGTAACTTTTATGTCAAAGTGCCACTAAACTTCAAATTTGGTTATACTCATATTCATCTTATGTGTGTATGAATTTTTGTATATTCCAATTTTAATTGAATTTCTTTCAGCATCAAAAGGAAATTATAGAAAATTGTTATAGGGAGGTTGTATTAAATGAAACAGTTTGATGGAGTATTTCATTTTAAAAGGATGCTTTAGTGCAAAATTCATGAATGCATAAAATTGTTTTGAAACAACCTGTAAATTTTATGAAAGAATAAAATGAACTTATATAAAGCAGTAAATGTCTTGTGTTTTTGTGATTCTAATATTACTTAAAATATCCTGGGGAATTCCAGATGTGAATTTCCTGTTTAGTTATCTAAGTGTGAAGGTGAAATAACCTCATTATCACTGAATTTTAATTTATGTGTATTGGATAACTGATTGATTTACCCTATCAATACTATTTTATTTAGAGAAGGAAAAATAAGCGAAAATTGCTTTTTAATAAATCAATTAAAATACAAATATTATAAATGTACTAAAAAGGTTTTTAAAAAATCATCAGATAGAGCAATCAGTGAGGCATATGTCCCTTTGGTTTATTTTAATGGTATTTAATTTCCCTGATAACCAGTAAAAGTGATAAAATTTGCAAAACAGAAGGGAAATTAGGCTTATTGTCTTCAACAATAGAAATGTCAAAAAAATATACAACTGCTACAGGCTGCCCAAGAAAGATGTCTCGTACTTTAAAATTAAGTAGCATGAAAACAAAGATGGAAGAATGCCACAAACGGTATGTTGATTGTGAAGGCTGTAAAAATGTTATACAGAAGTTTGAAAATATAGTTGTCAATAGATGGCTACAAAATACCTACAAATAGCTCGAAAACCCAGAGTTCCATTCCTGACGCGAAGAACGATACTGAAAGTATGTCAAATGGGGAAAATAGAACACATGCAAAATTGCGGCATGATTCAGATATAAAAGCTGCTGAGCGGTGTGTGCAACTGTCAGACGCTGTTGTGCCCCAAACGATTCATTCGGCCATTGAAATGTGAAAAGGATTGAACGTATTGAAGGAAACGGGTGTAAAGATGTATTCAATTGAACAACGTGTTTTTCTGGTACTGGAATTTCACAGATTAGAACATAGTGTCACGTCCACGAGGCAGTGTTCAACAATTTAATATTGCAAAAGGACTCATTGGAAAACAATGCACAGGCTCTTTGCCAAATTCTAGCGGACAGGTAGCGTGGCAGATGATCTTGGACATCTTGGTTCCAGGCCAACAGTTGTTACTCCGGAAACACAGTTTCTGCAATTGTTCATTACCATCCCAGAAATCCATCCGAAAAATTGCAGCAGAGACGGGTTTGAAGCATTACAGCACGCATCCAATACTGCGAAGTAGCCTACACGTGTTCTCATACAAAATTCAGAGTTACCAGGCCATATCTACATCAACTGTACGACAACGGTTTGACTTTGCGAATAGGATGCTCAATATGATTGATAATAAGGGTTTTGATGTTGGCAGCATTTGGTTCACCGATGAAGCATGTTTCCATCTTAATGGATTGGTTAATAAACAAAATTGGAGATTTTAGGATTCATACAGTTTGTGTGTTTACACAAACACTCATCCAGGCATTAGAGCCTCACAAAAGCTGGTAGGTACAACACCGTTTCCTATGCCCTAACACAGTGATTCTGAACCTTTTTTTGTCACGGCACACAAAGAAAAATATGTTTAAAAGTAGTTTACTTACCTATAATACATTGTGTAAAATGGTTTATGATGATAAATTTGAAAGTAAAATAAAATATGTACTACAGAAACAATATGTTTATTAAGGGATGAATTACAAGTTAATAATAAGAATACCTTTAATGAAAAGTTTGATCTTCATTTTTGATAATTTCATTTATATTTTGTTGTAAAAATGACAATGCTACTTCTCATATCATTTCCTACATTTAACAGTCTATGCAACTTGTTGGGAATACCCACTGTCATTAAAACAACCTCACTTGTATATAACAGTGAGGCTAGTCATCCTTTGGATACGTTCTCATCCGAATACATTTCGTCAGAGTTCTCATATGTAATATCTTCCACTAATCACAGTCTTGTATAGTGATAATACATATGCATAATATGCATTCAGTTGTGCGATTTCAACTTTAAATTGTTATTGTCAGATACCAACTAAGCGGCAACATTTCTGATTACACCTTAAGAAAATATCAAGTTTTCTGTCCTTATGATGTCGATGCACCACTCAGATAGTTCTTGAAATAAAAATTTTCCTTGCTAAAATATGGTAAAATTTATAAAATGTGGTAAAATTGCCTAAAATAGGGTAAAATATAAATCGAAAACTAAAAATTTCTAAAATTTGGCGGCATACTTTAAGAATTTAGCCGCACACTAAAGTGCCGCGGCACAGTGGTCAAGAATCAATGGTCTAACATGTTGAAAGACGTTATTAAATGACACGTTCCTGTCGGGACTGACAGAAATCTAAGATTCACAGGCACACGAATAGCACGTTGCAGTCGTTGTTGTTCACTTATGCCACTTGGTGTAACCAAGCACGATTGAGCCAGAGGCTACGCGTTTTTAGGCAAAATGATGAGACTTTCGTTTATAACGAGCACCACAAGGGTGAAAGTTCGACTTATGCTCAAGTGGGTCCACGTAATTTTGAAGCAGGGACTAAGCAGAAGACCCATAGACTTGGCCTGCCACCTCCAGAGGTATTAATTGAGAACTTGGAGGACATTGTGACCACGAACCTATTTTACTTGCCCCAGTCACCTTTAACGAACACGGCGGATCTTAGGGGGGCTTGGGTTTTGAATCCGCAACCTTTCAGTTACGAAATCATTGTCTTTACCAACTGAGCTACCGTGGCTCCCGTTGCAGTCATTTGACATACCATCCGCTTCAGTCATGTCCACATCGACATAATGGGATCGCAATTTGCGAGCGAGTTTTACGAGAAAGCTAAACGGTAATGCATGCACATCAGTGATCAGAAGACACCTGTCCTATGGTTTAGACCAGGTCAGCATAGGAATACCTTTACCTAGGCAAGCTAGCTCCAGTTACACTTCGTACTCGTGCTAAGTAGCAGGTCTAGGTGTTCTGTCGCTATGTATAATCTGCTGTGAAAAGTTGTAATGTTCATCTGCGCCGTTCTAATTCCTAATTAAATAGTTTATGTTAATTTGAAAGAATGAGTGGTGACTGCGGTTCCTTTTATTTTATTTATTTATGGGATAAATGTACCATAACCACCCAAATATGTATATAAATTCCCCTAAATTGCTAATTTAATTTCACCCTGTCTTTGTTGAAGTGAATTTCCTTGACCATAACTAGATATAGGTATAGAATTAAAAATGTTTTACTGTTGATTGCTTGGTTTGGTTTGGAGTGCTACGGTCTACTTTCTGCAACACGAGGGCTAATGAGATCGGGACTTACTGCTTAAAGCCGATTCCGAAAGGCTACGAACATCCATGCCACATTGGGATTCGAACTCACTCCAGCACCCTAACCATTCGGCCATCGTTCGGCCGGTACCGAAGATCAGCTTCTTAACACTGCATAGGACAGAGCGAAATAAAGAAAAAAAAACTTTACAAATTGACAATTGTGCTCTTTCTAACTTCACGGGTCAAGTGCGAATGTTTATTGATGGATCTATTGGGGATAGTCAGGTTGGCCGTAGATGATCGACATCTTAGTCTCTAAGATGCCAGGACATTACGCCTTGCAAAAAAGAGTTTTATGGTTATTTTAACAATTTATTTTACTGTTGATTACTATGATGAGATACAGTCGGTATACGCGTATCGGTCCTTAAAATTTTCCATCTTCGAACACTGGTATTTTTTTTTAATACAAATTATTTGATTTAGCTTGGTTTGGAAAATGTAAAAAAAAGCTTAAAAATAATTAAAATACTGCCATACATTAAGTTTTCGTACTCATTTTCACCTCCGCAAATACCTGAAATTCTGTTGGATGAATCCTCGAAATTTCATTGGTCCTTCCGAGGCCAATGTAATCGCCTGGAAATACAAAACTTCACATTCCATCTCTTGTTGTCGCAGAGTACAGATGTCCCTGACCACAAAAACATTTTGTGTTTTCTGTTCCTAAGCTTTCTACTCTTTTTTTTTTTTTTTTTTTTTTTTTGTGTGTGTGTGTGTGTGTGTTGTCCCGTTTGGGTTTCGAAACCAGAAGTATGATACTTCTCAATGCGTTAATTAGTTGCTCAAAAACAACGCACTTTTAATATAAACACCTTTTGTTATATTTACGTATGCGAGATCTTTAAAACACAGAAAATGTCACATAGAAGAATTTATGGCGTATAATATTAATATATCAAAACACAAAAGCAACACAAGAGCCATTTTTTCTCACATACGAAAGAAAACCATGTTTTTATTAAAAAAAATCGTTCGTTGCCACTCGCAACTTACAAAGAAAAAATAAAATAAAAAGATATGCGGGTAGAACATCAATTTTAACAGACAATGTGACATTTGTTATAAACTCACGAATCCACCATACTATACCCTTCTTTAATCTTTCAGCTGTTTTATTTTCTGCTTGTTGTCATTTTTATGCTTACTGTTAGAAATCTCATGATTGGAGGGCTCGGCCCATAGAATACTGTTTCACCATCGCCTTGAAAAGGAGCGCTATGATACATTCTTTTGCTGTACGAAAACAAATGATCTTAAACCTAATGTGGGAAAAAGCAACGATCATCTTTAATTACACAAATTTATTACAAATCATTAGAAAAGATACAAATTACATTTATATGTCTTATCGACTCGCTAGCACGCGATCGTCTCTTTAATAGTGGGAATGTGATCGTCTGCCTAATGGCGGGAAAGCGATCAATTGACACACATTTCCCGTACTCATGCTTTTTACACCTTTTTTAATTGTTATTTTAATTGTCAATTTTTATTATAATTTTTAAAGGCTTTGTTGTTTTAAGTTTTCTAAATTAATTAGTTTTTTAATTGTTCTGGATATATGCCATTGAATATAATATTTTAGGAACTTACATTTTTCTATAATAGAATCTTCTTAATCTTAAATTTTATTATTCCCCAAAAAAGTGTACAGCAATATTAAATAATTTTTTCACATAGTAAATTTAATTTTATGTTGAAATTCAACCAGAGTAAGAGAGAGTAAAAATTTTCATCATCTTTGAAAATGTATCGACACATAATTCCTTTTTGACTGGCTTTAATGAAGAGTAAAACTTGAAATAGAATATTTGTCCTTAGATGCAATGTAATTTTAATACTCTTAATTTACAAAGAGAAATAAAGATTGAATAACGGTCTATTGTAGAGAGGTATAGAAAGCTTTAAGATTATGAATATTTTTTGATAGAAAAATATAAGCTTCTAAATTATTATATTCAATGACATTTTAATGAACAATTTTTTTCTTGCTTAAATCAGGCTATTTACTGTAAAGATGATAGCAAATAATTTATTACTAAAGTAACAAAAAGAAATTAATTAAAAATATCCATAACGTTCATGCAAAAAATATTAGTAAAGGCATAGATAACTGAAAGAGAAAGAAATCTAAGCAAGCCAACACAAGCTGAGATTACATATTTATTACCTTAATGTTGCCAAAACTGCAAATACAAAAACTATACACGAATATGAAAAAAAAAACATTGAGCTAGTAATCATGGCAAATGCTTTAGCAAGTAAAAAGAACACGTAAAGATTAATTTAGTTCTGACAAACGTTAATAAAAGGATGTTAGAAATAGCGTAAAATCTACTTAAGTTCTACTCATACACGATACATTCAGAATCGATCTCAAGCTCATACACGATTATTTGAATAGTTTTACTTTATATATTAGTCAACAGATGGCGCTTGTGAAACAATTTTTTTCCCTGGAACTTTTGCAGCATAAATGCTGTTCTGATCTACTCGTCTTTTCCGAACGGTTACGAATATCTTTACCATCAGAGGGGTTCGAACTTATAAAATGCTGTACCGAAAGTAACAAATTATTTTTAAAAATTGAAATAGCACGCAGTTAAAAGGTACAAAAATATTAATAAGAAAAAAAATAAACGTGATAATAAAAACTTACTTATATGAGGTCTTTATGTATTTTTGTTCAAATTATATTTCGGATTCAAGATCGTCATTATTTTATTAATTCTTGTCATTTGTATGACTTTTAAAATTGCAAACATTTATTACTTTTCCAATGAATCAGTGCAATTATTTAATTATTGTTATCTGAATAGCGTAGCAATGAAAATTAAACTCTGAAAATTACATGATACGTAAAGGAATTTACAAAGTTAAAAAATAATTTGAAAAACTGTTATCGTTCGTTCTCTTGAAAATTTCAGGGCCTATTGAATTCGATTTGCTTAAAGAAGCTGATTGTCAACAGAACGCAGTTTAATCATAATGATTATTGATTTGGAAAGATTATCTCTCAAAGGTTGGAATTCAAAGCCAGTGGTTACAAATTGGTTAAAAGTAGCAATAACATGGGAGAAGACCTTTGAGTAAATACAAAAATAGAATAAACTAATAAAAATATAGAAAAAAGAATTTAGAAATATTTAAATATTAAACTGAATGTAAAGCTTTGATTATGATTTTAGGAAAACGAAAAATTGCAAAAGGCCCAGAACGGCCATGATCTTGTAAATCCCAAAAAGATCTTCCTATCTTACTTATTCCAAATATGTTAACTTTAATGTTGCTCTACGATAGATGGCGCCACGATGAAGCTTGTTATTTCTTGATCAATAAGTATCGTGATAACTTTTAAATTTTTCGTAAACTTTTTTGCTTGTAAATTTTTATTTTTTATTAATTAGTGTAGTACTGTATTTTCTTATTATTATCTCAACTTTAATTTTCAACGGCCATTGTATCGTGTATTATTTAATCTAGATTATTTTTATTTTCTCATTTATTTTTTCTCTTATTTTAAATTACTATTACGAAAAGGGCTTATGAATTTAATATGTTGTAAATAAATTTCATTACTCCAAGTCTTATTATCGCATTGCATCTTAAAAAATTGTACAAATGTCCCTCATATGAATTGCCGTTTTGTTCTGCTCTGAAATTCTAAAGTTTAAATTTATTACTAAAAAACATTACCCTAATATATTTAATAAAAAAATATCGAAAAGTTTTAAGCATGCCAGTTCAAAGAATTATTTAGTTTAATTCAGAGTCTTGTTATATTTCAATAAAATGAGTGAAGATTTTGTATTTTCACCAATCTTTATGCGTACACTTCATAGATATAAGATCAATTTATTGGTATAGTTTGCATTACTGACAGCAGATGGCATCCCTATATTTATATAAGATTCTGATGAAAAATCACGCTATAATTTTAGAAGATAGTTACAATTTGCTTCATATAGGTATTAAATTTTAAGAAATATGTATAATGGATGTAAATATGTTTCATCTACATATCTCTACTGAAATACTTGTACAACACTTCATTTGGTGAATCAAAATGTTTAATATTTATTTTACTACTAGCATACAGCCCGTCATATGACGGGATCAGTAAACTTTTAATTTTCCAGAATTGTAAAATACCCTATGAGGCAGATAAAAAAATGATTTGATTTTTGGTGGAGCATTATCTGGTACACACTCAATAATTTGTTTACCTTCATACTCCTCTAAAGTCTCCTGATACTATGAATGTAGTTTAGAATCACGTTGAATTCATTTAGCCAAACCGTGTGGATATGTGTGAAAAACAAACACACAAACGAACAAATTTCTTAATTTTCAAAGGTATATAGCCTAAACGCTAGATATTTATTAGTCCTTGAAATAGGCTCCTAAACTTTTATTAAACATATTTGTTGTTAATACCGCTAGTCAAATTTTCATTGCAGAAAAAATAATCGATGTTTAAATTTAAAATTAACACATATGTACGTAATATATTATTTAGTACTAATATAAAGGAAAATTATTTACGTGATATCTAAATTCAGTGATAAAAATATGAAAATGCTGCTGACGATATTTAAATAATTTAAAAATAAGAAATGATTCAATGAGATGGTGAAAAGAATGACGTCATAATGCTGGAAAAAATGTTATTACCTATTTATGTGATAAATTGATAAATTTAATCCCCTGCTCTTAACCGGGGAAAATAGGTCTCAAAATAATGGCATTAAACGCTCGAAAAGGGGGGAAGGGATGGATTTCGAACGTTTTAAAGACGACAGACTTTTCCTCTGTGATGTGAAGCATATGTATACCAATTTATTTTAGAATCGGTTCGATAGTTTAGGAGAAGATAAACTTTGAATTTTGCTAACCCTAACTCATCAAGAAATCAATATGGATGCCTGTATCCATTCCAGGTCCAACCGCTTCATAAATTTGAGGACAGACAACTTAGGCTATTATTATATAGAGGATTTAAAAAAATTCTTGATGTTAAGAATGAAATCTAAACAGAAATTATTAAAACACAAAATTTATCTAAAAAATGTATGAATTTTTACTTTTGTTTGGCTTTAATATCATAGATTTTTCATAGAATGAAAGGTTACAGATTGGATATAAGTCCAAAACGAGATTTGACGACTTTTTAGTTATTAGCAACTTTTATTGGCAATATTGATTATGATGTAACATATTTGTATATTTTACCAAGAACATTTTTATGACCATTTTCAAGTGATACTTTCTTGAAATAGGCAATGTGGAATCATTCAGCATATAACCAAGATGAAACATGTATATATTTAATCCAGATATTTATATTTAATCAAGAGCTTATTTTTAAAACTTTAAAAGTAAAAAAAACTTGTTAATGTTTAATTTACATATTTCTCATGAACAAATTTATTTCTGATTTGAGTCAAAGTCCTTTCCTGTAGCCAGTGGCGTGCGCAGAATTTTTTCAAGGGGAGGGTGGGTTTCATAATTTTCTGAAACTGCTAAAGGAAATTCTAGTATGTAATAAAGCACTATTATTTCCCTAATTTAGACAGCTAGACAATTTTGACTTTTTATTTAGACAACACTGTTTAGTTAAATTTTGATTTGATTTTTTAAGTTTAAGAACATAATTTTTTTATAATAAGAGGTAAAATATTTTATTTTTATTAAAAAGTAGGAATTAATCAAGCCAGAAAAAACTACTCATAATGTAACATCTACCTAAATAATAACCGTATAAATGTGAATATTCTATAGAAAACCAATGAATTTGACCAAAAAATAAGAAAAATAACTTACCAACAAATAGGGAAATAAAGCAGTGTTCAAACACGCTAAAAATTTATTGGTTTATATAGTAATATCCAAAAGACGGGGGCTGAACGATGGGCGATTGGTTAGTGTGCTAAACCAGAGTTCGTGGGTTCGAATCCCACTGTGGCATGGATGTTCGTATCCGTTCGGAATCGACTTTAAGCTGCAGTCTCGATCTCCTTAGCCCTCGTGTTGCAGAAAGTAGACTGTAGCAGTCCAAACCAAACCAAAAGACGGGGTTTTGTTGCAAGTTCGTATAAAATGTCTTCTACAGCTGGGGAATACTCACGAAGATTTTGGTTAGGAATAAAAAATATATCTGCAACTTTGGAGTGTGCTAATTCTAAAAATTAATAGCCAGCATGATTTCCATTAAAGTTTTTATTTTTGCCATTTTGTCTGAGCTCAAGGGGGGGATGGTTAAACCCCTAACCTCCCCTTGCATACGCTCCTGCCAGTAGCATCTTTTTGATGCTTGCAAAAAGCCAGTAGTCGCTGCAGGACAGAGTTGGAGAGAACAGTGGGTGGGTAAAGATAAGAAATTAGAAGCTTAATTCATTTACCTTTTTAAGACCCACACACTAGAATTTTAATTCTCCTCACGTTCCCAGCCCAATAACCCAAAGTTTGCAAGTTTTCCTTCCAGTTTTTTTTCCCCTGTCAATCTAAGTAAACTAGTTCAAAATATAATAGAATAGCAATGATATTATCCAGCAACAAGTAGTGTTTCTCAACGTGTTGTAAAAACCTCAGGGAGAAACACCTCGTTGTTGTTGTCTTATGTCACTTGGTCAAACCAAGCAAGACTGAGCCATACAATACTCGTATTAAGACAAAGTGGTGTTCCTTTCATTTTAACGAGCACTTCAGCACGACTTCTTGCTCAAATAGGTCCTTGTAGTTTAGAAGTGCATAGCAAACAGAAGACCCATAGGTTTGGCCTGCCACCCCCAGAGGTATTGATTGAGAACTTGGAGGACTTTGTGACCACGAACCTATTTTACTTGCCCCAGTCGCCTTTAACGAACACGGCGGATCTTGAGTCAGTTCGGGCTCCGAACCTGCAACCCTCCGGTTACGAGATCGCCACTTTTGCCGAGTTACCGCGGCTTTACTTTGTGTACTTTGTTCTCCTTTTCACTTTTTAATCTTGAGTATGTTGGTTTTATGCTAGAAAATAGAGACAAGCAACCGTGTGAATAAGATACCTTGCGCGTGTAACCATGTTTTTTTATGCGTGTAATTTAGGGTTAAATTTCTTTTACTAGACAATAATTGTTACTTCCTTGAGATAGTAACTCTAATATGTTTAACTCATATTCAAGGGAAAATAAAAATGGCTCGATATGGCAATAAGAAATAAACAAACCACGGCTAAAAGTATATAACTGAATTTAATTACTACTAACATAAAACATAAAGAAATGAAACAAATAGAACTTAAATCAACTTATAAAAAAAACTCAACGAGCCAGCCATGAGACAAAAATGATACTACCTCCACGATACAGTCTAAAAAGCCACCTACTCGGCTAAGCAAACAAAATACAGTATTTATACAAAATACGAATTTCCCGGAATGACGCTTCGGGGAAGAGACACTGCAAGAGATAAGATTTAACCATGGGGTCTAACAATGCCCCCCCTCTTATCTTCTTGCAGTATTTCTTAAACAATGCTCATGGCTGGTTCTTACAATTCAAGCACATGTGATACATCAACACAATATTATACATTCAATTGATTGCCTGGAACACTTATCAACTTAACTTACATAAACATTCTAGCTTTAAAATGACTATACAAGTTCTTTTTTTTCATATATGGTATTCAATACATAACATTTAAATTGAACATCCTTATTGTGTATATAACAACTTAGCCTGTATATAGAATTACTAAAGAAATATACAAAAAAAACTTTCTACACTGGATTTTATCAATTGTTTTAGTTACAGATTACCTAGATATCAAAACAGACATTCAACTTTCATACAACACATACTGGGGCCCCAGACTTACAACTATCATGCCATCAGATGAACTAGATAACAGTTTATACTATGTTAATAAACAATTTCAATACACTAAGTATACAAACATATAGGCTTATTACAAAAATTCTTATAATAAAATATGGTCTATAAGCTTTTTAAGATCAAATTTGGTTAGAGGTTTAGTAAATGCGTCAGCTAAATTCTTTTTAGAACATAAATAGTAATTCAAATTTTCCTTCGTATACTAAATCTCTTATAAAAAAATAATTTCACATCAATATGACGAGATCTACAATTTTCAATCGGGGACTTAACAAATTCAATGGCTGCCTGGTTATCCACGAACAGTTTTGAATTGCTTTTGCTTCCCGTGATTATTTTCCTGTCAAAGCACTCGCCTAAGATTTTATCTAACCAGATTAATTCTTTAGTTACTTCAGTCATTGCCACGAATTCCGACTCCATTGTTGACAGGCTTACGCATTTTTGTTTAAAAGTTCTCCAAGCAATTGGTGATTCACCTAATAAAATAAGCTCACCTCCCATAGATGTCCTGTCATCTCTATTTGCGGCGAAATCAGCGTCTGAATACGCAGTTATTTGTGCGTTCTTACAGGACAGATTTAATTTCAAGTTTTTTGTATAGAATAGATATCCAAGTAGTTTTAACAGACCTTGCCAATGAACTACACCTGGGTTTGATTGGAACTGCGAAAATATATTTACAGCATAACATATATCTGGTCGGGTACGATTGGCAATAAATGATAAACAGCCCAAAAGACTACGGTAAGGGAACTGTTCCATTTCTTGTTTTTCCAAATCCGAATGTGGACAACTAGTTTTAGAATATACCGAACCTTTACTTATGGGAAGTGAGGATATGGGAAATCTATACTTTTTAAACCTTTCACAAACTTCTATATACCGTTGCTGATGTATGTATAACCCGGTTTCAGTATCCTCAAACTCCACACCCAGTAATTTTATAGTCTTTCCCATTACTTTTAAATCAAAATGGGTGTTCAATAGATTTATTGCCTTTTCTATTACTTGTTTACTATTACCAAAAATAACAATATCATCTACGTATACGATTAAGACCACATTTGTATTTAAAACATACACACAGTTACAATTATCAAATTTTCTAAAACCAAGTGATAATAAAGTTTTGTTTAATTCGTAAAACCACATTCGACCGGATTGGTGTAAACCATATATCGCCTTATCTAACCGGCAGAAAAATCTTTTACTGTCCAAGACGCTAAAACCTGGGGGTTGAGTCATAAAAATATTCTCCTTTAAAGGAGCATACAGGTATGCACTTGTTACATCGCACTGTATATGGTACCATTTACTATACGAGACAAGGAGGGTAAAAACAAATCGTAACACATTAAAATTAACGACTGGGCTAAACGTTTCGTCATACGATTGTCCTTTTACTTGTTTATAGCCCTGTGCTACTAACCTTGCTTTAAACTTAACTATCCTCCCATCTTCATCTCTTTTAACAGTATAAACCCAACGGCACCCTACAGGTTTTGTTCCTGTCGGTAGTTCCACCAAATGCCAGACTTTTCTTCTTTTCATTGTGTCAATTTCTATCTTCATCGCCTCGTACCATTCCTTACTTTGTTCCGATTTACATGCTTGCTTATAAGTTTTTGGAATACGGATGTCTTCTAGTCAGCTGCTTTCAGCTAGGCTCGAGCTTTTATTACTGGGATCGGTTATTATACCTTGATACCTGTCATTTCCCTTAAAATTAAAAATTAAAGGATTGAACGACAAACCATTTTCTAGGCAATATTTCTTTACGTTGTTTTCAGATCTAAGTCTTTGGTTTTTACCTTCTTCATAGTAATATATATCGACTCTGGAACTGTGAGCTCGGGGTCTCCTTTTTCGGATCCATCTGACCTGTTTCAAGTCAGGTGTTTCAGCTTCTGTTTCTGAATCTTGAGATTCATCAGTGCTAGGGCTTTCCTCGTCAGCAGAGGATGACTGAGAGTCTTCTGAGGGGCAATCTTCGCTCTCCTGTTCGAAGTCGTCACTAATTGCATCTCTTCCAACGACGGGAGAAAGCCAGTTAAAATCCTCATTAGGGCCCAGCACAGCTCCTTTCTGTCCAACCTCAATCCCTTGATCCTCATCAAATGAAACGTTAATAGTTTCCACTACCCTTTCCTCCTCTGGTAATAAAATCCTATATCCTTTGGTTCGAAAGGCGTAGCCAATGAGAACGCCAAAGTTTGGCCTTCGCATCAAGCTTGGATCGTTGTTGACGGGGGACTCCTACGTAGGCTCGAATTCCAAACGGCTTTAAATGTCGTATAGAGGGTTTGATGCCCCCGTAAAGCTCAAAAGGTGTTTTACTTAAATCCTTATGTACTAGTCTATTCCAGGTATAAACAAAATGTAACATGGCATCAGGCCAAAAACTAGATTCTAATCCACTTTCTTTTAACATTGTACGGGCCCCGTCAGTTACTGTTTGGTTGAAACGTTCAACTACTCCATTCTGCTCAGGTGTAAACGCGTTGGTCAATTCATGATAAATCCCCTTATTTGCAAAAAAATCTTTAAAGTTTTTGTTTACGAACTCTCGCCCATTATCAGAACGAAACGATTTGACCTTGCGACCAAGAAATGTTTCTGCTCTTGTTATGTGGTGCTTAACAATACCAAAAACTTCAGATTTTTCTCTGATTGGGTAAAGAGCGGTTTTTCGGGAATAATCATCTATTATTGATAGAAAATATCTTTCACCTGAACGGCCTTTTACACGACATGGACCCCATACATCAGCAAATAGTAAATCCAGTGGGTATTTGGACCTAATATGCTTTGTTAGCTTAAACGACTTTCTTTTAAATTTACATGATTTGCAAAACTCGCATTTAAAATTTTTATCTCCTTTAAAAACTGGCAACCCCCTGACTCCATTACTTCTGCTTGTTTGCATCAAAATAGAAGGGTTTACATGTGCACACCTTCTATGCCATACATCTATACTATTTCTTTCAATGGCATGACTTTCACTTGTTTCGAATCTAACTCTCCTATTACTTGGGCCAGGTTCACGAAAATTAATTCTATAGATTCCTCCTTTCAAAATCGCTTTAAATAGTGGTTGCCCGTTACTGTACGCATTTACCTCCCCGTTCTCACCGTAAAAGGAAATTCCGTCCAAGTCAAGCTTGGGGCCAGAAATTAAATTTCGCCTTAAATTGTCAGCATGCATTACGTTTTGGAAATATAAAATTCTTTGGCCAAATTTAACTTTTATGGTTCCTTTACCTAATATTGGGAATGTGACCCCTTCCATAGCTACTGCCATTTCTTCCCCATTTAAAGGTTTGTAATCCACAAAAAGCTTCTTATCTTTACAACAATGATGTGACGCCGCTGTATCGAATATCCACTCCGTACCTTCATTAATGTTACTTAAGTTTGATTCTACAAGGAAATTCGCCCAATTTTTAAGGTTTTTCTTTGAGCCTGTAAAGGAAATATAATTAGTATTAGAATGCTTAAAAGGATTCTGTCTATTTTGTTGCTCCGACGTGGGTGAATAATCTCGTTGACAGCTTAACTGTCGGTATTGGAGTTTGGTGTTGCGGCTTCTACATTGGCGTTGAGGATTTCCGAAAGTAAAGAAGTTCTTAGACTTGCTTCTGGAGACGTGGTCACTTTCTCGGTCAGCAGAATAATTTCTTGTACTCGGCGAAGAAGTACGGCAATTTCTTAGTCGGCACTGTCGTTTCAAGTGGCCAGGATTACCACACTTGAAACAAATAATTTGCTGCTGCTTATTTAGCTCAGTTTTTTCAGCTGCTTGTATATCCACCTTGGGTGTGTCATTTAAATCAACCTCACGTAACTTTAAACGCGACTCTTCGGCTATCAGTTCATTTACAATATCTTTAAACACAAATTTCTCATCCGGCCATCTTAAAATTGCCTGAACTACAGAATCGAATGATTCAGGTAAATACCTGATCAACTGAAAGCTGAAATACCGTTCGTTAAATTCTTTGTCTAAATGTCTCATTTGTTCGGCTATTCGCAACAGTCGTGCTCCGTAGAGGTCGGCTGGCTCGTTGTTTTTAATTTTACACTCACATAAATCTGAGAAAAGCTTCATATGGTAAGCTCGCGAGTCTGGGTAAAAATGTTGACGTAAAACCTCCCATGCTACTACCGGATCATCGCATTTTTCAATCACATGCCTGTATTCTACCTCTACGTTTAGGTAAATTATAGAAAGTGCCATGTTTGCTCGAGTTTTAAAGTCTCGTAATTCTTTATCGATAATTAAGGGCGGTTTTTCAATGGCGGACGCATCCGATTTCTCAAGTTTTGAAGTAGGGGTAATTCCTCCTTTGTAATTATTCCCCAAAGACCTCTTTCCATTAGAACATATTTCATATCCGAGCTCCAATTAGGATAATTTGTACCGTTTAATTTGGGAATATTAATTTGTGAATAAGCCATCATTATCACGCCTTTATCTTTTAACAGTAAAAAAAAAAAAAAACAGGATTTACGTTAAGATTTTACACAAAAAATATTTACCCTTAAACTGACATTACATACCATATCGGCCCCCCCGTCGCAAACATCTACAAGGACCGATATGTAAAAATACACGGTTTTTGCTAAAAAGATTAAAATATAAACTGCGTTTGCGAATTACAAAAAAATATAAACATCGCCTGTCATTTTACTTATGTTACTGGGCCCATAACCTTTTGTTACTTCCTTGAGATAGTAACTCTAATATGTTTAACTCATATTCAAGGGAAAATAAAAATGGCTCGATATGGCAATAAGAAATAAACAAACCACGGCTAAAAGTATATAACTGAATTTAATTACTACTAACATAAAACATAAAGAAATGAAACAAATAGAACTTAAATCAACTTATAAAAAAAAACTCAACGAGCCAGCCATGAGACAAAAATGATACTACCTCCACGATACAGTCTAAAAAGCCACCTACTCGGCTAAGCAAACAAAATACAGTATTTATACAAAATACGAATTTCCCGGAATGACGCTTCGGGGAAGAGACACTGCAAGAGATAAGATTTAACCATGGGGTCTAACAATAATAGTTGATTTTCCAGATGCGGGGTCTGCATTACGCTTATTAAGTCACTTCTTTAATAATACTTTACCCTATCAGCATAGACTGTTTGAACACACAAAATTCTTTTTTATCTATTGTGTGATAGTTAGGAAACTGAAGCCTCTATGACCTTATATCATATTAACACTATATCAGGTATTAAATTATATCAGATTAACACTATAACCTTACATATAATTATCAGAATGCCATGAAATTTTGATAGGTACCATTTGAAGGATGCTACTATTCAGAAATCCCATGAGTCTGCCAGTATTCTTGCTATAAATGTGTCAAGACTTATTTTACCGGTGATTTATTGAGTCATGAATTATAAATTCAAAATTCGGTTACAAATAAATTGACAATAATAATAACGAAAAATGTAAGAACAGTTGCAATGTTTAAAAAAAATGTATTAAAAAAAGTTAGTTTTATGTTGAAAATTCATAATATTTTTGTAATATTAAGATTTTAAAGTATCTAAATATTGACATTTTCTAATGTTAGTTTTTGATGAAATATCTGTATAATGAAAATTTTCAATATTGCGGAAATTAACCCTGCTAGTCGCCACTAGGTGTCAGTACTTTAGCTTTACTGTTGTCTTGAGAAACGACACAAACTTTGAACTTTGAAGGGAACGTGCAAATGATTTTTCTGATGACATATATACTATCAAAATAAAAAATTGTGTATAACTTAATAGGAGTACGTAAAATCATAAGGTGTCCACGTTTGAGCTTTTTTTTATACTGATAGATATTATACGAGATATATTTATTTTTCAAGTAAAAAATAATTAAAATTTCAGATCATTAAAACGATACTTGAAATGCTTTTTTTGATAGCTAGTATGCCTTAACAAGCAGAACACCGTTTTACGGTATTAGTAAGATGGTATGAATATTTGCAGACAATTGAAATAGGTTTTTATATGTAGTTTTAGATGTAATTAGAAATCGTGTTGAGTGAACCCAAAGTTAAACCTTCATTAAAAAAAATCAAAATTATAAAATGTTAAAATTTTCATGCAATACTTTTAAAGAATTTTTTCTAATCCCGCAAAAAAGAAATATTATTTCAGAAGAAATATAAAATTATTACTTATCAAAACTTTTTCGAGTATTAATGTAACTTTAGATAAATGTTGACTCCCACAAAAAATATAATCTTTTCGATTATTGTTACTTGGAAATTCTTTTAGTACCTAAGTACTTGATAAAATTAAGTAGAATTTCTGAGAATTAAAAGTCTGATTGTGTTACATAAAGGAAAAAAATGTAAAAGGAATTTTAAAAGCAAACATGAAGTATATTTTAACAATTTTTTTTACAGATACTTCAAACTTAAATCTCTTAAAATACACAAGTGAAAGTCAGAAGTCTTTTTGCTTCTGTTTTTAATTCTATTTTATTCACTGTTGGGAAGGAAAGTAATTTTTTCGGAAACAATGTGTTTAAAACCTTGCTGAAAAGTAAATGCATTTCGAAAGTTTGCAGATTCTTTTAACATTATTTTTTTTCTCTCTTGGCTTCCTTTTATAGCATTATAAACTCAGTTGTATGTTTAATACGGATTTTTTTCAAAATTATGACGTGCATTAATGCAATCATTGGTTTTTATGTCGTTTTACTGCGTTTATTTCGAATGGAGGTAAAGAAAGTGAAGTTAAGAATTTAACTCTTTTTTTTTTGCTTTCAATGACTTAGAAACCAAATTCGAAATGAGAACTTGTCGGAATAAACTCCCTTTGAAGTGCGTTTAGGATGAATATGCATTTTGGATTAATTGTTAGAGTGGAAGAGGAGTACGAAGTCTAGAGA
Organism: Pardosa pseudoannulata; assembly: GCA_032207245.1. Taxonomy (NCBI): domain Eukaryota; kingdom Metazoa; phylum Arthropoda; class Arachnida; order Araneae; family Lycosidae; genus Pardosa; species Pardosa pseudoannulata. The sequence goes on from CM063504.1 coordinate 7,854,358, forward strand.
TTCTCAACTTAAGGCTATATCACTGTAAGATAGTTTTGCTCCCGACCCAGCGAAAGCCATACGGGAAAGGATAACTTGTCGTCTAGATAATAATCCATGACCAAAACAAACAATTCAATAAAAACCTACAAGTACATGAATATATATTTTATAAATAAACCTAACCGAAGAAGCAATACTGCTAAAGTTAATATAAAATAACATCAAAAAGAAAAAGTACTAATAAAATATTCCTTTCCTATATTCAATGAAGCTTAGTTCTTTTTTTTATTATTGCTTTATTATATATTACAATCTACTTTTACAATCCAGTATTTTTTTTTATTTTTTTTACTTTTTGTATACAGTCAGTAAAAATACATCTTTGTATAAACAGACTAAATAGCAGACAAATAGTTTGCTTTCAGAATTTTACAGTATTATATGATATAATTTCATTTTGATGTATGAATATATATATGATCAAACAGAACAATATTTTATCTTTTTTTTTTCATTTTATACAATTTTCATATACCCAATGTCAACAAAAAACAATCGTTTAATCAATGAAAATATATATCTGAAAATTTACTTTAAATAGTTTCAACTTTACAACATAACAACAACAATATGTACAAACAAATTTTAACAATTTTCTATTGATTTATTAACAAAAAATTCCATTATTGAACACAATCCAGATCTGGCCTTAGGAGAATTACATAAGTTAATAACACTAACATTTAAATAATTAACAGGAAAGCTATATTGTTCTATATTAAAGCTATATTGTTGAATATTGTTCTGTTTGATCATATATATATATTCATACATCAAAATGAAATTATATCATATAATACTGTAAAATTCTGAAAGCAAACTATTTGTCTGCTATTTAGTCTGTTTATACAAAGATGTATTTTTACTGACTGTATACAAAAAGTAAAAAAAAAAAAAATACTGGATTGTAAAAGTAGATTGTAATATATAATAAAGCAATAAAAAAAAGAACTAAGCTTCACTGAATATAGGAAAGGAATATTTTATTAGTACTTTTTCTATATCACTGTAACAAAGTCACTATATCACTGTAACAAAGTCACTATATCACTGTAACAAAGAGTTACACCAATAATCGTAAAAGATTCCAGCTTTCTATCTTGCTCCGACCCTGGCTGGATATGTTGGATTTGTCATCCCCACCCCTATGAGAAAGAGAGAAAAACGCAGGCGCGTTTATTCTGTGACGATTTCAATGATCTCGAGTGAAGAGGTATCGTAAAGAAGGCTCACAATCACGATATAATTGGAAATTAATTTTATTCTTTCTAAATTAAATACGGTTATATATATAACGGGATTATAGTTCTCCCCATAACAAGTAGAAATGTAGAAGATTTTCGGCTGATACTGAATTGCCACGACGATCACAGTCGGGGAAAATAAAAGATTAAATAATCTCACAAAGGGGGATGTTCTTCCAGGGTGCAATGAAACCCAATCTATCCCAGTTCGGTATCCGAGACCCTGCCGCTCCTCATATGTGTGGACATTAGGAGTCTCCCGAACGCAATCATTAAAAAGCTGGCTCAGGTCAAAAGACACGAAAGCCTCCACGAGGTCAAAGCACCTCCGTAAAAAAATGTCGAAAAGCCCCGAGTCATAAAATTTTAGGCTTTTTATATCTGGAGTCAGTTACGGTCCCGCCAAACGTTTTTTGGTCAGTTACGATTCCAGTTACCTGAGAACTTCAGCTAAGGTTACAACTACTTTTTTTAGTTGAATTCTCACTCGCTAGCTGCCCCGATTTCGGAATTCCCAAGGATTCATTAGTGATCAATCAGGGGCGTAAATCCTATTCAATCCAACTATCAACATCCCAGACTCTGCTATGCTATGCTTTTGAAAATTGGTCAGGTGGGATTTCCGATCAGCTGATTTAGAGCGTGCACTGAACAAAAGGGAGTCTTCACAATTACATCAGCAATACGGCAGTGGAATGATAAAAATGGAGTTAGCTTAAGTGGAGGTTGCTTGGACCTTTTAATTTTTGCGGTTCCCCTCTGGCATCTTTTCAGATCCTTTAATACTAGCATTTCAGTATATGTTCAAGTACTAATCTAACAAGTATTGGTCAAATTTACAATATATTACAAATAAATTTACAAATAGTAATGTTTAAGTTTTTAAGTCAAGTTATAAAATAAACTGTTGTCAACAGAGAGTCTTTTCTCATTTATATCTTGTGCCATTTTTTTTCGGTTTCTCTCTGGCCTCTTTTTTGACCTTTTGACACTAGCATTTCAGTATATTCAAGTACTAACCTAACGCGTGTTGGTCAAACTTACAAAATATTACAAATGAATTTACAAACAGTAATGTTTAAGTTTTTAAGTTAAGTTATAAAATAAACTGTTGTCAACAGAGAGTCTTTTCTCATTTATATCTTGTGACATTTTCTTTCGGTTTCTTTCTGGCATCTTTTTTTGGCCCTTTGACACTATCATTATAGAATATGTTCAAGTACTAACCTAATGCGTATTGGTCAAATTTACAAAATATTACAAATGAATTTACAAATAGTAATGTTTAAGTTTTTAAGTTAAGTTATAAAATAAACTGTTGTCAATAGACAGTCTTTTCTCATTTATATCTTGTGCCATTTTTTTGGTTTCTTTCTGGCTTCTTTTTTGACCTTTTGACACTAGCATTTCAGTATATTCAAGTACTAACCTAACGTAAATTGGTCAAATTTACAATATATTACAAATCAATTTACAAATAGTTATGTTTCTGTTTTTAAGTCAAGTTATAAAATAAACTGTTGTCAACAGAGAGTCTTTTCTCAATTATATCTAGTGCCTTTTTTTTCAGTTTCTTTCTGGCATCTTTTTTGACCCTTTGCGACTAACATTTCAGTATATGTTCAACTACTAACCTAATGCGTATTGGTCAAATCTACAATATATTACAAATCAGTTTACAAATAATAATGTTTAAGTCAAGTTATAAAATAAACTGTTGTCAACAGAGAATCTTTTCTCATTTATAGCTTGTGCCTATTTTATCGGAGATTCTCAATAGACTTGGTTCAAAGCTTTGCACGTGCTGTGTTGTGTGATGAAAAAGAATGACGTAACAGAAATAAAAATTACCGTGCAACGCAAATGCGCCAATTTTGGAATGCCCGACCTGAGTTCGGGGAACAGAAAAAACGGTATTTCAATTCCGTGGATCCCGAAATCGGTTCGTCTCATGTATAATATTTAATTTATTATTTTCCCAATAGATAGAGGTACTTTCCCGCCAAATGTTCGGCAGTTTTGCACCATTTGTCGCCATTTCTCTGATACTGTGAAGGATTTGTGAAATTCAAAGGAATCTGTGAGACATGGAATTCAGGATAGTAGATATAGCCAATAATATTGTTGCATTAGTTTATTATATTTATCTAGAACATTTTGCCATTTGATTTATTTTGCTGTAATTTGTGCAAAAATTACTGTAATCAATCGACATTTCCCATATATGTGAAAATACTGAAAACAGTAGTTATTTCGCTTAAATTGTTTTTTCAAAAATAATCTAACATTTTGATGACAAAAACAAACAAAATTACAGAGGAAATTTTTTTTTCCATTTTTGGCATTTTTTTCTCAAATGTTTTTGAAAGGCAAGTGGTTAATTAAGGTATCCGTCTACGTTAAAAACGTTGTTTTTTGCCAAAAATAATGTTTTTTTTTATTTCTCTATTGTAAAATTTCAACTTTCAGGCTTCTAAATCTGTTTTTGTTTTGTTTTTACGGCATTTTAAAGAAAAGTTACAGCTGTTTAAACATCAGTGACAGCTGTCAAAACAAAACGGCAGTAGCGACTTCGGCACCAGAAGTTGTGAATTTAAAGCCTTTTAAAGACATTTTTTGGACAAAACGTTTTAAATTTTCACGAAGATTAGTTTAAACATTTTTCTAGTATTTTTAATTATTAGCAACTTGGAAATTAGAAAGTTTTGAAGCAAGAAAGTGTGGGGAATTTTAAACACGTATTTTAATTTTTTAATAGTTAAAGTTGCTTTCATAAACTTCAAATGCGTTTTACTCAGAATGGTATTTTTAATAAAATGTTGAAACTTGAAATGTGATCACTCAAAAAGTTCTTAAAATATTTTGTTGAAAACTATTATGAATGCTTTTGATAGTATTTACTAGTGAATGACCTAAAAGCTTTAAATTTGGATAATTTTTACTGATGTTACATTCATAGTTAGATATAAAGGTAATGAAAATTCGTTAAAAATTCAATGTGTATGATTTTGAAGGACCAAAATATTTTACCAAATGTAAATTAAGCAAAGATTTTAACTGATTCACTAGTCCAGATATAAGAAATGTGTTGCATCAAAAAATATTGAAATAATTAAATTTAATAAAAAATTAGACCTTTTGAAAAACCCGATTTTTTTACTAAATTTTCTTTATTTATGAGAAATTTTATGAAAACTTCTCCAGGAATAAGTTTTTTAAATGTAATTCTCTATGATAATATAAAAAATAAATCTAAAAATGTAAAAACATGAACTAGATTCTACATTTAAAGAAAAACGTTCTCCGAACGTAGACGGATACCTTAAATCATTGCGTTAATTTTTGTAGAATTTAGAGGATAGATTTAGTAAGAATTTTGGTACGGAAAGAATTTTAAGTTCGTTATGAATATCATTATTTCTAAAACAGAATTAAAGTATACTTTTGTAGAAACAGATTAAAAATACAAATAAATTTATGAAGAAATGGTTATTTAGTAAAATAAAAATTTTCAATAATGAAAAAGGTAGAACAAACATAAAAAACACTTATTTAAGAGATAACGAGGAAACATACAGTAAATGTAAGAGAAAATAAAATAGTTTAGTGACAAGATTAAATTATAAACGTTAAAGGAAAAATAAATAAGAGTATGTTTACATAGAAGAGATCAATGGAATATTTTTCGAAGTTTAGAAATTTTTTATTCAATTATTAGGTTTTCTGGGAACTAATATCAATTTATAGAAAAATAAAAAGATAATAAAATTTGGAAAAATTGTAGAATTCGAATGAAAAGAGTTGTTGACATATCTATAAAAGTGTTGTTGTTGTAGGTAGAGGCATTAAGAGAAACTTCATAAGAAAAAAAATTCGAATTTAAAAAGATTTTGAATCATTGATTTTATTTTATTCTGATGTGCAACAAGATGTATTTTAAAAATTAATTCTGAGGAAAAAATTTGTGAAATTTAATCAAATAAATATTTTAAAATGAGAAATTTTTACATGATTTCCACCTTTACCTTAATAGCATGATATTAAGAATTTTTTCTAAAAAGAATTTTTGAGCATTATTAAAAAAATTAATATTTTATTTAGTGAATTTTATTATTATGGCTTGATTTAGATATGTTATAATATGTAAAACCATAAATGATTAGCTTTTTAATTCCCATATTAGAATTTTTTTTGTTTTCTATAGCTTTTATACTGAAAATTGATTTTAATTACATTATTTAACTGTCATTCATAACATTATGCATGGCAGTTAAGTAATACAATGCATAATATTATACATGAAACAGTATGTTATGTCTTTAATTTTTATTCCCCGGTTTCAGCTAAAGTGCATTTCTATTTATCATTATAAAAAATTAGGTATCATGTAAGGCACATTATCGCTATAAGATTGTGTATCTTAAAACAGCAACTTACATCATTTATAAATGCTTTATTCCAAGATATTGAAATAAATACATATGATTTTGTACGAAAGAATATTTCATAAGTTTTAAAAATTTCTTTGAAAATTACTTTGAATTTTATGATTTTTTTTTACAAATTGCTAATCCTTTCTTAAAGTAATTCACACATAATAGTATTCAAGTTCTTTCAAATGCTTTTCTTTGCTAGAAAATTAAATATTTAACTTTATTTAGTTTAAATTTATTGAAGGAAGTCTTTCGCTTCTTCCCAGCTTTCAGCATATTTTTTTTTAGGTATCAATAATTTCTCTGAATTCTGCCAACGTTTTATAGGCATTTGCAGCAAAACTACAGGTGTCAGGCACAGGAGGTCTTTGTTTCTGATATATCCCAGTTATGTTAAAAGTTTTATAAAGACGGCATAAGCTGCCTTATAAAACGCGCTTCATTCTCTTCATGACCTTCGAGTCTACCAGTTGTCAATTCGTTTCTTCCCATCTGCTTCAGTTTTTGCTTAATGATATTAGTTAACAAGAGTGCCCAGACTCGAGCTGTCTCATCATTATTCAAAGAGAATCTTGAAAGTGGCAATTCATCTCTTCCAATCATACTTTTCCAAACCTCTTCCGGTATATTCCCCGATGACACCACAGTTTTCGTTTCATTCCTTGCGGATTCATCCTGATTTGTAGAAAGTTCTCTAGAAAAGATATACTTCAACTTATACAAAACCAATGCAGGAATACTTGCATATACAGCAATACTTATGTGGAGTTATAATCCCCAAATCTACCCTTTCGTTATCTACCATGCATTTTTGTGGTAGGTAACTACAGATTCAAGCTAACCATTAAGACCAGGCATAAGTTTTTTTAATACCAGGTTAAATTAATCACCTGTTACCTACTAAATAATTTCATACATAATATGTATATTTATATATATATATATATTACATATCAAACTTAATTTATTTCATGCCAATTCAAACTGACCATTAAGATCAGGCGTAAGGATTTTTTTTTTTATACCAGGTTAAATTAATCATCAGTTACCTACTAAATAATTTCATATATAATTATATGCATATATTTACACACACACACACACACACACACACACACACACACATATATATATATATATATATATATATATATATATATATATATATATATATAGATAGATAGATAGATAGATAGATAGATATGTAGAGAAAGACAACGACCAGATGACTTTAAATATATTTATTAGGGACAAACATTTACACGGGACAGAGACAAAGTTAACCATAAAACATAAAAACATATAGAGCCATCATATGCACGTCATGCCGTCTTGCATGCCGCGTTCGCTTTTCTTAACTCCCAAGCTTGCAGGTGGCGTCGTCTCCGTCAGCTTATGTTACCCGGAGGGTCCATTATAGTGGGGGGAGGCTAGAGCTCAAGTCCAACCCCACATATATAATGATAATTTTTATCTCTTTCGGTTTAAGATTTTATTTTCCCAGTAATTCTTTTCGAGGAACCGTAACGAATTTTCTCGAATGTTCGCTAGTAGAAATTCTTCCGGCTCAATATCTTAAAATAGAGTTTTAACTAGTGGGTCTCATCACCCACGTGACTTCAAGTAATAGCTGATTGGACTGGATAAATGACTATTTATTCAGATGTCTGGTATATCAAAAGGGGTTTTATCCGTAAAGTGTTTTGATAGAGTACCATCATAATTTTGTTCTGTCACAGGTTTGGCAAACTGATGTAGTATCGAGTATTCCGGCAGTTTCGACATTTCGATGAATAAACGGCGTTAGAATGATTTTTCCAGTGTCTTTATTTTTCATTGTCATTCTCGTCGCAAGGTTCCACGACTTCAAGGTGGCGATAACCGAACTCTTTTTCGAGATGAGTCCAAAAGCCTCATTTCACACACACACACACACACACACACACACACACACACACACACACACACACATATATATATATATATATATATATATATATATATATATATATATATATATATATATATATATATATATATATATATATATATATATATATATATATATATATATATATATATGTATGTGTGTGTGTAATCGGCGTGTACCGAGGTACTTTCCTACGATGATCAGCACGTGCATGCACAGCTGTGGAAGAAATTTCGAAGAAGAATTTAGGACTTCGATTGTTGACTTCGAGTTTTAGGGACCTCTGAGGAGGATCACGGAATGGCACAAGCGTAACGGTCAAGCTCGCATAGAGATGTAACCATGAGTTATGGGGCAGGGACTAAAAATAATGTCAGCTTTCACAAAAAGGGCTGTTTTAATGAGCCCACCTGCACTCTCGAAGGGGGTGCAAATGTCGGAAAATTTCACCAAGCAAGCGATTGGCAAAGAAGAAAAAGGGGCGTTAAAACTGAGGTGAGGAGTTGGGAAAGAGAGTGAAGAAAAGGAGTCAAAGTCGGGATTGAAGAGTTGCTGGACATCCAGAGAGCCCAGACCAGCAATCCAATCCCGAAACCCGCATGCTACTATAGATGTACGGCAAAATAATGGCCGCTAGGCCAGTACAGACGCCCTTTTACGCCCTTTACATCCTGATGAAAGACCTAGAGTGCTCCCCTGTAATATCCGGAGGTAAATAGATTTAACATATTTATGACTGTTATTTAGGTCAAAGTTAGTAATTCAGTATTTTGATTAAGGAATAACGTATAACAAAAGATAATTGTAATAATTATTGTACAATGATGAATATAAAATCTAAATAATTGCTGGCTATGTTATATGGTGATCAAGTAGTATATCCATTTGTAAATAGTGTACAAAATAAATGACTTAATCCAAATATAAGGTATTATATTTTTACTGTTTTTCCCCTTTGTAAACGAACACTAATGTTAGCGTTTTAAGTACATTACAACACGGCGAAAAGTTTTGCACTGATTAGCAAATTAGCCTTCATTATTTAAATTGTCTTGGGTTGCTGGACAATAAGATAAATCCTAATCTAAATGCAGTCGTGAGTCTGTCGAACTTAAAATTTATTGCGAATAAAAACGAACAGTTCAGCAGACCGACTCTACAAGACAACAGCTCTGCATAGAATGCTAAAGAATACACACATATTTTGCAAAAGTTGAATCCAACAGCGACTGATCAGGTGATTTTGTCCCCAAGAGAATTTAAATTATTCGTTTTCGGGGGTCAAGAATGAACCTTGATCATTTAAGTTAGCTCGAAAATTGCAGTCAACAATTTAGTTATTGGAGAAGAGAAACTATGTTCCTAAAAAGGCTGAAAAATGTGAGCAGTAGATAGAAAATAATCATTTATTCCAGTGTTTTGGGAGAAGGGTAAAAGAATTTATGTCGGAGAATACTCTTATCTGACATTTTATAGATGGAAAATTAGTATTAAAAAATGAGAAGAAAAAAAAGAAGAATTTTATATAGATATTTTGGGGGTAATAATTTTGATATATTACACACACATATATATATAATTATATATGAACTACTATTTAATATTCTTTTTCAATACAGAACTCAAAATTCTCTTAATTTAATGGACTTAGATCGTAATGTTTACATTCCTAGTTATAGTAAACCGAACAGTCATTACATTATGACCACCCTCCACTCAAACAATGAGCTCGCCCATTAAGAAAACCACTGCGCATGCACGATTGATGTTGGAAAGCATCTATGCATTGTCTTTCGAAACATAGTATGATTATCGACGTTATGGGAAAAGAAGTTGATTTATCTGACTTCCGTAAAGGTCAGAGCATTATGGCTCTACGACTGGGAGCATCAATATCAGGAATGGCGCGTTTAGTCGGATTTCATTGTTGTGAGCACATATCGAAAGTGGTGTACAATGGTGGAACGACAAGTCGCGGGCAGCGGTGTGTTAGCCACGAAGCAATGATTCTAGAGGAGACCGGAGGTTGCTATGCATCGTGACCGAAGAACTACAACAGCCGAAGTCACCACCAGCTACAACAGTGACGACCCAGGCAGTGTTTCTCAACACACTGTGTAGCGTAAATTGATGCACATATACCTACGCAGCCGGAGGCCGAAGCTTGTCCCTGCACTGAAGTCATGTCATCGCCTGCTGTTTCTACAATGGACCAAGGGAATGGGTGAGTGAACATTCCAGTGACTCTTAGAAAGTGGTTCGAGGAACATTCCAATGATTCTTGTCATGTCTTGGCTTCCAAATTCACCTCATTTTAATCGAATAGAGCATTTGTATATCGGAATGGATAGAGAATTGGAATTGGACATTAGAAGAAAGAAAGTTGTCAAGTCACGTTTTCTGGTCTATAACATCGGTGGGCGTGTGCGAATACGCCGATTTCCAAAGTAAACCTTGACTCCCGGATTCACAGTTGGATGGAGACAAGCCTGTGACAAGAGTATTATAGTGTGGGCAATGATTTCATGGAGCTCATTAGGACTCAATATCCTCACAGAACAATCCCTGACGTCTGTGTGCTATGTAAACATCGTTGCAGAGCCATTCATGACAACAGTATTTCCGGCGAGGGAGGGTGTTTATCAAGAGGATAATGCACCATGTCATAAGGGTCGAATCGTCAGGGAGTGGTTCGAGGAATATTCTAGTGACTCCCAAGTCATGTCTTGGACTCCCAAATTCACTTGACATTAATCCAATTGAACACTTGTGGGCCCCACGTGGAAAACCAAATTCGTCCTGCCAAGCTACCCCCTCGCAACGTGCGGCAACTGCAGGACCAGCTAATGAGCACTTGGTACCATCTACTTCGGACTACCTATCCGCACCCTGTAGATTCAATGCCACGCCGGGGGTTGGCAATAATGAGGGTAAATGCTATTAACAGGGTGGGCATATTGTAATGACAGTTCGTGAATATTCCACTAGAATGATGCAGCTGTACTTAAATATTACATCCGTTATTGGAATGAATGTTAAAGTTACAATATTTTTTTACGAATCTAAAAATATTTTTTTTTCTGTAAAGACATTTTTCTAAAATATTTAACCTCAATCAGTTTTGTTTCTTTTCGCGGATAATAAATGCCTTGGTTTATAAAATTTATAGACGCATTTATTATAACTTACTGCTCTTTAAATATTTTGTGGCATAATTTTAATTAATTTATCTTCAATATAAAAAAAGCATTTATAAAGGTAGTTATAAAATATGCTAAAAGATTTGCATATGTTATTTTCTTTATTACAAAAGAAAAATTCACTTCATAGATGGAAAATTAATCATATCTATGAAATTCAAATTAATTTCATTGACGATAAAAGTAATTTATTATTTGTCTATATAGCCATTAAGTATTCACAATAACATGATATGGGATGTTTAAATAGGATCAAAGTTAATTAAATTAAAAAGAATAATTTGAGGTACTGTAATAAACAAAGTAGATTTTTCAAGATTTTTTAAATATTTTTGCATCTATGAAGGAAAGCTGTATAATTACTTCTTCTAATATTGTTTTATTAGAAATAAAAACTAATTTATAAGAATTTTTAATATAGTTTTTGAATAAAAGCTTGAGGAAAATTGTTTAAAATAATATAAGGCTGCCAAATCACTTACTCTTCACGAATTTGTTGAAACTCTTTCTTTGATGCATCTGAAAACACATACATACATATATATCAGCTTTTAAAATTTTCAAGAGTGTATATTGGCATAGTTATGTTTCATTTTTATTGCATTTCTTTAAATAACTAAAAAAAATCATTTATGAAAGTATATGCTTTTTTATAGAAACCAAGATGTTCAGATTGTGTAGTGATTAGCTTATTGTGCTCCCACCCGGTAGGTTTGGTTTCGACTCCCGAATAAGATGTATTTGTGTGTTATCCCATCATAGAAATCGATGTTGCCTTGCCTGGGTCTTGCTTTCATAATAAAAGGGGCAACAAATTAGCGGGTTGTATGGTAAAGTTCTAATAAAGTCAAAGTGCCCCGCGTTTGTAAAATAAATGAAATTGGGAAAACCAGAAAATGGAAATATCAATTAACCATTGTGTAAAAGGATAACAACCCTTATCTTGCTAAATAATTGCACGAAATGAGAGAAATGGCGTACGATGGTTGGGCAGGGCTATACAGTGGACTCCGCTTGATGTGATCGAGGTTAATGTTATCAATCGCTTATTGTTATAGAAATCACTTGGTCTCGATTTTCTCTATTCATTTGTATGTTAAAGTTATCGCTTTATATGATCGTTACATCGGTTAATGAGATCAGTTTTTGAGCCTCATTTTAACTGGCAAAGGAATATTCACAATGTATTCAGAAGATACCCATTCTTTTCTTTCCCTTCGTTCTTGTTTTAATTTCCGAGAATTCTCCCTTTTCCTCCTAGGGAAAAAGGGAAAAAACAAAGGAGTTAGGGATTACACATTCCTGGAATTTTTCAGAAATACGCACATTCTGCTGGTGGTCAATAGTTGTCAGTAAGCAGAAGACAACAAATTCGATTCGGAACTGAAATAGAGCGTATTCACATTTACCTTGCTCTCTTACATGCAGTTTGTCGATATGGAAGCCAGAAAGCAAAATGAGTTAACATTAAAACTAAATATCGAAATTTTAAATCGTTTTGACAGGTTACCAAATTTACCAAGGCTAAATTTAAAGTATGCTGCTTCAAATGCCAAAGCTAAATAATTTTTAAACCAATAAAACTGTATAATTTTATGGGTTTTATTCTGTGAAACTCAATTATATTAATACAGGTTTATCATTTTATTTTATAACATGTTAAAGCCAACTTTTTTAAAATTTAAGAATATATTTTTAAATTTAAAAACATCAGATATATTTAAAGTTTTAGTTTTATAGTATAAAGCTATTTTGCTTCAATTTGATATAAAAATTTATTTTCTAATATATTCATTACAAAATATATCGTGCAGGTCAGTGAATTTATTTTTTTTCATTTGGTGTCTATATCTCAGTTATTTAAAAAAATATGCTATTTGAAATGCCAAAGTTAAATAATTTTCAAACCAATAAAACTGTATAATTTTATTTTTTTTATTCTTTGAATCTCAATTATATTAATAGTGTTTTGCATTTTATTTTATAACATGTTAAAGACAACTTCTTTAAAATTTAAGAATATATATATTTTTTAAATTTAAAAGCATCAGATATATTTAAAGTTTTAGTTTTACAGTATAAAGCTATTTTGCTTCAATTTGATATAAAAATTTATTTTCTAATATATTCATTACAAAATATATTGTGCAGGTCAGTGAATTTTTTTTCATTTGGTGTTTATATCTCAGTTATTTAAAAAAATATGCTATTTGAAATGCCAAAGTTAAATAATTTTTAAACTAATAAAACTATATAATTTTATAGTGTTTTTTCTGTGAATCTCAATTATATTAATACAGGTTTTGCATCTTATTTTATAACATGTGAAATGCAACTTTTTTTTAAATTTAAGAATATACATATATATTTTAAATTTAAAAGCTTCAGATACCTTTAAAGTTGTAGTTTTACAGAATAAAACTATTTTGCTTCAATTTGATATAAAAATTTATTTCCTAATATATTCATTACAAAATATATCGTGCAGTCAGTGAATTTATTTTGTTTTTATTTGGTGTTTATATCTCAGTTATTTAAAAAAATATGCTATTTGAAATGCCAAAGTTAAATAATTTTTAAACCAATAAAACTGTATAATTTTATTTTTTTTTATTCTTTGAATCTCAATTATATTAATAGGGTTTTGCATTTTATTTTATAACATGTTAAAGACAACTTTTTTAAAATTTAAGAATATATTTTTTTTTAAATTTAAAAGCATCAGATACATTTAAAGATTTAGTTTTACAGTATAAAGCTATTTTGCTTCAATTTGATATAAAAATTTATTTTCTAATATATTCATTACAAAATATATTGTGCAGGTCAGTTTTTTTTTTCATTTGGTGTTTATATCTCAGTTATTTAAAAAAATATGCTATTTGAAATGCCAAAGTTAAATAATTTTTAAACTAATAAAACTATATAATTTTATAGTGTTTATTCTGTGAATCTCAATTATATTAATACAGGTTTTGCATCTTATTTTATAACATGTGAAATTCAACTTTTTTTTAAATTTAAGAATATACATATATATTTTAAATTTAAAAGCTTCAGATACATTTAAAGTTGTAGTTTTACAGAATAAAACTATTTTGCTTCAATTTGATATAAAAATTTATTTTCTAATATATTCATTACAAAATATATCGTGCAGGTCAGTGAATTTTTTTTTATTTGGTGTTTATATCTCAGTTATATAAAAAAATATGCTATTTGAAATGCCAAAGTTAAATAATTTTTAAACCAATAAAACTGTATAATTTTATTTTTTTTATTCTTTGAATCTCAATTATATTAATAGGGTTTTGCATTTTATTTTATAACATGTTAAAGACAACTTTTTTTAAATTTAAGAATATATTTTTTTTTAATTTAAAAGCATCAGATACATTTAAAGATTTAGTTTTACAGTAAAAAGCTATTTTGCTTTAATTTGATATAAAAATTTATTTTCTAATAGGTTAGTGAAATTTTTTCATTTTGTGTTTATATCTCAGTTATTTAAAAAAATATGCTATTTGAAATGCCAAAGTTAAATAATTTTTAACCAATAAAACTGTATAATTTTATTTTTTTTATTCTTTGAATCTCAATTATATTAATAGGGTTTTGCATTTTATTTTATAACATGTTAAAGACAATTTTTTTAAAATTTAAGAATATATTTTTTTTAAATTTAAAAGCATCAGATACATTTAAAGATTTAGTTTTACAGTATAAAGCTATTTTGCTTCAATTTGATATAAAAATTTATTTTCTAATATATTCATTACAAAATATATCGTTCAGGTCAGTGAATTTATTTGTTTTTCATTTGGTGTTTATATCTTAGTTATTTTAAAAAATATGCTATTTGAAACGCCAATGTTAAATAATTTTCAAACCAATAAAACTGTATAATTTTATTTTTTTTATTCTTTTAATCTCAATTATATTAATACAGATTTTGCATTTCATTTTGTGACATGTTAAAGACAATTTTTTTTAAATTTAAGAATATATTTTTTTTAAATTTAAAAGCATCAGATACATTTAAAGATTTAGTTTTACAGTATAAAGCTATTTTGCTTCAATTTGATATAAAAATTTATTTTCTAATATATTCATTACAAAATATATTGTGCAGGTCAGTGAATTTTTTTCATTTGGTGTTTATATCTCAGTTATTTTAAAAAATATGTTATTTGAAATGCCAAAGTTAAATAATTTTTAAACCTACAAAACTATATAATTTTATTTTTTTTATTCTTTTAATCTCAATTATATTAATACATTGTACCATGCAAAAGTAATTTTTTTTTAAACTGCAATATTTTTTTAATGTAAAAGCATCAGTTATCTTTAAAATTTTAGTGTTACAGTATAAAGATATTTTACTTCAGTTTGGTATAAACATTTATTTTCTAATATATTCCAAAATATATCTGGCGTTTCAATTTAATTTTTTTTTATTTGGTGTATATATCTCAGTTATTTTTAAAAATACATTTTTTGAAATGACAAAACTAAAGAATTTTTTCATATGTTAGGGCATTTATAAAATAAATTGTAAAAAAAAAATCTTTCTAAAAAAAAAGAGAGCGTTTTGTTTTCTGGTGAATAAAAAAAGCTTTTGTAATGAATATTTTGTGTCTCGATAGTTAATATGTCCATTTAAAGCTGATTTTATGACTAAATATGAGTACTAAAATAGCATATTGCTTATACTTACCAGCAGAATCTGCTATAAAGCATGCCAGTGTTGCCAACAGTAGTAAAGTAATTTTAGAATAATTCATGATTCACTAGCGTAGTTCTCACTGTAGACAGCTCAATATAAGTCAAAAGATTTAGCTAAAGTTAAAAAAATACTATACATAACTACTATGCATAGCTCTTTATTTCTAAAGTACAGATTTTTTTTAAAGAGGTCAAGAAATATAAACTAAAATGAAAGAAAGTATAAAGGTCACCGTCAGTTGTTATAATTTTCATATGAAAAAAAAACCTGGGATACATGAAACAGCATACACAATAAGTAAAAATGTTATAAAACTGCGAAATAGGAAAAATTTTGTAAGGTCTCAGAAATGTTACGCAATTGACTTGAGTGTAAAAATTACAGAATCAACTGACTTTTTCTCATTTTATTAAGGTGAAAATTGTACAGTTAGATTTCCAGTGTAAATATTAGATACTTATTTGTAAGAACAAATTTTTCTTTTATATATTTGGTTAAGAGTAACATAATTGTTTATGCATTTATGTGTTCCACACTAACATGATATTGTTAAGTAATGTATACACATAAGAAAACCTACTTACCTGCGAGATACGATCAGTTTCCAAACTGTGCTAGAACCACAAAACTTTCAAACTTTTATAGGAAAAGTTTGGAATTTATAAATGCTTGCATGACGTAATTTTACATTTGTCAAACCATCTGTTAATATCTGCAGGTTGTTACACGTATTCAATAATATGTCTTTATAAATTTAAATGAAGTATTACACTACTTTTTCAACTTAAAGTAATGTCATACTTTACTTTAAAACTATATTGATAATGAAGGACAACACGGTTTGATTACTATAACCCAAAACCGCTTCACAATGAAATTAGATTGTTGAACCCCACCTGGTTTTTCAGCTGTCATACTAACTACATTTTAAACGAAGCAATGTTTGATTTAAACATGAGTCTAATTTACTTACCCATGATTGAAATATAAATTAAATGTCAAGCTAAAATGGAAGATGAAAATGAAATATGACATTGTAAATTTTTTTTATTAATTGTGGGATTTATATCAAAATATCCTATCATATCAATAACTCAATAAAGCTCAATATTTTTATTTAAGATGTAATTTATCTTTCAAACTTTGTAGAAAATATCTATGGAACACCAAAATTATGGAACACCAAAAGTAGGTAGAAAATTAATTGAAAATATATTAATATAGTAAATATTTTTGAATAAATATAGTTTATATTTTACACTGTATGCAATTGTAGGTTTTAAATCTTTCATTTGTTTGAGGGGACATATCGTCTTTATGCAACTTTAGATTGAAGATTTTTTAAAATCTTTTTTTAATTATTACCGTAAATATATAGGATTTTCGTTATTTTTCTCTCTTTTTTAAATTAGTTCTGATGAATTTACTTTGTTGATAAAAAATAAGAACTTTTTTTATAAAGGGAAAAATTAGAGCTTGGAACAAATATTGTAAAAAATATCTGACACACTATGTTCGGATTTTCAACTACACAAGGAGAGTTTCATTACTAATTTTTGCATTTTTGGAAATAATTATTCGATGTACTTTGTTCCATTTACTTTGTTGATAAAAAATAAGAACTTTTTTAATAAAGGGAAAAATTAGAGCTTGGAACAAAAATTGTAAAAAATATCTGACACACTGTGTTCAGATTTTCAACTATACAAGGTGAGTTTTATTGCTAATTTTTGCTTGTTTGGAAACAATTATTCGATATAATTCTCCCCCTATTTAAAGTTTTAAATAATATCAGAAATATTACATCAGATGATTGAATTTTCAAGACAATCTTAATAATGTTTAAAAATCCCATTTCAAATACTATAAATACTAAATGAAAAATACTATAAATAAAAAAGTAGGTAGAGTTTCATCGTAGGTCCATAATTTCATTTTTACTGTGAAAATTTCCAATCAATATGCTCAACAGTTTCTTTTTTACAGTGCGCGTAAGTTGAGAATAAAAACATTTTCAGTAAAATGCATTTAAGTTTAAAAAAAAAAAAACTTTAAATGTATTTTACTGATATGTTTCCTTAAAAGCAATGATATCAAATGAAAAAATTGTATAGTTTTACAGGTTGTAGTTAAAATACTTCAATGTGGTTTGTTTTAAACGATTCAGAAAGATTTTAGAAAGGAAAAATTTAAAAAACTGAGTTTTTGAAAGTTTAACGGTGATGGTACCCATCACCGTTACCCATCACCGATTTAAGAAGACATAATACTCCAAATATGGTTAAAATTTTCTTATTAGTTTAAATTATCTCCTAACCTTTGGCATATACTCCCAAAATTTCAAAAATCTACATTTTCAATGTGGAATGTTGATGGATGCGATTTTACAAACCCTTTAATACGAGGGTTTCTTTGAAATTTTTGAGATATGCTCAGACGAAAATTTACAAAATAAAAATAATGGTTTAATCTTAAAATAAAGTATTTTAAGACAGTAGAAAATTTTTTACTGACTTACTTCAACTTGTTTAGCTTAGAATAAATTTTAAACAGAAGAGAAAGGGAATTCCTGAACTGACCTGGCCGAAGCCATACAGCCACAAACAGAAGAGAAAATGGAGTTGACGAGAGAACATTTTCGCGCTATGATTTTCTACGATTTAATGCATGTATAAATCAAGAAGAATGCTTTCAACTGTTGCAATTGGTATTTGGTGATGAATCTCCTGCTCGTACTACTGTATTCAGATGGTTTAAAGAATTTAGCAGAGGTCCCAATTTTTTTCAGTATGAAGAACATACAGGAAGGTCGCCGTCTGCAGTAATCCTGGATTATGTGTCTGCCATACGAAAAATGTTAATGGATGATATTCGCTGTACCTATCAAATTATACAGAAAAAATTTAACATTGGATACGCATCCATACACAAAATTATTAATGAAGAATTACATATGAAAAAAGTAGTTTGCCGTTGGGTTCCCCCTAATCTGAGCACCAAAAAGGGGAGCGTGTTAGAATCAGTAAAGAAACTCTTAAATTGCTAAATGATGGTGGCCACCGCATCATTTCTAAAATTGTAATGGGTGGTGAAACATACATACCGTTGTTTAACGTTCCAAAACGTCATGAAAGCAAAGTAGGGGTCTTTGAAGATGATCCCACTCCGACAATGGTGAAAAGACAACGCGCATTGAAAAAAGTGATGTATGCCATTTTATTCAGAAGCACGGGATTGGTCAAAGCCATCAAGTTGGAAGGACAGAAGACAGTAACAGCAAACTGGTATACCACTAAATGTCTTCCACAAATTCTACAAAAAGTGAATGTTAGGGAACTAATGCTTCACCATGACAATGCATCTTCAAATACAGCCGGATTCAAAGTTGAGTTTCTTAAACAAAAACAAATTAGAGTGATAGAAAATTTGCAGTATTCACCTGATTTACGTGGACGCCGTATTTACGTTAACGTCGTTTTCATTCAGAAAAAGAGATTGATGTGGCTATAAATGCATTTTTCATCTATTCCAAGAAATGAATGGCTTGAGGTATTTAATTTGTGGAAAATTCGTCTAAAAAAGTGCATTGATGCTGGAGGAGACTACTTTGAACATACCTAAAATATTGTGAGTATAACTTTAAAAACCTAGTTGTATCTCAAAAATTTCAGAGTGACTCTCGTATCTAGTGTCTTGTTTTAAATAATCTAAAAATAGCTCGTACAATTTTTACTTTTTCTAAGAACGAGTTTTCAATTTGAGACTAGGTGGAGGGCACAATTTACAATATTTTCAAGTAATTACTATCATTTCTAAACTTTCCACTTGGATCGACACTGTGGGATTTTTTGAACAGTGCGTATACTTTTACTTCTTAGTCAGGTACATAAACTGAAATTTGTAGACTGAAACTCCATTTGCTTTTACCACTTAGAAAACTCCATTTTATAGTACTTATTACAATTAACAAAAAATATATCGTATTTCTTCACTAAATATTTCCTTTTTTATAAATGACGTCTTATGATGTATAAACGATAGCTGAATATAACGTGACGTGCTGTTTCATTCAAAGTTGTTTAATCCTCTAAGCGGTTTGCACGTACAATTCCGCCAAACCGATGATGTCTTCAAAGCGGTTGTCACATACAATTTTCAACTTCCAAAAACGCTCTGAAAATAGATGTAATGTACATTTCTGCCTGTGCTTTTACGGTAGGAGGGTCAGAACTATTGTTTAGGAACTGCACCCCTCTTCGACTGACATTTATTGAGGGATGCACCCTAAGCACTTGAGGCACAAAAACGCTGATAGCTTTTCATGGCTTTATAAATATCTAATTCGAAGTATTTCATTTGCGGTAACTGATGTATTTCTAACTGCACCACTTCAATATCTTGGATGTCTGTCGTAAAAAAATACAAATAAGTCTCTCAAAGAATATTTTTATTTTTACTTTTAGAATCAATTATTTCTTATGGGATGATCTTCGAGACTTGGCGAGCTTTATGTGTTTTAAAAATTAACAATCTATAATATCTATTTATATATCTATTTATAACCGGAAGTAAAAGGATAATAATGAGGGTGGGTTTCCCGTATTCCATTCTAGTAGACAAAGTGTGAAGGAAAAAATCATAGAACGTTTTGGCCACTGACACAGTAAACCTTTAGTGTATTTTTGGAGACTTTTTCCTCGATGTGTTCCACTCGGAGGGTTAAACGTTAGATTTCTATTATTCCGTGCACACCAGAATGAATTAGTTTTATGGTATCCATCAATATGTAATAGGCAGAAATGACTCGTTCATTAAAGGACTAAAATGTATTTCGGCATGCTCATGTCTGTCTGTATCTGATATCAGGCCATTAACATGGAGTATTGTTAAGAAATTTATAAAAATCAAATACAACTGCGTCTGGATGCAAAATATATGTTTTTAAACAATCTTGATATAAAAAAATTGCAAAAAGGTTTTATTATCTCTAAACGTTAATTTTGTTGTAAAAGATTTTGTAGCTTTGTTTTCTAAACTATCAAATTATTGGTAAAAAACAAATACGTTGTAAATATTGCATACATTTAATTTTACAATTATAAAAGCATTTCAATAGCTAAGATTTCAGAATGTAATGTTTTTCTCAGTGTTTGTTGTAAATATATAACATTTCAGTCGTGAAAATTATACAGTGTATAAAGTTTCTAAATTCTATTTGTATAGATTCTATCTTTATAACTTACCCGATAGTTTCTGCAATGCTTATATTTGAGTGGAAAATGCAGTTTTTAGACAACTTTGATATCAAGTCTTATTTTTACTTTTCTATTACAACCATAAAATATCAACTCATATGTAGAAACAATTTACAACTGCTTTGCTTTATGACATTCCAAATACTTAAAATATTCAGATTTTGTAAAATATCTAGCGGATATTCCGCTGAAAACTTTCGAGTCTTTAAATTTTTAAAAAACTCTTAGTTGTGAATATGGGTTATGAATTATTAAAACAGAGAGTAATTAAGACTTTTACAATTAGTCAATATAAATGCATATATGTAAGTCTTTTTCTAATTGAAGAGCATAATTCCTGAATATTTATTGTAGTCAGGAAAATTCTGAAGTATTGTGTAGCATGGGATTGTCCATATCACTTAATTTGTATGTTTACATCTCGATAATCTAAACATTTGGAGAAGAAATAACAGATTACAACGTACATGATAAGAGTGGTCAATAAAAGGACATTTTTCAACCAGTAAAATGCTGTTGTCAGATAACACAAAGAATGCCAAAACTGTTGCTCATGTGGCCAAGAATGCCAATTATGTGGCTAGAGAGAGGAACAATGGTAATTGCTACAGTAAAATTGCTAGGACCAGGCAACAACAGTTAAAAATACAAGAATAAAACAAATATCCGTGAACTAGTTGCAGTACATAAAAAGATTTTGTGCTATTTCCTATATTCAGAATTGGAGACTTAATTCCCATATTATGCTAAAATAACTTCTTTTTCATAATTGACAATGATCTAATTTAAAGCACGCAAAACTTACCAATTTACAGTAACAATGAATAACAAAAATGTTTTTAAATAAATGCTTTATTCAGAGATTTTACTAAGATTACATTTGGTGTTTAATGGTTTAAAAATATTACAACTATTTTAAATTTTTCTCTTAAGATCTGCAAGGTGTCAGTTCATTTCGTCGAAGTTTTCAAAGCTGTTTCAGTACCAGATGTGATGTTAAAACATTTAAGTGCCAGTAACAAGATAACCCTCTATTCTCTTCATTTTTTATTTAAAGCAGACCTTCCTTTCTTTTCAGCTTTTTGTTCCATTTTCTTAATGATATCAATCAATGCTGCAAACCGAGATTCTTCATTCTCATTTTCAGGCAGGCTTTCCATTCTTCCAAGAAGCTTTTGAGAAACTTGTTTCATTTTTGCAATTAATCGTGAAAATGATCGTGTTTTTTCATCCTCATTTTCAGGCAAGCTTTCCATTCTTCCAAGAATCTGAGAAACTTTTTTCATTATTGCAGCCCATCGTGAAACTGATCGTGCTTTTTCATCCTCATTTTCTTCTCTTCCCATTTTTTCAAACGCTTGTTTCCCTCTTGCAAGTAAACTCATGAATCCATTCCGCGCGTCTTCATCCTCATTTAGAGAGAGTCTTTCTTCTCTTCCCATTAGTTTTCGTTTTGCAAGTAAAGCTATCAATCCAAGTCGTGCCTCGTCATCCTCATTTGCAGGGAGACTAAAGGGTATATCCTCACTTGATGAAGGTGCTCTAAAAGTATAAAAAAATTTGACAAAAATATTTAAATGTCGACTATTTAATGCAACACATACTATTGTTAACCTATTTATTGTTAACCTTTTCTTTTGGTGATTGCAAATTTTTAATTAAGTTCAAATTTATCATATCTTTAAATGGGCAAGGGGCATTGAAAACTTTCCTAGTGCATAGTTCACTAACCAAATGTTTTATTTTTATCAGTTTGTCTTTAGAATTTATATAGAAACAAAACTAAGTATCGATTTTGACTTACATTAAATGCTATTGTCTAAGGCAATTATTTAATATTATACAGTATTTTAGCATCTGTTCTCACAGTTTTACGATATTAAATCCTTTGTTACTCTTGAAAATAGTTTGCAATTTTCTAAAGCGTACTCGTGTTTGTTACATAAACAGTAATAAAGAATCTCCAAATTGTTGAATATGTAATGCATAAAAATAATGCACGTGGAATACTTCGAAATTACTCGATACAAAAATCATCAAAATGAAAAATATTATTGTTATAAACCATAAAACAAGGATGCATTAAAAAGACCAGTTTTCAGTGCAGTTAAATAATCAGGTACTTTGGGAAATGTCGTTAGATAAAGCATATAACAAACTTGATTTTTTTTTTAGAACAAAAATTCCTTTTATATTTTTGGTCAAACGAATTTGGTCATTGCGAAGGTCATTTGTCTCCTTAAATAAATAATTTTAAAAATTATAAAGGAACTAAAATATGACAGACTGTTTTGACGAAGCAGTTACAAAGCAGTTAAGAAGAAATTTTGAGTTTGACTGAATCATCTTAACCTTTTAATTGTTTCTTTTTTCCAGAATACGATAAAAAATGCGACATTTTTTAATTGGATTTTTATGTTAGTTTTACAAATTTAAATAGGTAAGTGTTGTTAAAATTGACATTTCTAATATTTTTAAGTATTTAGGACACTTTTTTTTTACCTCAATGGAAATAACAGTATTTTCCCTGTAAGTTGGCTACATGACTGCCTAACTGGGAAGTTATATTTACAGTTGTAAAGATAAAAGGGTACAATTTCTTTACAGTTTTTTCGATTTACATTTACTCATCCTTTTTTTTCCTGAATTCGAGATTGCTCCAATTAATTTTTAAAAAATGCCTTGTTTGACTGTAGCCATCTATTTTACTATCGGAATCACTAGCATCGAAGTTAACTAGTAAATTGTCACTACGATCAGACTCACAGGTATTTTACTAATATACAGCGAACGCTAGTTCACTTCAGCGTAACGAAGCTAAGAACACGCCTTTCAACTCTGAAGTCTGATCATAGAATGATAAGAGGCGACGAACTTCAGCACATTTATAGGTTAACAGATATTTAGAGAAATTTCCGAACTTTGAAGGTTTTATAAGTATGTAGTATGTAGTCTCGCCAAATATGTTGCCAACTTGCCAAATTTGGCTCTAAAATACAATTGCCAAAATCTGCGCCAGCAAGCAAAATATGCATATTTAACAGTTTCGCAACGTTATTAATAAATGCACTAATACTTATTGCCAGATACAAGTGTTAAAAATATTATTCGTTTTAAAGTGCTGTGGTTTACGCTAAAAGTCTAAAATTTAAAACATTCGGCACATTTGAATTGCTACACTTTCAATGTAGGAGTACAACTTATTAAAGTAGAATACTTAAATTCTAATGCCAAGCAAAAATATTTTGAAATGACTTACTCTTTACGAATTTCTTGAACATTTTCCTCTAAAGCATCTAAAAAAATACATATGTATGTTTACAAAATTTTAGAAATATTATCTTGAATTTTAGTAATTTATATAAACCTTTAGATAGTTTTATCTAAATTACTAAAATCTAAATTCTCTCTTAATCTAATAAATATTTGTGGTTACAGTAATGCTTAAAAATTGCATAAATAGCAATTAAATTGTGCTTAGATAACATAAAACTCTTATATTATCACACTAAGCAATTGCATTAGTAAAATGTGAATTCATTTTAAACTTAACCTCTTGCTTATTTATTTTTCTTTTAATGTCTATAATTTATCTTGTCACTAAATTATTTCATTTTTTCTTAAATTTACTCTATTTTTTCTCGCTATCTCTTTAATAAGGGTTTTCTATGTCAATTTATTAAAATCTTAGTATTTTTCTATCTTTTTTATTATTGAAAATTTTTATTTTACTAAATAACAATTATTTCATAAATTCATTTGTATTATTAATCTGTTTCTACAAAAGAATACTTTAATTCTGTTTTAGAAATAATGATATTCATAACGTATTTAAAATTCCTTCTATTCCAAAATTCTTACTAAATCAGTCCTCTAATTTCCACAATAATCAACGCAATGATTTAATTAACCCCTTGCCTATGGACTATATTTGAGAAAAAGTTCCAAAAATGGAAGAAAAATTCTCTGTAATTTTGTTTGTTCTTATCATCAAAATGTTAGATTATTTTTGAAAAAAAATTAAACGAAATAACTATTATTTTCAATATTTTCAAATATATGGGAAATGTTAATGAATTACAGTAGTTTTTTGCTCAAATTACAGCAAATAAATCAAATGCCGTAATTTTCTTGTTAAATGTAATAAATTAATACAACAATATTATTATCTACATCAACAGTCGTAAATGCCATATCACTCAGATTCATTTGAATTTCACAAATAGGTTACAGTGTCCGAGAAATAGCTACAAATGGCGAGAAATTACCAAACTGTTCGAGGGAAAGTATTTCAATCTATTGGAAAGATATCAAATTAAATATTATGCATTTGTCGAACCGATTTCGGGATCCACGGAATTGAAATACCGTTATTTCTCTTGGCCGAACTTAGGTTGGGCACTCCAAAATTTACACATTTGCGTTGCTCGAACTGAGTTTGGACGTCACAGGCAAGGGGTTAACAATCTATTAAAGTAAGATCAAACTGGGGCTGCTAATTAAAATAGGCCAAAGATCATTCTTGCTAAAGAAATTTAGTTTTTATGTGTTTCATAAAAGTTTAAAAAAACTTAAAATACCAAAATAATTTATAAAATAAAGAAATGTAGGAAATATTATAAAAAATGTTAAAAATTTGAAAAACACTATGAAAATTATGATAAAATGGTCATTTCATCCTATTTTCACGCCTTCTTCCACTGTTCGACCGATAAATTCCCATTAGTTGACAGACTCAATTCTGATTGGCTATCCAGTGACAGTAAGAATCTCAAAGATATACAAAACTAGTCACTTCTGAATGAGTTGCCGAACTGAGTTCGGACGACACAAGCAAGGGGTTAACAATCTATTAAAGTAAGATCAAATTGAGGCTGCTAGTAAAAGTAGGCCAAAGATTATTCTTGCTAAGGAAACTTAGTTTTTATGTGTTTCATAAAAGTTTAAAAAAACTTAAAATACCAAAATAATTTATAAAATAAAGAAATGTAGGAAATATTATAGACAATGTTAAAAATTGGAAAAACATTATGAAAATTATGATAAAATGATCATTTCATCCTATTTTCACACCTTCTTCCCCTGTTCGACCGATAAATTGCCATTAGTTGATAGACTCAATTCTCATTGGCTATCCAGTGAGATAAAGGATCTCAAAGATATACAAAACTAGTTACTCTTGGATGAGTTGCCGAACTGAGTTCGGACGACACAGGCAAGGGGTTAACAATCTAGTAAAGTAAGATCAAACTGATGCTGTGAATAAAAATAGGCCAAAGATCATTCTTGTTAAAGAAATTTAGTTTTTATGTGTTTCATAAAACTTTAAAAACTTAAAAATACCAAAAAAAAAAGGTCTAAAATAAAACATGTAAGAAAAATTATAAAAATAAATTTTTTTTAAAAAATGCTAAAACTGTTCTCGGGAAAGTACCTCTATCTATTGGGAAAATGGCAAATTAAATATTATGCAATGGACAAACCGATTTCGGAGTCATGGAATTGAAAAACCGTTTTTTCTCTTAGCCGAACTCAGGTCGGTACTCCAAAATTTGCGCATTTGCGCTGCCGAACGGACGCTGGTAAGGAGTTAACAATCTAGTAAAGTAAGATCACACTTATGCTGTTAATAAAAATAGGCCAAAGGCCATTCTTGATAAAGAAATTTAGTTTTTGTTTCATAAAACTTTAAAAACTTAAAAATACCAAAAAAATATAAGAAAAATTATAAAAATTATAAGACTGTTCGCAGAAAAGTATCTCTATCTATAGGAAAAATGGGAAATTAAATATTATGCAGTGGACGAACCAATTTCGGGACCCACGGAATTGAAATACCGTTTTATCTCTTGGCCGAACTTAGGTCGGTACTCCAAGATTGGCGCATTTGCTTTGCCGAACTGACACGGGCAAGGAATTTGAAAGAATAGTTTGGTGTGGAGGGCTACGGTCTACTTTTTTGGAACACGAGGGCTAATGAGACCGGGACATAGAGCTTAAAGCCGATTCCGAACGGCTACGAACATTTATGATCCAGTGGGATTCGAAGCCACGAACTCCGGTACCGAAGGCCAGCACCCTAACCCATCGGCCATCGTTCGGCGACACAGGCAAGGAGTTAACAATCTAGTAAAGTAAGAACACACTGATGCTATTAATAAAAATAGGCCAAAGGACATTCTTGATAAAGAAATTTAGTTTTTATGTGTTTCATAACACTTTAAAAAACTTAATACCAAAAAAATGTATAAAATAAAAAAATGTAAGAAAAATTAAAAAGATTATAAGAAAAATTATAAAAGTATATAAAAAATTAAAAAGGTTATAAAATTGTTAGCGGGAAAGTAGCTCTATCTATTGGGAAAATGTTAAATATTATGCCGATTTGGGATTCACAGAATTACAACACCTTTTTTTCTGTTACCCAAACTGAGTCCGAGCGTCACAGGTGAGGGGTAAAGGAAAATTGAAATTTTTTAAGAATATTCGTATTATTTCCTCAACAGCAAGAATAAAACGTTATTTAAAAAAGGATATTTCTTATGAATAGTACTTTACTCAAGACTAAAATATCAAAACATGTTTATAACATTATTTAAGATTTTATTTTTATTAAAATTTTCTTTAAATATTAGATTACATTATATATTAGATTATTAGATATTAAATATATTGCATATATTACAAAAATTAGATTACATTATATATTACATTATACAGGGTGTCCCAAAAGGTCGTTTACAAACTTAACATGCTGGTCTGTCATGTCATGATGAACAAGATTTACATAGGAACTTGTGTCCGAAAATGCAAACTGTGACCGCTAGAGGGCAATAATTGCAGGAAAATCGCTGTGTCAGGAGAGGCGGACTGCCACGATCCTGACTGCCCTGGATTTCTACGTGTGAGGACACATGACGTCCATGGTGTACGAGACACCCTAACATAGGACATGGATCTTATCGCCAGGATCGCGGTAGCAGAAGCACGTGTCCGTGACACTCCTGGCCAAATTGAACGTGTTCGTGAATCCATGCTCCGACGTTGTTAAACGTGCATTGTGGCGAAGGGAAACAATTTTGAACATTTGCTGTGATGTAGTCAACTGTAGTAAAAGTCATATTAACACTGCTGTCGATATCATTATTTTCCTCCTTCTCCACACTCGTGATCACAGCACTCTAGCTGTCTCAGTTTGCATTTTCAGACACAAGTTCCTATGTAAATCTTGTTCATGATATGACATACCAGCATGTTAAGTTTGCAAATGACTTTTAACACCCTGTAGATAGATTACATTATATATTAAATAAATATTAGATTACATTATTTACGAAATATTATATCATTCCAAAACTTAAAAAATCGATTTGACATTTATTGGAAGAAATAGTAATATAATAAGTTGATAATATTTTATATATATATATTATTTCTAAAATAGTATAAATATACTATTTTAGAAATAATGCGATAGAGATTATAAGAGCATATATTATTTATATTTACCAATTGACCATGGTGTGGAGCATGTCACTGCTACGAATAGCAAGAAAGCAATTATGGTGTAATTCATCTTTCTACCCAAATAGATCGTTGTTATAGTTCTCACGGCTGTCTTTTAGGCAATTCAATACGAGGTAGAAAAACTATAAAGGAACAAGAGTTAGATAATCAACAGTAATAAAACAAGAGTTATGATTTGGTTTTGATATCCAAATAACAAAAGGAAATACATATTCACAAGCAAGTCAAATGGATGCATAATAATTTTTTTTCTTTATAAGCATGTTTCTTGTTGATTTTTCCCCCTATACGGGCAGAAAACGTACGTATTTCCACAGGTCGCCTAAATTCAGGGATGGTATTTTGGATTGCTGTGTGAGAAAAAAGTTAAATAACGAAGTAATTGAAATTTATACGTATTGATTTGCATAATTTTTGGGGTAAAACTTTCAGCTTGTATTTCTACTGTCTATGCCTGAAAGCTGTAAATAATTAAAATCCTTAATTACGATGAAAAGAACTATAAAAAAATGGTATGTATAAATAAGAATACAAGAATTTTATGTTTATACGTTATATTATATACAATTCAATTAAGAATGGAAAATCTCAACCTCAATTTTACGAGATTAATTTCATAGTATTGGATACAAAATTAGAGCAGCTGTACCTTAGTTGCAATCCTATTGATCTAATAACCGGAAGATTGCTCGTTCGAGGCTCGAGCTGGTCTAAGATCCATCGTGTTCGTTAACGGCTGCTCGGGCACGTAAAATAAGTTCGGGGTCATAATGACCTCCAACGTTACCTCTGAAGGAGGCAGGCCAAGCTTAGAGGTTTTGTTCTTGGTCCATGCTGGAAAATTAGGTGGACCCTCTTGGTTTGTTTTCATTGTCTTAGGGGTTAATGGCAATCACTTATTTGGTGCGACCACAGATATCGAGAACAAATATCTGCAGTTTGTTATTACGTTACCAAAACGTTACCTCTGAAGGAGGCAGTCCAATCTTGGAGATTTAGTTCTTGGTCAATGCTGCTAAATTACGGGGACCCTCTTGGTTTGTCTTCATTGTCTTAGGGGGTATATGGCAATCACTTATTTGGTGCGACCACAGATATCGCCAACAAATATCTGCAGTTTGATATTACGTTACCAAAACGTTACCTCTGAAGGAGGCAGTCCAATCTTGGAGATTTTGTTCTTAGTCAATGCTGCTAAATTAGGTGGACCCTCTTGGTTTGTCTTCATTGTCTTAGGAGGAAAGGTCAGTTACGTATTTGGTGCGACCACAAATATCGCCAACAAATATCTACAGCTTGATATTATAGAATGATATACCTTTGTATTGCAAATAATATTAGTAATATTTAAAAATTCTCCGGATATCGAGGATTTAAAAGTGAATCTCTACGGCTTTCTTTTTGTCCTTAGTTTAACTTACATATGCTTTACACAGAAAAAAGGGTAGGGGAAGGTAGAGGGTAGAAGAAGCAGTCTGAAGAATATTATTCTATTGATAATGGCTAGAACAGAATTTATTATTAAGCAAACTAACATGTCCGATATGGCTGATTTAAACGGTATTGTCATAACATGTCAGTCAAAATTAAAGATAATTACAAGGTTACAATGCA
Source organism: Pardosa pseudoannulata (assembly GCA_032207245.1). Lineage (NCBI taxonomy): Eukaryota > Metazoa > Arthropoda > Arachnida > Araneae > Lycosidae > Pardosa > Pardosa pseudoannulata. Next base: position 7,884,329 of record CM063504.1, read on the forward strand.
AATATTTTGATTTTGTTTTCTTGATTTTCAAGTTAAATAGAAACGTTTAGAAGCGGAAATTAACCTTTTCTTGGGTTTTTGTGAAGATAACTTTTCACCTAAATAATCTCACAAAATACATACTCGGCAAGCGCAAGAAACCAACTATAGACCTGCTATTTATCCGTATAGCATTGGCTCGTCAGTTAATAAATGAATATTGAAGAAAATGCATAGGTCATCCTGTCAGCTTCCAAGCAAATACATGTACGGTTACTTATTTGGTATGCATCCAGTCAGTATGGAAAATCATATGAAAGTTGGTTTCCAACTGCAGACGATGAGGAAAAATATCACAAAGATTAAAGAAAAGAAGATCTGCTACATGTGTGGAGAATGTAATTGCAACAGATTTCTTATCTTTCAGTGGTATTCAATTTCCTTTAAATTGAATTTTCCCTATGATTATAATTGACTCCGAAGTATGCTTACCACTCATAGAATTGAAATGTAAATTTAAAATTTGGAAAAATAAAGTACATTTCTTTACATTATATTGTTTGTTTGATGATAAAACAAAAAATCAGAAAAAATCAAAAGAGAAATAAATGTTCTATGAAAGGGATAAGAAGTGTAGATTAGAAATATTTAAATATAGAATTTAAAGGCAAAACTATTGATTATATTACATTATTAAATCGATTATATTACAAATAAATCCCTACGATACAGATGAAGAAACTGTATTTAAATTCAATAAAGTAAGAATTATGGATACAAAAAAAAGACCTTACAATTTTATAAAGAATCATTACATATGTGAGGGAAATTAAATTTTACTACTATTTAAGAACTACTAATTATATGGTAAATTAAAACGATATTTAAATACTATTAAAGTTAAATATTATTTGCAAGAAACGAATTGCATATACCTGTAAGAAGCACCCAGTTCCTAAAACTGTGTCTAAACCATAAATTTCTCGGACTTTTATATGAAATTTTCAGCATTTAAGGCATTATTTTGCTTTCTTGAAACCATATGTCAGTATTCAAATCTTATTTAGATATCAAATTACGTAAGAAATCATTGTAATTTCTTTTCTTCCTTTCAAATGTTTGTCTTGTAGGATTACAGATGACAAACATTTTTGCCATTTGCATATCAAACATATTACCCTGTTATGATATAGGGCAATGTGTTTCGATTACGAAAGGTAAAAATGTTTTATGAACAACAAAATTAAATTGTTAAATACCATCTGGTGTTCAAAATGTCATACTTATTATTTGTATAAATATAAGTATGTGTGTATGCCAGTAAACACGACTCTGCAGAAAAGTAAGCACTACTAAAATTTTGTATAGAAATTCATTATTCTGTGCGAAAATTCTATAAGCCCCTCTTTTGGATTAGTTTATTTTATGTTTACGTGATATTTCCTAGTTTTATAATATATTATAACAATATAAATACACATATCTGTACCATTTGGTACCAAATTTGATATGTAAGTCCCTGTTTCATTAGCCCTTGAGCTGCAAAAGAGTAAACCGTAGCGCTTCAAATCAAACCAAATTCGATACAGAGTTGCGTTATGTTTTAAAGAACGTTATAGAATTTATTTGATTCAGCTTCAAGTATTCCTTTTGAAATACTGAAATTACACAATGTTTAATTTTGTCAGACATTAGCCATGGTAACTCAGTCGGTAAAGGTGCCGATTTTATTTTAGAGGGTTATAAGATCGGCTTCGGTTGCAAGAGGCTCGAATCCGATCAAAGATCTGCCCTATTCTTAATGACAGCTGTGGGACGTAAATTAGGTTCGTAGTCGCAATATTCTCCAAGATCGCAACTGCTACCTCTAGAAGAAGCAGGTAGTCCGGGGGGGGGAAGGGTATTCTGCTTGGTACCTTTTCTAAATGGCGAGGACCCCTTTCGGCCCGCGTGGTTCGCTCTCCACCCTAATTCGGGCATCAGGAGGTCAGCTAATCATCCAGTAGTTTTCCAAATTTCTTCCCATCAGTAGCGTTCATCTTCTGTGTTCGTTCGTGGATGGCACCTGCTACACGACGGACGCGGACGCGGGCAGGGTACTTCGAAGGGCTAGTGCAGGGTGGGGTAGCCCAATACTTGCGATCTGCCCACCACTGCCGAATCAGCCTGGAGGGCCTCACGGACATATGGGCCTGGTTTGGCGCATGATTGGGAGTAATGTTGATCGCATCTTTGGTATTTCCATTATGAAATATTTAACAAAGTTCGTGGTGTTGTATGGGAGAATGCTTAACAAACAAATGCCTTTGCGTTATTATATAAAATTTCAGATGTTTATTTCCATTGACGTTGCGTTGGCATCTCTGCAGTTGGCATCATTATCAACTATCAATAGTAGATTCGGATTAGCTCTCGAGAGCAAACAGTAGACCGGAGCGAACCCAAACCAATTCCCCCCCACACACATCGTTATCTTGATGGCAAAATTCAGTTAGCTGCCGATGAATTAAAAAGGAAATACTTTGCTGGTGCTTCAATTTTAATGGATTTTTACAGGTGAAATTTTAATTTAGTGAAGCCCTAAATTAAGCCCTAGATTAACATCACCAGATTTAGGGCTTCGTTTTAAATTTGGTTATCTTTTTAAACCTTTTTTCGCTAGTTTTAACCTTTTCCTCTTACTTTAATATTAACGGCAAGAATCTGCCTTCTTCCAAGGTTTCGTTTTAATTATTTAAACTATGGACATTTTTAAATGATAACTCATGATTATTTTCTCTCTTTTTTCTTTCTTTATTTTGTTTATTTGTTTTACTGTTGTGGAGTGAACTGTTTCGTGGTAAATATCTCAAAGCCTAATCCTTAGGGAAGGCTGTTTACCACCGAGGGTTAAAAAAAGTAAGAGATTAAAGCGATATTCTCAAAGTGCCGAAAATTTTGGCAACTTTAAACAAACTATTTTAAGAAAGAAATCGTATAAATGAAGTCCCGAATAAAAATTAGACAAAATTCTGAATGAGAAAATGAAAAATTAAAACATAATAAATCCACAAATGTGGAGAAAATTTTTTAATAATTGGTTCAAAAGTAGATAATTTAGGCAGACACACACTAAAAACAGTTTCATCTAATAATATTGAGAAATCGCAAGGTTAATAAATTTCTAAGTAGCAATTTTGTAATAATGTAGTAGAGACATATAATAAAATAAGATAATCAAATTTTTTACGACTTGAATCTGCTTATTAAATTGATACAACAACTGCCCAATTTATGCTTTAAATATCCTTTAAATGACTCATATTGTAACTATAGATAACAGAGGACGTTTTTTTTATTTAATATCTTTTTATCTAATTGTAATTTCAGAACTGAAATAACCAAAACGGCTGCTTTGGGTTTTTTCCCAACTTTTAGTAAATTCGACGTATATCTTCAGCGGTTATCGGAAATATAGCTTTACATGCATACATACGTTCCAATATATAAATTTAATAAATTTATTTACTCTCAAATTTTAATAGCATAGATTATCATATCACATGATAGGATAGGCAAAATTAATACCGGCTTTAATACCGGTAAGAACTTAGTACTGTTTGTCATAATGCCGAATGTCTGTTCAAATAAAGCTTGTTGAAGAAGGTGTGTTCAATATTTGGTGACTCGGTGACAAACAGCGTTGTTTTGTATAAAAAAGGAACACAAACACAGAAGAAGGAATTCTCTTTTATACTAACGTATTTACTCCTATCCACCATATAATCTCTAAACAACTATATGGTGGATAGGAGTAAATAAGTTAGTTCATAACATCTCTAAACTAGAATTTATGAATGAAAATTCCAAGGTGGGATGGAAAATCCGCTTCCACTATCTAGTCTAACCCAGCCAGAAAAGGACCAGCCAAAAAACCGATAAGACTTCGTCTTCTGCGTCACTGGAGGTAAATGTTTTACATACATAATCTATGTGTAAGCATTTTCATATTTTAAGGTATACAAAAATTCAATACAGCAGTACAATATTTATAGAGGTATCGTTTATTCTATTCTATACATATTCTATACTATTTTACATACCTTTTATTATACACAGATAATACATATAGACATTGTACCTCAGTCGGCTAAGATAGTTGTCTCTTAACCGGAGGGTAACGAGATCGAGCCTGAAGCAAGATTAACCCCTTAACAGTTTCATTTTTTTTTTCACGAATTCGACCCTGAAAATGTCATATTTTTATTGCATATTTTTGATCTTGTTACATTTGTAAGCTGGAAAATTTATTAAATGTAATATTTCTAATTATTTTAAGCATATATATAACAACATTTTTAAGGGATATAAAAAAATGTTTTCTCTGGAAGTTGATTTTTCTATATCATGTACGCCAGGCAAGGAAGTTACATTTACAGCTATGGAAAAAAATTCAAATACTTTCGATTGCAATTATTACATAACTATTTTCGTATGCAAATACTACAAATACGTTTATTTAACCTATTTTTTCAAACATCAGATTTAGTGTGATAAATCTTGGAAGAGGGCAAGAGGCATAGTCCAGCGTTACAGTCCGATTAGTCACAGTCACAATTAGTTTTTTTTTCTGTAGGCCGAATTACCTCAAAAAATATCTCTTTTGGTCAGTCTCCCAAAGCTTGAAGCCAAAGCCCAGTCAAAACCTCAAAGTTAAAAACTCGCGAAGTATTGCAAAATCTATCAGAAAGCTCACTCTTTTAAACCAAACAGAATACATTTACTACGGAAACTAAGATCTTGTGGACATCTATACGACTAATTTGACATTAAAAATACAAAAGATACGACTAAACAAATGAGAACGACAAAGAAATCAGATTGCCCGTACGCCGTACGGGTGATTCATCAAAGGCACGATAACCACGCTCATACGGTGTACGTGCAAAACAGGCAAGGGGTTAAAGTCCACGGAGTGGATTGATAGCGATCGGAGCGCATAAAATATATTTGTTGACGTAATGTTCCCAAACGACACTTTTCGTCAAGCCGGGGTCTTCTGCTTTGCCCCTGTTTCTAAATTACGAGAAACCACTCTTCGAAGTCCAACCCCCAGAGGCAACAACAGTAATCTTTCCATGAGAAGTCATATAACCTCGAAATGGACACGACACCAGCCAACCAACTATAATGCATATAAATTTAACATAAGAAAATGTCTAAGCGATCGTGAGACAGCCCCCTCTGTGCATTGGCACTCACTGTTCCACTCTATTTTGCATGCGGAGTATGGGTGTTGTAGGTCTCTAAATCCAACGTTATGTGTATTTACTGCTCTGAAAATGAAGGATGATTCGTAAGGAAACAGTATTATTCGATTCAGATAAAATTTCATCTGTCTGCATAAGATGCAGCATATGAACTGTCATTATCGAATCGTTTAGAATAATCACCTCTATTATAGGCATGCAGAATCTGAATCTTGTAATCTGAAAGTCAGAATCGTTTATGAACTCGGTGTATCGTTGATCTTGCCATTTTCATCTCTTGCGATGTTTTACTAATTGATTTTGTTCAGAAAATGTTTCACTTCCTACATGCTCCACACATTCTTTGCTAGTGTTGAGGGACCTTATCTTCTCTATATTTTACACTTAAGGCCTTATCCCATGTAGACATGCATTGTTAGTTTACGATTCTTTTTATTGCTGAAGAATGTGCAGATTTCTTATGCTACATCTAAAATTTTCAACCGATTAATTTCAGTTCAAGTAGACTTGTAATAAGGCTTTTAATCAAAAGAAATCCTAAACTGAATCTGATACTTTTCAACACGTACACTTTAGCGTGTGATAAGGTCTTTACATAAATTATCATAAATTGGTCATAAATTAGAAATTCCACTCACGAAAGCTTGAACGGGATGATGAAAGTTGGTAGCGTTTCTCGGCACTCTTCGACAATTTTATTGCATTGGAGTATCGGATTTTATTTTGGTTAACCACTCAACTGATTCAGCTCTTTCACGGGCTCCCCCATTTTATGTGATTGAATTATATTTTAACAAAAAACTAAATTATTTAATAATCGTATACTATTACACAACCTCAACGCAAATGCATCTCGTTCAATTCCTGCAAGTTACAGTCAAGTCGGGCTTCTATCACCATTATGTCTATCGGGGATGCAGGGGAACTTGAGACTATGTGTACCGGGTGGCCATAATTAAACTGACAGTACTCACAGTGTTCTGTAGCTCGATCTATTTGCGAGAATGACGCCATATTTTGTAGGAAGATTAAACAAGACAGGGGACGAAGGATTCCGCGAAAAAACAAATTAGTTCCAAAAGTTATCCCTAGGGGAATATTTGGCGCTGTGAAATAAAAAATAGAGCGTTAACAAATGCAAATCAATACGGAAATTAAATTCTTAACTGTGCCAATGGATATAACTGGAAATTTGAATAAAGAACTTCTTCTGCTCAGCGTACGTGATATTGCAGATCACGAGACTTTATCGGTGTTTATGTAGATTTTACGTTTTTTTAAATGTATTGCCCTATTGCACTTAAACTAAATCAGAAAATGTGAATAATAAAAGGTAATTTTATTCCGTATTAATTTGCATTTGTTAACACTCTATTTTCTATAACACAGCACCAAATATTCCTCTAGCGGTGACTTTTGGAACTAATTTGTTTTTTTTTTTGCGGAATCCTTCGTCCCCCGTCTTGTTTAATCTTTTTACAAAATGTGGCGCCATTCTCGCAAATAGATCGCGCTACAGAACATTGTGAGCACTGTCAATTTAATTATGGCCACCCGGTAATTTAGTTATTTCAATTTAAACGTTTGAAGAACTAGATTTTATTTTATGAGAATGTACTGTGGTCTCATGGGTTGAGGTCTGGAGATCGGGGTAACCATACATTAAGGAAATCGTGGCTGAGGACATGTTTTTTTGAAAAAGTTCTTAAATTGAAGGCTAATGTGGGGAAGAGTTACATTTAGGCTTTTGACTTTGGGAGCATTTGAAATATCTAGTCAGTCATGATAAACCAAGAACTATACTTGATCTGAAAGACAGAATGCTACGACATGTTCTAAACATTATCTCGAACACACTACTGTCAGCTGTAGAACATGCTATGTTATAATTTTAAATGATATGTGAAAATGATGGTTTGTCATGTTGAACGATTTGTTTTGTTTCTGATATAAACACTTTTAAAGTAGGGAAGTTTAATTATGGAATACCCTGTGTTTCTCTGCGTTTGGTATCATGATATTACCATGGCATATTTTTAAGCTATTAATGAAAATCAGCTATGTATAAGTTTTAAAGAAGCTTCCCTTTAAACATTCTTGTTAGGCAAAGCTACTGCAATTAGGTTCTGTCGTTTATGAATTTTATTTCAATTGTAAAAACTTTTATAGTAGCATTGGTTCTTCTACATCCAGATACTTGGTAAATTACAAATGTATTGGAAATATTGCATACATTTCATTTTACAGTTTTCAAACATAAAGTTCTTTAAGAGTTAAGGTTTGAGAATGTAATGTTGTTGTCAATGTTTGATGTAAATATATAATGTTTCTGACATAAAGATTGCACAGAGTAGTATAAAATTTTGAATTTCATTTCTGTAGTTTATGATTTAGTCAAGACTTTTCACAATATTTGTAATTGAATGCAAGATATAAGCTTTCAGATGACCTTTATATTACGTCATATTTTTAAAGCACGCTAGTTCTAACTTGCATCAAATATTAAAGAAAATAAAAGGTTAAAATTAAGGATACATGGGCCAGTCGTAAAATAAACTTAACAATTTAATATGGAAAACAGTTACATCTTACACACATTGCTGTAAGGTGAAGGAATGCGGATTACAAGCGCAGAGTGAACCACAATGGTTGTACAGGAGCAATTTTAATCGCTTTTATTTTACTTCACTTGTGGGACAGTTGAAATTTCATCAAATTTTAACTTCCTGACTAGCTAGAGATCCAAACTTTTGCACATTGGTTTAACTCTAATGAAAAATACAATATACAGTTATAAAAAATATATTGCAGAAAAAGCAATTTGTTCAGTAAAAGCAAAATGCTGTTCAACGTACTTGAAATGCCAATTGCAGAGTTTGTAAACTAGTATTGTTATCTATTTGCAAGTGTCAAAACAACAGCGTGAGGTGCAACTGGAATCAAACAGTATCCTTGTGCAGTATCAAATTAACACTGTACAAGGTATTATTTATATCAAAATATTAGTGTAATATTTAATTGTTATATGTTTAGCGTGCCACCGTTTTGTTTTAAGTGTCCTAACCTATCATATCAACTGGCTCTTATCTTATAGAAGATACCAAGCAATTTATCTATACCAATGCAATACAATTATCACACAATTTCTCTTTCATACACTGTTTAAAAATTATTTTTCTACTTTTTAGTGCATTTTTTATATCTTTTCTTTCTAAATAAAAGCGATTTAAAAACACTTCTATCACCTTTCTTGTTAAATAAAAGCGATTTTAAAATACCTTTTTCACATTAGTTTATAGTTTTATTTTATTCTTTATATTTCTTCATACAAAATTTTAGTTTAATATTCTCTGTATTAAGCTAAACTATTTTCTAATTTGTTGTTGGAGAAATATATGTCATTTAAAGAATTTAAAAATCACAAACCAATGATAGCAATGAATATCTAAAAAACCCCGGCAATAATAAAAAAATAACAGGAAACACAATATCATCTACAAATGCTTTATTAAAGGATTTTAAATAACATGGGGTGTTGTACGATGTAAACATTATTACAGCAAGTTTCAAATTTTCTCTGAAGATTAGTGTGGACTGCTGCTCTTCTGAATTAAATATCAAACCAAATATTTAAAAAAAAATCTACAGGACAATAAAGTATAGATTTAAAGTTCATATATCGGTTCTGTTGGTTTTTTTCTCAAAAAATTCATATCAAGTTCAGTTTACTTAAACTACTCATGTGAAAAAATTTTATTCTTTTTTCAGCTTTTGTTTCTCGATCATAGCTTTTAATGCTTGCAACCAGCCCCTTGCTTCCTCATCATCATTTGCTAAGAGGCTTTCAAATGTCAGTTCATTTCTTCCAGTATTTGCTTTACTAAGTAGTTTTTTTAAAGCATCTATTTTTTCTTTAGTAAAATACTTTTTTATTAAAGCACCTATTTTTCCAAATCCCGCTCTTTCTTCATCGTCATCTACAAAGAAGCTTTCAGATACCTCTTCATTTCTTCCACTCTTTACTCTATTAAACACTCTTTTTATGAAAGCAACTAATTTTTCCTTACCAACTTTTCCTTTACTAATTAATCTTTTCACCAAATCCCTTATGTTTGCAAATGCTGCCCTTTCTTCATCATCATCTGCAAAGAAGCTTTCAGATACCTCTTCATTTCTTCCACTCTTTACTCTATTAATTACTCTTTTTATGAAAGCAACTAACTTTTCCTTACCAACTTTTCCTTTACTAATTAATCTTTTCACAAAATCCCTTATGTTCGCAAATCCCGCTCTTTCATCTTCATCGTCCTCTAAAGAGAAACTTTCAGATGTCTCTTCATTTCTTCCAAGCTTCGAAAGATGTTTTTGTGCGAGGTGTTTTCCTACGGTTTTTCCTAAAAACTTCAAAGCTGTCAACCAGATTCTTGCTTCTTCATCGTCATTTGTAGACAGATCTCCAGATATCTCTTCATTTCTTCCAAGCTTCGAAAGATGTTTTTGTGCGAGGTGTTTTCCGACGGTTTTTCCCAAAAACTTCAAAGCTGTCAACCAGATTCTTGCTTCTTCATCGTCATTTGCAGAGAGATCTCCAGATATTTCTTCATTTCTTCCAAGCTTCGAAAGATGTTTTTGTGCGAGGTGTTTTCCGACGGTTTTTCCCAAAAACTTCAAGGCTGTCAACCAGATTCTTGCTTCTTCATCGTCATTTGCAGAGAGATCTCCAGATATTTCTTCATTTCTTCCAAGCTTCGAAAGATGTTTTTGTGCGAGGTGTTTTCCGACGGTTTTTCCTAAAAACTTCAAAGCTGTCAACCAGATTCTTGCTTCTTCATCGTCATTTGCAGAGAGATCTCCAGATATTTCTTCATTTCTTCCAAGCTTCGAAAGATGTTTTTGTGCGAGGTGTTTTCCGACGGTTTTTCCTAAAAACTTCAAAGCTGTCAACCAGATTCTTGCTTCTTCAATGTCATCTGCAGACAGACTATCAGATATCTCTTCATTTCTTCCCTGCTTAGAAAGATGCTTTTTTGCGAGGTATTTTCCAACATTTTTTCCTAAAAACTTCAAAGCTGTCAACCAGATTCTTGCCTCTTCATCGTCATTTGAAGACAGATCTCCAGATATCTCTTCATTTCTTCCAAGCTTCGAAAGATGTTTTTGTGCGAGGTGTTTTCCGACAGTTTTTCCCAAAAACTTCAAAGCTGTCAACCAGATTCTTGCTTCTTCATCATCATTTGCATAGAGATCTCCAGATATCTCTTCATTTCTTCCAAGCTTCGAAAGATGTTTTTGTGCGAGGTGTTTTCCGACGGTTTTTCCCAAAAACTTCAAGGCTGTCAACCAGATTCTTGCTTCTTCTTCATCGTTTGCAGGCAGATTTTCAGATCCCTCCTCACTTCTTCCAAGCTTTGAAAGCTGTTCCATCGCGATATGTGATGCTAAAAATTTCAATGCAGGTAACCATATAATTCTTTCTTCTTCATCGACATTTTCAAGCATGTGTTCATCTCTTCCAAGGGTCTGTAAAGCAATTGCTCTCATTTTTGGAAGAAAATCTGCCATTTTATTACGTGTTTCTTCATCTTCACCAGCAAAGAGGATGAAGGGTGCATCCACATCTGATGAAGTTGTTCTAGAAATATAAAAATGTAGATACACACAAATATATTAAATACAAAATAATTAAAGTAACACATGAGATAATTAACTTAAATATTTTTTTTTCGTTATTTTAATTGAGTAACAAACTTATAAAGTTTTTAAAATGACTTAAAAAATTTTAACTACTTTAAAAATTTTCGTTTCTTGTAAATTTTTTTTTTATTTTTTGAAAATAAATTAAAAAAAAATAGTTATAAATAAACCATTCAAAGTTTATTGACAGGCGTTACAGAAATTTTAAGTAATTTTAGTAATTTTATAAATTATTTCAGTACTTTTCTATACATTTTAAGTGAAACGGTATTAATTTAAAAAAATCTTAATTGTAAATTGTGTTTGAAACATTTGTCATTTAATGCACTTTGAAAACAAACAAGAAATTTCTACTATTCATTAAAAAAAATCTATCTTTGATATTCAAATTAAGCTCATATATGGCAGATACAAAAATTTATTAATTTTGTTTCCAGCATCTATACAAAGTGAATGTTTTTCTTTTAAATTACTTCAAACTCATTTCTACAGGGTGATAATAATTTTTAAAAGTTTTTCAATTATGAGATTTTTGAGTGACAGTTTTACATACCACTATTAGTAGCAAAAAGACAAACATCGGTGAGTATGGGTTTGATTTTCGACACTTCATATACATGTCTACCACAAAACACTCATTATTTTTAAAGTTCTAAACATTTAAAAGTATTACAAGTAGAAATATGAGTGATATAAGAAATTTCAAGATTTTGCACACCCAACAAATGTTCGATGTGTACACCTTGAGTCACACGACACACTTTTGAGTGGTAGTTGAACTCATTTTACATATATTGTGTCATCCTATCAGGTCTCATCACTTTAGAAATCGATCCATTCCTCGATAATTACAATGGTTTGTTTTAGTAGTGGCGATACACAAACAAAGTCGTTAATGCAGGATGTATCGTGCCAGGACATGTGTTGTGTAACCATAAAGACATACAACAACAAATTGTAGATAGTTTAAAAAATCGATAAGTTTTTAATTATTTTCACATTTCACTGTTTCACTCACATTCGATTATGTGATACTTTTCAATATATAACAATCTGAAAACGAATAAATGTTTAGGAAAATCCCTTTAACCCTCCGAGTGGAACACACCCAGGAAAAAAAAGTCTCCAAAAAATACGCTAAAGATTTATTGTCAGTGGCTAAAGCGTTCTATGATTTTTACTTCACCCTTTAGCTACTAGAATGGAATACGGGAAACCCACCCTCGTTATTGTCCCTTTATTTCCGGTTATAAATAGATATATAAATAGATATTATAGATTGTTAATTTTTAATACACATAAAGCTCGTCAAGTCTCGAAGATCATCCCAGAAGAAATAATGGATTCTAAAAGTACAAATAAAAATATTCTTTAAGAGAATTATCTATATTTTTTTTTTACGAAAGTTATCCAAGATATTTAAGTGGTGCAATTAGAGATACATCTGTTACCACAAATGAAGCACTTCGAAATAGAGATTTACAAATCCAAGAAAAGCTATCAGCGTCTTTGTGCCTCAGGGAGTAAGTGTGCATCCCTCAATAAATGTCAGTCAAGGAGGGGTGCAGTTCCTAAACAATCGACCTGACCCTCCTATCTCAAAACTGCATGGGGGGAAACACTGGCAGAAATGTACATTACATCCATTTTCGGAACGGTTTTGGAGGTCGAAAATTGTACGTGCTTTGAAGACATCATCGGTTTGGCGAAATTGTACGAGCGAACCGCTTAGAGGGTTAATTTTGTTATATTGACTGTTTTGAAACTAGCTGAACATAAGAAGAGTCTCAAGCATTAAGACATTTCCTCCGTTTGTTCACCCTAAGTAATATTTCCAAATGATTTTCAACCCTGGTTATCCTTAAAGAAAACGAAGTAAATGCTAAGTTTTTTTCTTTAAACATTTTAAAATATTATAACATTTTGTAAAGAATTTGAATATTTCTAACTACAAATGTCTCGAAGACTATATAATTGTGAAAAAAATAATGAAATGTAGATCTAAATATTTAAATTTCTATTTCTTCTTGAAAGCTATTTTTCTCTTTTTCTGATGTTACAATTTTCTAGATTATTCATAGATAACGCAACATTAAATATTTTAATACGCACACCAATACATAATTTTATGTATAACTATTAAAAGGGAATATTCAATACCAAAATTGCATATATAATTTATGTCATAAGACAACAGTTTGAAAATTTTAGTATATTTAAAGCATTTTTATTCAAGAAAGAATTTCCAGTGATTAAATGCAAATATTTTACAGCTAGTGTTAAGCAATAAAGTTTTAAAATGACTTACTCTTCACGAATTTCTTGAACATTTTCATCTGTTGCATCTAAAATGTATACATATATAAATATAAATTTCAAAAATGTTTGAAATATATAATTGCATTATCAATTATCATAGAAAAACTACTTAAATGCTCTCTTAACATAATGAATATATATGATTAAGTAACTTCATCTCATTTGTAAATATAGCAATTAAATAGTGTTCAGACAACAGGAAATTCTCCCCACTCTTACACAAAAAAGTTTTAAATGTATTTTTCCTTATGTAAAGTTCGATATTTATATTGATCTTTGCATAATTCCCTTGACATTTCTTTTTATTTCTATTGTATTATTATTTCAATCAAATTATAAAAATAATAATTAAATATTACTTAGACAACACAAAAGTCTCATCATGGCTACACTGAAAAGCCCACTAAAAAGATTTGAATCTATTACTCTTTCTGTAAAGTTGAATATTTTATTGATTTTTGCATAATTCCCTTGACGTTCCTTTGTATTTTCTTATACTAATATTTCAACCAAAATGCTAAAATAGCGATTAAGTAATGCTTAGACAATATAAAAGTCTCATTAAGATTATACTAAAAAGTCCACCAAAAAGATTTGAATGAATTATCCCTTATGTAAACTATAATATTTTTTATTAATCTTTCTATTATTCCCTTTACAAGAAGAGAATATCATTAAAATATATTTAAAGATTTGTTATTTATCCTAAATAAAATATAAAGAATTTTTTTTACATTTTTAGAAATATAAACTAGTTTTCTTAAACTTCTTGAACGTTATAAGTATAACTTTATATTAGTTCATAAATACTGTATCAATATTCACCTTAACAACTGATATTTGATATTTACTCTAAATTCAAAATAATCGTTTAAGGCTAAGTTTTCAAAGAACTATAATATGTGTTAACCTTCACTTAAAATTTAGAGTTTATATAATGCGGTCAACCGTTTAAAAAACTTGTTTAGTATTCTCATGCTTATTAAAATCTTAAACCAAAAATATAAGGATGGTTCTATTATGTTGCTTTAAAGGTATTGTGAAGATTTCCCTTTTTCCAGAGCTTACGACCAAAATCAGCTGATTTGAGGCCTCCTGTTCCAACCGGCTACAATAGTGAGGCGGCAGAGTGTCTGGGATGGTGACAGTTCAGTTGAATAGGCATCACGCCCCTGATCGGTTGCGGTAATGACCCCCAGAGTATTGCTGGGAGAAGCCTTAATCGGGACAGCTAGCGAATGATAATTCAACTAAAAAACTAGCTGTAACTTCAGATGGAGTTCTCAGGGAACTGGAATCATAACTGACCAAAAAACGGTTGGAGGGACCGTAACTGACCCCCAGGTATAAAAAACCTAGAATTTTGCGACTCGAGACTTTTCGAGATTTTTTTTATGGAGGTGCTTTGACCTCATGGAGGCTAAACATACTTTAGCCATACTTTTTTTCAAAAGTTAAAATATACAGATATGTAAATATACTATTTAATAAAAAATAAGTAAAAGTATTCTTATGTACGAAGGTAAAATTTAAACAGTATATCGTTTATATTTATCAATTGACCATGCATATCAATACTTTCAACAGTAAAAATGCAATAATGGTATATGCTATAATGGTATAATTATTGTGGTTAAGTTTTGAAGGCTTTCACAACAATGAAATATGCTTAAACTTTCTCTTAAAAAAGAGTTTTGTAGTGCTATACCACTGTTTAAAATACTTGTTTAGTTTCCTTATATTTAGTTTTAACTTAAAACGAATAATATAAAATTTTGGTTATACTGCTTAAAAAGTATTTTTAGCCTTAATTTTCTAAAAAGTAAAAGTTTAAAGACATGTAAATATACTATTTAATAAAAAATAAGTAAAAATACCCTTATGTGCAAAGGTAAAATTTAAACAGTATATCGTTTATATTTATCAATTGACCATGCCGTGGAGCATATCAATACTTTCAACAGTAAAAATGCAATAATGGTATATGCTATAATGGTATAATTATTGTGGTTAAGTTTTGAAGCTTTTACAACAATGTAATATGTTTAAACTTTCTCTTAAAAAAGAGTTTATGTAGTGCTATAACACTGTTTAAAATACTTGTTTAGTTTCCTTATATTTAGTTTTAACTTAAAACGAATAATATAAAATTTTGATTACACTGTTTGAAAACTAATTTTTGCCTTAATTCTCTAAAAAGTAAAAATTTAAAGACATATTAATATACTATTTAATAAAAAAGGCTTAATAATTCTGTTATATAAAAAGTAAAAGTTAAATAGGATATTGTTTTACTTATTATTTGACCATGCTATGGAGCATTCGAATGCTACCAACAGAAAAAATGCAATTATGGTATAATTATTATGGTTAAGTTTTTCAGCTTTGTCTATACATTGTCTATATGTCTATACTTCTTATAAAAGTAGAGTTTATACAGTGCTATTACACTGTTTATAAAAATTTGTTTAGTCTCACTATACATAGTATTAATTTAAAACCAGAAATATAAGTACGCTTTGATTATACTGCTTGAAGATGCGTAAAATGCAAAAGTAAAAATATAAAGATATATAAATGTACAATTTAATATAAAATCTTTAATGGTACACGTACACACAAAAAAAAAATAAAGTTAGACAACATATTGTTTATACTTACCAACTGACCGTGCTGTGGAGCATGTCAATGCTGCCAACAGCAGAAATCCAATTATGGTATAATTCATGTTTGTACCAGAAGAGATACCTGGTATAGTTCTCACTGCAGTTTTTTAGACAGCTCAATACGAAGAAGAAGAGCTAGAAATGGAACATAGTTAGAAAATATCGTAGCAGTTAATCAATATTTTAGCATTAAAACAATGATCTTAGTTTGTTATTTCAGATGAATATAGTATTTTAGAAGAATATAAAATATTAAAGCTTTCAGTTTAAAGGTTATTTTTTTGTTTTACTTCATGACCTATTATTATAGAGATGATTAATTGTAAGATTAAAGATTGTTATAATTCTGATATAAATGATATAATTTTCTAAATGCAGAAAGTTAACAATAAAATTATAAGGCAATTCTTATTAGTTTTAGATTATTGTACACAATATTTGTAGACTACAAATTTTAAGCACTAAAATGTTTTCTTTATAGAGCCTACCCCTCTTTACAGACCCAGAAAAATATTGATAAGTACAGATTAAAATGACTCCCCAAATTGTTCAAAGAAATTATTAAAAAGCAAAACTACAAACCTGATAATCAGAAATGACTAGATGACATGAAATAATAAAAATTAAGAATTATAAGAAGAAGCAGATACAAAAAAGTGTTAATAAATAAAGTAACTGAGTCAGATTGTTTCCTTTTCGATAATATAAAAGCTATTTTGCCTCTCAAAATATATGAACAGTATTAACCTTTCAGTTATTTTGTAAATATCATAGATTTCTTTTCCCCAAATGATGTATTTTTCAAACTTTTTTAATAGTATTATTTCTAAATATCTCAGGTAGAAAACTTGAAGACTTCAATTTATAAGCTGAAGAAAGCTCACATTTTTGTTTTAAGCAACAAAGATGGTAAGAGTGTCAGAAGATGAAAGTTGGCTAGAGGGAAATGCATGGAAAGCCCGTACTTGGGACCCTTGATTGTGTCTGATATTTTATGTATTTAATTATTGATGTATTTATTTTGTTTTATATTTTTAGAATTAAGTAACTCTAGTGCTTGAAAGAATCAGTTAATAACACTGTAATTGTTGTTACTATGTAATTATATTCTTAGGACATCCAAAGTGTAATTTATCTTCACTCTTTAGTTTTTGACGAATTTTTTTATCGTGTACTTAGAACATATATTAATGACAGGATTTAGGGAGTTTAATGTTATCACATAATATGTTACACGTTTAAAATACCTAAGTAAAGATTTGCCCCTATAACATTAATAAGGTATCAAATCCATTTTAAATAAAAGTGGACAAAAAACTATTCTGAACAAACGCTAAATATGTCCTTACTAAATTTAGAATACCAGATCGCACAGACAACAGATTTTTAAGGCGTTCTAAGAATTTTTTTAAAAAGGATAAAAAAGGTACAATTAAATTCATTTTCAATATTTATTAAAAATCATAACTTCGTTTTTAATTTGATAAAAATTCAACAGCACAAAAGTTCACAGAATTTGAATAAAAATGGCCCAATTTAACAAGTTACTCAGGCCCTGGTTTAGCTCTCTAAGCCCCTGTAAAGAAAGCCTGTATAGATTTTACTACCGATTTCAGAGAGTAAAACGACTCCCAAACTGTGAATCGAGGCTTTCCCGTTCACCGTGAAAACAATTTCAATGTTTTAAAAATTCTGCAACAATAACGGATCTACAGGACAAATAGAAATCATTTGGCTTATATTCGCGATCCCTAGTGATAAGTTTTTTGTATAGTATAGTTATATTAAGTTTATAGTTATATTAAGTATAGTTATATTAAGTTTTTGTATAGTATTTATATTAATAAAAATTTCATGAGATTAACTCTATCTAGTTTCAGTCTGAAGTTTGAAGATTTGTGTTGTATCCAACAAACTTTAACGGGGTGGATGAGCTCATTGTGAATTTAACATTAAAACTACTGGACATTTTTTATAAAGTCAAAAACAACGAAAAATGGGGTCATTTGATCCCTCTTGGTAGATTTAGTGTTTATAAAGTTTGATAGATCTAAAATATTTGTTTTAACTTACTCTTATAATTTTAAACTAATCCAACTGCATCAATTGAGTTAGAAAGACTGAAGTAAGCTTAATCAGTTTTTATTGAATTAAAATATTTGTATTATTTACTTTTATGTAGTTAAATTAATTTAATTGCATCAACCACGTTAAACAGACCAAAGTTTATAAGTAGAAAGGGCACTTGTAACGAAAACATTTAAGGTACCATTGAGCTAGGACAAATATCATTACATAGGAGGTTACTTTTACAGCATTCGAAATTCGTGATCTAACTCGTATAATCACAGAATGTCATGCAAGAATAGAGATAATCAAGTTAAAGTCAACAATGCTCTGATTTTGTTTCTCAATTAATACGTTTAATACAAAGTTTTCGGAAGCAAACTTTGTGACGTGAAGATTAGGCAAGATTGGTTGGTTGATTTGAAGCACTATGGTAAACTGTTTTGCTACATGAGGACTAATGAGACCGGGACCTACTGCTTAAAGCCGATTACTAACGGCTACGAACATCCTTGCTATCAGTGGGATTCGAACCCTGAAACCCCACTATAGTGGCCTACCCATTCGGCCATCAATCGGCTGGATATTCATCTTGAAAACAAATAAAATATCAAAAGATTTTAGCTGAATACTTACAAACTAAACCACACAGTAAAGTTAAAAGAAATCTTACTTAAACATTCATCGAAGTAAAAAAAATTACTGTTTTGAAAATACGATCTTTTAACTTATAATAAAATTTAAGAAAACAAAACAGTATTATTTTGGTATCTAAATTGCAAATGTTATTTATAGGCAAAGCAATGCACTTACCTGTAAGATGCAGCCAGTTCCTGAACTGTGACTAAACCAAGATTTTTTCGGACTTTTATATGAAATTTTTAACCTTTGTAGTGAGCTGTATGGCATGATTTTGCTTACGTCAAACCACCTGGCAGTATGTAGATCCTTTATTTAGATATCAAATTACCTAAGAATTCAATGTAAATTCTTTTCCTGTTCATGGAGAGCAATATGATTGGATAACAAATGACAAAAATTTACTTTTTTCTATCACAATGAAGTTAAATTGTATAAATCCCATCTGGAATTCCAACTGTCGTACTGTGTTCAAAAAGTAAGATTGTTCTTTACAAAGGAAGTCTAAATTATTTACTTTAAATGATTGAAGCATAGATTAAATGTCAAACCTGAACTGAAGAAGGACGTTAGAGAATTTTATAATTCATTTGAGGATGTAGTTCACAACAGAGTAGTAACTTGTTGAAAATGAGTATTTTGATATAAGTTATAATTTATCTTCAGAATTTTATAGACCACAGTCTTAAAAATTCCCAAAAGAACCGTATGAGACGAAGGTTTTCGCTTCTTGTTAAAGAAATTTCCTTAATAAAAAATAATTGAAAATCAAATAATATGTTACAAATCTTTATATATAAAATTCTTCTGTCCTTGTGTTTGAAATAGAATTCCTCCTAAACCGATGGACTGATTTTGATGAAATTTTGTGTACGTTATTAAGTTGATTAAAGAATGGTTTAGATTCACAATTTGATCCGATAAAAAATGTCTTTCTATTAAAATTTCAGAATTGCTCGTTTATTGAGATTATTATAATTCTGCTTGAAATCCCTCACTGCCAATGTATCTGTGTCGCAGTGGTCAGCGCCGCGAGCTTCGGTACGAGAATTCTCAGGATCTAATCCCAGTACAGGCGTCATTTGAATTTTAATTTAATCTAATTACATTTGTGATGACTATACGTGGGGTGTCGTCAAGTATTTTTAACCCTTATCGTGGCAAGATTGCTTTTTTAAAGTAAAAAAAAAGTATATAGGTAGCTTCTTTGGGCTTTAAAAAACATAAAAAAATAAATTAAAAAATCGTGATATGAAGATTTTAGAAAAACAAGATGTATACTATTCTATACATTGCTACACGTGGTAAAAGTTGTAAAGTTGTAAAGTGGTATGTATGGTATGCTGTACAAAATAAACATAAGGGTTAAAATAATTTTTTTCTCTACTTTTCATCAAATCGGTCCAATTTATAAATTATTTAAAAAATTGTAGAGTTTTTGTATGTACAGCGTGAAAATAGGACAACGGTTGTCTGGTCGTCTAGTTTTTAAGTAAATATTTTTTTATACTTGAAGTAGAAATCAAATTTTATGTTGTAAAATCTTTATTTAATTAAAGACACAAATAGTAAAAATTATTCAATTTTTTCTTTTAATTTCAAAATATGAAACAGATGTAGAAAATTAAAAAAATATAGTTTATGTAGTTTTCAGGCTTTCTGTAGTTTTAAGACAAAAATTTTAGAGACATTAAAATAGCTAAAATATGCCTTAAAATGCAATTGATTTTGCGACAAATGAAATTAATTTTTCAGTAATAAATGAACACGTTCTCATCATTGGACTACCCATGAAAATTCTAATTTTTTCCAGCTTCCTATCTTGCTGCGAACCTGGCTGGACAAGTCGGTTAACCAACCCCACCATCCTGAGTGAGAGAGAGATATCATAGGAGTGTTTGTTCCATAGGTAAAGTTATTTAACATTTTATTTCTAGAATTTGCATAGTAAAAAACTTGGAATCGACTTTTACTTACGTTTTTTATTATTATATAACATAGTTATTTCAATTTATGCTTTAACAACTGGTTTTTTTCTGTTTCATGGCATAAAATCCCCCGAAACTCGAGAAAATACTTTGAAATTCGATATCACAAGAAATATCACAAGGAAAGGGCATAAAAAATAGGAATCAGCATAAACAGAGAAAGATTGTACTATTTTCTCAGTGGTCCCTGGATACCGTCTTCCCTGTAACGATCCTTTATATGACCCGAGCGAAAGAAGAATGGAAGGTGACCTTTCGCAACGGACCATTATGATTAGCGGTAAGTAGACAAGCGTGGTTCAGACAAAGCCGTTTGTGCACTAACGTCTCCGGCACAATGCCGAGGCAGTCGCTTAGGCGACGGTACATTACGAACTGTCAGTACGCCGGAGCCAGTGTGTCTAAGCCTTTATGATGTCTACTGGCGTCAAAAGACTCGGGTAATAATTATTAATCGAGCGACGCTGTAGTGTACATATGTGCTCAGTTACCAATGCCGCAAATGAATTTAAGTTGTTTTGGTCGGTTGACTTAAAGACGTTCTTTCGGCCACATCTAGAAACGGATCAGCTGATCCACGAGGGTCGGTGGACCGCAAGATTGTGTCAACTTAGTTTTGGTAGGTTCCGGAAGAGTGCCAGGGGAACCGGGACCCCTATAAAAGAAGATTGGATGACCCAAGAAAAAGGCTTTTTCTTTGAGAGTTGTTTTGGAGGAGTTCATGTTTTGTGTAGCTCGAGAGGAGCCCTCTTGTCTCTCCTATTGCCGGAGCTTGCTTTACTTTAGAGACCGCCAGCTTCTCTGCTTTTTGCTAAGAAGTCGACTTTCGACTTTGGGATCTCATTCAAATTATCTTTAATATTTTTTTCTAGTTCGTGCTTAGAAGTAGGTCACTGAGAGAAACACTTGCTCTCATCTTGGATCGTCCTGCATCCTTCGTTTCCTCAATGAACTCCAGTGGGATACGCATTCTAAGCGTTTGAGCCTCAGTGTGGAAGCCGACTGTAGTGATTGTCAGCCCGGAGATTATAGTGTCAGCGTTTCGTATCGGCACTAATTAGCGAACTGTTCCTGCGTTCGAGAAGGACTAGCTTCACTGTACCCACGTGTTGTAATTCTGTTAACGTTTATCTTAGCACGAGATCTCAGAAGAATTGGAATCTACTGAAACCTATACATAGCTGTACATAATTATTCACCTGAATTAAGTATTTAATCCAGAGTAAACAGATATCCAGCCTGTATCATTGACGGCCTCGCCTACCTTACTACAGTACGTCACATTCTTAATGACGAAAACTTTTCAGAAATAATCTAATCGGAAACTCATCATAATATTACGTAGATTGGATTGACAAAATTTTACTAAAAGATCTGTAACGATATTCCAGAATTAAGTTAAATTTCAAAATAAATTATCATCACAGATCTTCTCATCTTTTTTGTGTGTATTTTCCTTACATAATATTTTCTCAACAGTTCTGGTTGATTGCTTAAAATGTGCTATGTGATGTAAATGTGTTTATCTTATTTTATTAAAATTTCACACAACATGGCATAATATCTAATTTCTGTTATTATTTATTTATTTTTAAAGACAGAGATGCAAACTGCATTTAAATATAGGAAAATATTATACGATCACCTCATTATAGCACCTAAGAAATTCCAAACATTATATTTTATGTATCAAATAGAACTTTTGAGAAGTGTCAAATTAACCATTTGTATAAAACGTCGAAAAATTAGTTAAAAACTTTTAGACCATTCAATGAATGATCTCTTTCTTTTACATTAAATAAGAAATAGACGTGCATTCATAAGAAAACAAATATATCACTTCTATACATATTCTTAAGTTAAACGATTGAAACATTAAACCATTAAAACATTTAACCGTTAGAAGAATATAGATGACACAATCATATTGCTGAAGAAAAATGTCTCTTCAAACCATTTTGCAGCAACGAGACGAAACAATTCACAATTATATTAGTTTTGGTTTGGTTTGGAGTGCGACGGTCTACTTCTGGTAACACGACTGCTAATGAGATTGGGACCTACAGTTTAAAGCCGATTACGAACAGCTATGAACATCCATATCACAGTTTAATTCGAACCCATAAACACCGGTACAGAATATCGGCGCCCTAACCATTCGGTTATAGTTCGGCATATATATATATATATATATATATATATATATATATATATATATATATATACAAGCATATATATATATATATATATATATACACACACACACATATATATATATATATATATATATATATATATATATATATATATATATATATATATATATATATATATATATATATATATATATATATACACACACACACACACACACACATATATATATATATATATATATATATATATATATATATATATATATATATATATATATATATTTACAATACATTTCCTAATGTAGCTGGCAATACAGACATGTAACTTTATGTCATGTATGGATACGAATCTGTTACTCATTTGCACCACCCGAGGAGCACGTGCAGCTTAAGAAATATTACGGATGCGAGTAATATTGTCAGCCCTGTATCCTCGTAAATTTGAAGCAGTGACCAAGCAGAAGACCGCCAGGCCTGACCTGCCAGTCCCAGAGGTATCGTTTGAAAAGTTCGAGGGCATTGTGACCACGAACCTATTTTACGTTCCCCAGTCTCCCTTAACTATTACGGCATGTCTTAGGCAGGCTGCAGCTCCGAACTCGCAATCTTTCAGTTACGAGATCGCTGGCTTTGCCAACTGAGCCACTTGCACAATTATACTAGAGTATGCAATATGCAGGATTATATATTCAACTTTAAGGGTATAAGGGACGTAAAATCCCAGTTTTTAAATTTTTAAACATATTATTATTATGAAAATATATAATGTTGGTACATGAAACATTTATGATGATAAAATATATTAGGAAATATGTTTAAATTAAACTGCGAACCCCTTTGATTAAAATTGAGTTGTCCAACAATATCCCTTAAAATGTCTCCTACTGCACAGCTCACCAACCAATTGCTTTAATTTTTTTTTCATTTTATAGCTAGAATTGTTTTAGGAACAAGAGGGATGTCTATTTTCACTTATGTTAAAAATTATTAATCACTTTTACTTCACTTCATCTGTGTGTCAGTTGAAACATTGTAATAAATTTTTATCTACCTTTCACACTAGCTAGACATCGGAAATCTTGCACATAGGTGCAATGCCGATGACAATACAATATTCAACCATAAAAGTTTGGAGAAAAAAATTAAAATTAGTTTCGTAAATGAAAAAGGCTCTTTAGCGTACTTGAATCCTAACTGCAGAGATTTTAAGCTAGTATCTCCATCTATTTACAAGCGACATAACTAAAAACACAAGCAAAATGATTACTTTTTTAATGCATTTTCTATTGTCTTTGTTCCTAAATAAAAACGATTTAAAAATAATTTTCTATATTTTACTTGTTAATATATTACAAAAATTTCAAGTTAAAAGTGATTTAGTAACTAATTTTTTTATGAATTCCTTTTTAACTCGAGAAAATACTTTGAGATTTGAAAAAGCATATCCAGTTTTATAACAAACGCGTCAATAAACAGTCTCAAAAATTTTCAAATGAAAATACATAAATTTAACTCATTTGAAACACTTTTAAATTACTAGTTTAATACAAAATTAATAAACTAAAAATATATTATTAAGTTTAAAATAAGGCTGCATAACAAAAAAGGTTGCAATACAGTAAAATAATCATGTTATTAAAAAAATAAATTCTAATATTAATAATATAATAATAATTCGTGTACCTACCATGACTTTTTCAGGACAGAAAAACAGTCGATGCTCGAATTTTCTCATTTCGAAGTATCCTTGTTCCCTTAAAAATATCGTTTATATTTTTAGTATATCTAATAAACATTTATATTTTCCTTCTGTATCATGATTGTGTTCGTTTTTAAAATTTATTTTCAGTTTAAATATTAATCAAAGCTTATTTTTTATTTAATCAAACTAACAGTAATATTAGGAGTTGAAACTCAGATGAAAGCAGAGTTAGATCAGATTAAATCAAAAAACACAGTAAAAGTTCTTTTATTTAATCTAATTTACTATATAGAAATTGTATTAAATAAATTTATCAATACGCTATGTAAGTATTAAGTTAATTTTTATGGGGAACTATAAAAAAGTTAATAGCATTTGAAATTCAAATAAAGTTAGATCAGTAAAAAAATTCTATTTCTGAACAGAAAATTATAACGAAACCTTATATAACTTACCTATGGATTTTAATAAAAAGTTTATCCGGCTCTTAAAAGTGAAGTTCTCTAAAAAAACTTAGAAAGTTTATTTATTTATAGACAGCGAATATCATTTTATATGCATAAAAAATTCAATATATGTTTTTCTTTTATGTTACTTTAGTTGTGCATTTTATTAGTAAGTACTTAATGAAATCAGGAAACAGTCGAACGACATTTTAAAATATTTGAAGGAGTATTTAATAAAAACAGGAAGAAAATTAAAATGACTTTAAAAGCATTCCGGTTGTTTTGCTTTTTATTGAAACTCCTTCGTTAGTCTTGTTAAAATTAATCTCTGAAAACTGTTAAACCAAACATTATGGTAACTTAGTTTAAGGGCCGGTATCAAGTCGTTTAACGGCTAACCTAAAAACTTTATGTGATATGTTAAGAATTAGTGGAATGTAAAATAGATAAGAATAACAGGAACGAGGGGGATACAAAATACATAAACACAATCAGATAGAATTAAATGTATATGGATTGGATCAGCTTTGGAAAATGAAAACCCAGTAAGATTCATGATTAAAGGAATGAAGAATTTGCTTACTACAATGACTTAGAATATTTTCACTCCAAACGTCTTCCAAACCATACACTTTAAGGAAACAAAGAAAAAATAGAATATATAGCCGATTTAATCCTCTCGTTCTCATCGAACACTATTGTATTATTTTTTTTTAGATGGCGCTACGCTCAACGGTAACAAAATAAACACAGTTTACAAAACTATTAAGCAATTGCTGTCGCATCATGGCTGCTGGACGGAACATCGTTATTAACCCATGGCGCTAAACAATGGTGGAACGCAATTCTCCGTTTAAACAGAGGTTAATCGTGGTTAGCCTTTAAACGGCTTTGATGACACCGGCCCTTAGTATATGCGTAATAGGTAAACTTCCATGATAAATATTTGGTTTCGCTATGTTTCTTATTGACTTCATCATTTGAAAAGAAAAATGCTTGTTCGACGGCTAGTAAAACTGGTGCTTTTTATGTATAGGTTGTTAGGGGGTGGTCTCAACAAAGTCGTTTAACGGCTAACCGAGATTAACCCATGGCAACAACCAATGGTGTTACGCAATTTTCCGTTTAAACAGAGGTTAATCGCTGTTAGCTGTTAAACGATTTGGTGGGACTGACCCTAACGCTTACCGTGATTAATCTTTGTCTATATAAAACTGTCTCATATTTTAAATAAAAATTCTTTTCTATTTGGTGCTGTGGTTTAGTACATTGCTGTTGTTACTTCAAATCTATTAATAAGCCAAGTTTGCTTTATATCGTCTTTAATATTAATTATAGTGAAATGCCACTGATCTATATTACAATATTCAAATATAGAACAAAAGATAAGGAAATATATAAAAAAATAAAAAGTAAAAGAAGCACTCCACGTGCTACACCTGAAAGAAAAATTGCCAAACTTCAAGAGCACGCTGCATTCTTTTCCTTCCTTCTGAATTAATCCAGCAACCCTATACTTCTTCCATTATCCTGTGCTGATGCGCCTGTTGTTCCATTGTCCTGTGCCCAATGCGTCCTTTCCCGGCTCTGTCCAGATTGAGAGGGACTCCAGGCATGGTCCTGAATCGCCTCCTGACGACCAATCACAATTCTCGAAACTTGGTGAAGTTTAAGTGCAATCTTTTCCACAGACCACACCACACGCCTCCTGGAGTCGCGAAAAAATACCTGGGCATGCATCCCACAACGTGTGAGTGCGGCGAGCAAATCAGTTTCACAAACCTTATGTAATACATAGCTGCACTCTCACAATAGGTTTGTCCGTCTTACATGTTTTATTATCAAAATTATTTATTATCATTATAAAAATATTGTTTAGAATTGAAAATTAAAATATAGAATTTCAAAGTTCCTTGTCCCCATAATGGGAAAACATAAGTCTATGTTAAGTGAAAGTACAAAGTTTTGTAATTAATGGGCTTACTCTGGACGTGTGATAGTCGGTTCGAACGTTTGTTGTGACGTCACGTTGTAGTCAGCTTGATCGTTTGCTCGCATAATGTCCTCAAGCTGAAGTCAAAGTGACTTCACAACAAAGATCAGCAACGTCCAGAGCAAAGGCCCAAGTTAAATAAATAATCCATAATAGAATATTAATTAAAATAATCGTTTCATATCGAGACTTTAAGCTGTTTCAGTACATATATTCGAAATATATATTTTTTAACTGAAAATGATAATATTTAACCTTTAAGAGCCGATCTCATCAAAGTCGTTTAATAGCTAATCGCGATTAACCCATGGTGCCAACCAATGGAGGGACACAATTCTTCGTTTAAACAGAGATTAATCGCAACTAGCCGTTAAAGACTTTGAGACCGGCTCTTAGAATGGTAGACTGATCGAATTAAACGCAGATATTTCACTCAAAAAATAAAGCTTGTTGTGGGTAATAATTTTCTCTATAGAAGTACCTATTAAATAAATTTATTTCTGAGAATTTAAAATTTCTTGTCTGGAAAATATATTGGACATAGGTGAAATATCTGTCATTTCTAGTCTTTCGAACTAAGCCTGACATAGCATACGCTCTTAATATTCTTCAGTTGCAGTTTTTCCGGTCAAATCCAGGTATGGTGCATTGGTATGCAGTTCTAAAGTTACTGGGATATGCATGTCACAGTGATATAAATTTGAAGCTTGAACTATCTGCAGTAAAAAATTTTCAATTATAAATTGGACAGTTATTTTGTTACAGTAGCTGTACAGCGGTGAATCAACAGTATGAGTGATGCTCTAATTATGTAATGTTTGTAATTTATATTTTAATTTAATATTTTAAAATAAACTTAACTCCCTTTTTAATCCCTTTTTAAAGTAAATTGCTTCCATACCTATAGCCATGCGCTCTACAAATTGTCACATATGACTGACATTTTAGTTTAAAGTCGGCACTAAGTATCGATAACCTCAAAATTCAATTTTCTTCTCAATACGAAATTTAACTTTAAAAAAAGGAGGAAAAATGATTGTTATACTGATAGTAAAATTTGTGCTTTATATAGGTAAAGTGCTACTTATAATAACTTATTTTGAAGGTAGATTGACAGAATTAACTGCAGATGTCCCCTCTCTCCAAATGAAGCCTTTTGTGGGTAATAATTTTCAGCAAACAAGGACCTATTAAATAAATTTATTTTAGAAAATTTAAAATATTTTGTCAGATACAAAGCAGTGTAATAGAACGATAATAAACAAATAATTAGCGCTCTGTTACCGTTAGGATAAATCAAGCAAGCTGTAACCATCATAGAGCTCACAACGATTGTACAGACAGACTGAGAGAAAGAAAGTAAAAGCTATACTAAATAAAGTTATACTATAAAAAGCTAAGTAAATCTATACCATAGTAAAGTTGTACACTTAGGATAAATCAAGTGAACTGTAACAGTCATAGAACTCACGACGATTGTACAGACAGACAGAGAGAACGAAAGTAAAAGCTATATGCATAATAGTATCATGACGAAGTCGAAGTTAAGTGAAACATCACCGTAATTAAGACAGATTAACTGTGACTAATATTCTGTTATAACACACGTGAGTTCACATTCGGTTACATTTGTGTGAGTGATTTGTTTATAACGGTTATATATATATATATATATATATATATATATATATATATATATGTGTGTGTGTATATATGTGTATATATATATGTATGTGTATATATATTTAGATAAGCTTATTATATATATATATGTGTGTATATATATATATATATATATATATATATATATATATATATATATATATATATATATATATATATATATATATATATATATATATGTGCATGTGTGTGTGTATGTGTGTGTGTGTGTCAAGTCTAAAAAAGGGGTAGTTGGAAATTACGTTAGTTAAAAGCGATTTTAAAAAGGGAACTCTTTTATAATAATAAAATAAATGAAAAAGACCCATGCTCGCATAAGCTTTTAGGATCATCCGGTCAGGCGGAAGCATTTTGAAACAATTGGATGAGTTTGCAAACAGATAAGTCTTCAGTGAGAGAGTGGATATGGAGCTATCAACAACACTCTACGCGTGTCTACCACGAACAACATATTTCATGCTTTGTATTTGCTAGTAATCTCTGAACTAGAGTGTTCATGCCAAGGGAGTACAGACCAATTACTTTCTGTGAAAACAAATTTCGGAAACTGAAATATTGAAAATGTAATTTTTTTATTTTCTTTATCTAATTTTTTTATCCTAAGAGTTTGAAAATTGTCAAGTGAATAAAATGGTATTTGTTGGAAATATTTTTATTTTTTTATAAATTTTTATACTTAGTTTTAGAATAATCCGTTTTTTATATGTCTTAAGCTTAATCCTACAATAAACCAAAATATGAATACCTGGTTAATTGTAAATTCAGCTAATTTCTTTTTACCTCTAGCTTTATATTCTTTATCCCTCGGAGACTTGCATTGTTTATTTATTTTTTTTACATGTATTAAGAAATCTCTTTTTACTTCCAAATTGGGCTATATTTGGGATTTTACTTTTTACTTTTTTCCGGTTTTTGTTTTCCATCATTTTTCCTCCGATACTTTATTAAATATTCTAAAGAAATTTCATTGTTCTTTACTTTCATCAGCAGATGTTAGAAACCTAATAAAGTTTGTGAAAAAAAAATCTGATGTTAAATCGGGAAAATATATCCTTTTCAATCAATCCCTTTGTAAATGTAACGATCTTTCCCCAAATTTCTTCCAAATATTTTGAATTTAATATAAAAACATCTGAACACCTATTATATTACATACATTATTCATTTTTATTAAACTTAATGTGGTTTCTATTCAACTTTTGTAATCAATATTTAACTATCTCTCTGACTAGATAAAATTCTGAATTTTATTTAGTCAGAATCTAATCATCTGAAATTTTGCACATAGGTTCATCACCAGTAAAAATAGAATATTCAAACATGAAAAAAAAATCAATTTGGTAAACGTAAAAAGCTGTTCAAAGTTCTTAGAAGTCCAATTAAAGAGATTTTAACTACTATCTCCATCTTTTTGCAAGCGGCATAACTAAAAACTCAAACGTAATTTCAAAACTGATTTGGAAAAAGTCAAAATAGTGACTCTTGGTTCAGAAGAGTATAAACGTTCATTTTTAGGCTCTTGTAAATATTTTAATGTTTTTGTTATATTTTCCAGAATATTTATTGTCGTATCTGAGGTTTTCTGTAAAGATTATAATCAAGTAGTAGTAAATTTGTCATTTTTCTTGTTTTACCCTGAGATAATGAATAATTTTGAGTAGTAGAGATTTACTAATTTATTCAAACATTTTAGTTCATTTTTTTTTGAAAGATGTCCATACTTAATTTAAAAATGTAGAAAATTTCAAATGTCTGATAGTTGGTTGATTCGTTTGCAGAGTTACGCTCTACTCTTTTTGCAATACGAGGGCCAAAAAGACTGGGACCTACTACTTAAAGCCTATTCCGATTGGCTACAAACATTCATGCTATAGTGGGATTCGAACCTACAAGTTCCGGTATTGAAGATCAGCATCCTAACCATTCGGTCATCTTGCGTGTTTTATTACGTGCCAGACACAGCAAAATAAGTAGTAAACATAATTATCTGAAAATAATTTTTCGTTTGTTAAAAAACAAATTTAAAGAGCATTGTTGCAGCTGCTTAAAAGCACTATTTTTATTGCATTCCAATACGTCGATGTCTTTCTTCTTTTACTGTTATCGAAGCAGTATCTGTTATATTGATATATATTTTTTGCACGGAGTGCAATCAAAAAAGGTTGTGTACATCTAATCTTATAACAGTCCTATATATAAAATTTGATTATTTTAAGCTTTTCCGTTATGTCCTATAGCATTGATTTCTGTTGTATGGAATTTTTTCATGATATAGAGCACATTGCAATGAAATGAGGAGATGGAAAACTAGATGCTATAACTCTTAAGTGGACAAGGAATTTTTAAATTGACACTTTGACCAAAAATATGAAAATTTTATATTCTGAAAAAAATTAGGTATATATCTTAATCATGTTATTCAAAAATGTTTTTCATAATTTTACAGTATTGAAACATTATTTTGCCATGCACTCTTATTTGAAATTTATTAAAATTGTTTGACAGTTTATTGACGGTTTTTGTATCGAATTAGTCATTTGAAAATGTTTTAAGTGCCTTATTTTGTGTTTTTTGTTCAAAATTCTGCTGATTGTCTATTGATGCATTTACCCTAAAACTGTACAAGCATTTAGAAATCGCAAACAATTTTCTTGAATTACAAAGCATTTAATACCGTGAAATGGCTAAAACAGTTGCTAAATCACTGCATAAGCTTAAATAACTGCCTTTTATAAATAGTATGTAACGTGAGTGTAAATATATACCTTGGCCGCACTCTATATCGTTTTCTTAAGAAGATCGACCCAGCCCGCTTCTCTAAATCACCACACATAAATTCTCTTCTAACGGGTTATGGACCCTTCCCTCAATATCTCTCTTCTTTTCGTTTGGCGACTGGGTCTCCAAACTGTATCTGTGACCAGGAAGGAAACTCTCTGCCCTACCTTTTCTCTTGTAATCTAACAAAGGATTTTCATCTTAAAGAGCCTCCGATATTAGCGGAATCAAAGTGGTTCCATCTTTTAAATACAAAGTCTTGCGCAGTAAGGCACAAAAACTAATCTTCTGGATGATTGAAAACTGTGAACTAGTCACTTGCACCAGCTAAATGGTCAAGCCTTTTTTTGTACTGTAAATAATTTTTATGAAATTGTTAAATATTAATTTAGTTCTTAAAGCTCAAGTAATAATAGATTGACTTTCTATAAATGATTTCTCACGGCAACAAAGTTTTCATTTTGTTGTCAGTTTATGTTCCTTTTTCTTGTTACTTTCAAATGCATATGTTATTCAAGATGTTTGTAACGCTCATTAGTACATAATAGCACAAATTCAAATATCTGTACAGTCAAGTGTTTGTTTCCTATCACTTCCGGGGCTGAACTCATGCTTGGAGACTCCCCCCTCTCTCCAAGTTTAATTATGTAAAATCAACTTGTTCCTAATATTCCCTTGGAACCCAATTAACATCACCTGACATAGGGCTTCGTTTTAGTTTTGGTTTAGTAAAGGTTAAACCTTTTTCGCTAGTTTTAACCTTTTTCTTGCTTTAACATTAACGACAAGCATAATACTACCCTCTTCCAGGGTTTCATTTTAATTATCTAAACTATGTATATTTTTAAATGATAGCTCATCATTATATTCTCTCTTTTTTGTCTGTTTGTTTTACTCTTGCGGAATGAACTGTTTCGTGGTAAACATCTCAAAGCCAAATCCTTAGGGAAGGCTGTTTACCACCGAGGGAAAAAAAGTAAAATTATTCTCAGGCTTTAGTATTCAGACAAACATATGGCACCTTAACTGCTATTTACTTTTGTTGCTGTTATTATAATTTGCTGACTGTTATTTATTTATTAGTTTGTTTTCTCCTTACTCCTTCATTACTATCTCGTTATACTCTACTTGTTATGCCAAGCACAAAAACAGCACGTAACTCAGTAGCTTCAATATCGAAAAAGTGTTTCCCCTGCTGTTAACACTAAAAGTAATATTAACACAATTGCTTTCTTATTTAAATTCGCCGTTGAGTCCTGGATGACCAGTTTTGTATCTATTTAAATTCTAAAGATAAAATGAAAAGATAAAAGCAATTAGTATGTTGTGTACTAACAAATTTTTTAAAGAATAATGATATATAACTCAATTTTTATCATAGTCTCATATTTTAATTTTTTTTCAATAGATTTTTGTCTGTTTCATGTAACATTATATATTCACATTAAAAAAGTGTCGTTAAAAAGTACAAATTTTTAATATTGAATTTCAGCGTCCCCTTAATACAAAATTCTAACCTTTTACGGTAGCCATTTTTCAGTTTTTTAATCGTTAAATAAGGATTTAAATAATGAATGTTAAATACTCTTTTAACAAAAATTGATATGCTAGTATGCACAAGTGACAAAAAGACTAGTTAAAAGGCATTTTGAAGATTATAAAATCATTACTGAAAAATTTTATTTGTATAGAGTTTCCAACCATTAAGTATATATGATTATGATTTAAAAAGTATAATCTCGAAGAAATGTATACATTTTATACATATTCTTAGTAAAAAAAATTATTTCAATAATTTGCCAAACGGCTGAATTTTACAGGAAAAATTACTTCTGTTTATTTTTTGACTCATCATAGATATTTAATTTTGATTTAAAACCTGACAGTTTGTACTCATATTTTTATTGATATTCTCAGATATTTTTATTTCAATAATTTTCTTTTGCAGAGATTTTCCTACTATTTTATGAAGATAACTATATTTTCACTTGATGTTTTCCTGTAGGATATTTTACTAAAAAATTAATTCCTAAGCCTCTTTACTGTATTTTAACAAAGAATATTTTAACAATTTTTTGTTAAATACTCTTTTAACAAAAATTGATATGCTAGTATGCACAAGTGACAAAAAGACTAGTTAAATGGCATTTTGAAGGTTATAAAATCATTACTGAAAAATTTTATTTGTATTGGTTTTCCAAATCATTGTGTATATTTGATTAGGATTTAAAAAATATAATCTCGTGAAAACGTATACATTTTATACATATTCTTAGTAAAAAAATTTTATTTCAATAATTTGCCAAATGGCTGAATTTTACTGGAAAAATTGCTTCTGTTTATTTTTTGACTCATCATAGATATTTAATCTTGATTTAAAAACTGAAAGTTTGTACTCATATTTTTATTGATATTCTCAGATATTTTTATTTCAATAATTTTCTTTTGCAGAGATTTTCCTACTATTTTATGAAGATAACTATATTTTCAAATGATTTTTTTCCAGTAGGATATTTTACTAAAAATTAATTCATAAGTCTCTTTACCGTATTTTAACAATTTTTGTTAAAATACCCTTTTAACAAAAATTGATATGTTTGTATGCACAAGGGACAAAAAGACTAGTTAAAAAGGCGTTTTGAAGATTATAATTACTGAAAAGTTTTTATTTGTATTGATTTTCCGAATCATTGTGTAATATTTAATTATGATTTAAAAAATTTAATCTCGTGAAAACGTAATTATTTTATACATATTCTTAGTATAAAATTTTATTCAAATAATTTGCAGAGCGGCTAAAAAATTACTTCTATTAATTTTTTGACTCATCATAGATATTTAATCTTGATTTTAAAAACTGAGAGTTCGTATTCACATTTTCATTGATTTTTATTTCAATAATTTTCCTTTACAGAGATTTTCATCCTATTTTATGAAGATAACTACATTTTCACTTGATATTTTCCAGTAGGATATTTAAATAAAAAATTAATTCATAAATCTCTTAACTGTATGGAAATTCAGAGTAACTTTTATATAGTTTTTCAGTAGTGTTTTATTTTTAAATGTAAAAAAAAGTTTTTAAAATGTGTATTTCAACTTTATTTCTGGAAATATGTTAAAAATCCCATACTATTCAAAATAATTTATTTTTCTAAACCTATAATAATGAAACTTAACTTAAATGAGAATATTTTAAAATAAAATGCATCAATATTTATTAAAAAGAAACAATCCATTAATGTTCAACTCTTAGTTAAATAAACTTTTGGATCATAAAAAAATGCAAATTTTACTATAACCGCTTTTGCAGTCGGAGAAAAACACTTGGGTAAAGCAAATTGCAAAACATTTCCTGTAAAGCAATAAAATAAAAATGTTAATTTTGACCTAGATTGGTAGTATGCGTAATCTTAATGCTTTGGTTAAAAATTTTTAAATTCATAAAATAAATGATACAGGTGGATTCATAAATTTAGTTTTCTTCGGTTTTATTTTATTAAATATGCCATCTGACGATATGGTGAACCTTCACATTTTTATAAATTCAAGGTTTATAATATTTGGATGAAAAAAGTAACTATAAAATATTCTAGCCACAAAAAGAAACGATAGAAAATTACCTTTTATTACTTTCATCTTTGCCATATTAGTATATAAACTGAAAATAGGGAGTAATTCATCAATGACAGAATATTATTCTTATGTAAATTTTCATTGTGTGCAGCAATCTGAAATATTCAATCAACTCCTGTTATTTATTTTTTCGTTGTTACATATTTTAGAAACACCGGACTGTTTTAATGTGTTTTTCAACCTTCTAGAGTAGATTCAAAAACTATCGATGATACGATGTAAAAGAAAAGTCATACACACAATGTGAATTTAATATTATAGGACACACTTTGAGAAGTTACAGCTTACTAAAATATAAATTTTTTCAAAGGAATGTATGGTAGGAAATGATTCATTGAGCCACTAATATTAAAAAAAATGTGACATGACATCGGACTGTTGTTCGCAAACATATGTGATTTCAGCATGATGTAATTTTTTTATAGGAATGTATGGTTGGAAATGATGCATTTAGGAACTAACATAAAAGAAAAGAGACATGTCATCAGACTTTAGTTCGTAGATATGTATTTCGTATGCCCATACATATATATTTTATATATATTATTGAACGTGTACCAGATAATTCTCAGCCAGAAAACAAACCATTTTTTTTACCTGCCTCATAGGGCACTTTACAGTTCTGGAAAATTAAAAATTTTACTGATCCCGTCATATGATAGGCTATATGCTAGTCTATATATATAAAAATGAATTTGTGTCTGTCTGTGTGTACTCTATAGACTCAAAAACCATGCATTCAATCGCCGTGAAAATTTGGGAAATTCTTAAGTATATCCTTGGGTAATTCTTAAGTATATCCTTAAGTATATCCATTCCTTCCCCCTTTTTCGAGCGTTTCATGTCATTATTCCAAGCATTATTTTCCCCGGTTAAACGCAAACGATTAATTTTTTAATTTATCGCATCATAACTAAGTGAAAGAAGCAATATTTCTAGCAATGTGACGTCATCCCAAGAATTCAGTTTTCCTCGGTAAAATTTTCAGTTATCCCTTAATAAATAGGTGAAAATTATATTTTTCTATCATTATGACGTCATTCCTTTAAATATTTCATTTATTCATTTCTTATTTTATATTATTTAAACATCGTCTGCATAGTACCGATTCAATTTCACCTGGAAATTTAGATATAAAGTGATTCACTTTCATTTCTATGAGACGCAAATTATAGCATTTTTATATGAGAACTAATTTTAAATTAAATTCTTGGTTAATTTTTACGTTACAATGAAATAGTTATCAATAATATTCTAACCACAAAACTACAAATTTCAGTGACTCATGGGCTAATAAAAACCAAGCATTTTACAAGTTCACCGCACGGGCACTGTTGCTAGTCCTGTATAAGCATAGAGCTTGGCGACGATTCGACGCCCATAGAATTTGATCAGGAAAGCTAAGTGACAGTTTCAAGGTTTACTCCATAACAAAATATTTATTCTTATATCAAAATGTGAGCTAACTCATTACAGACGTTCTAGAAACCAACCCATTCTCCCAAATGAGAGGTGATGTTATGGATTCATCCCATGATCTTCCTAAACAATGGCAAATCGGCAAAGACATCAACTACCTGGTTTTTGCCGAGTAAAAGAAAATATTTCAGCCCACTGGGAGCAATGTAGTTTAAGAGGAAATATCCCGTATAATACCCGAAAAATTTGGTTTTTCAAAATTTAGTTTATCTGATAACTATGTTGAATTCCATATCTAGACTCGCTTTCCAATGATTAAAAAATTACATAATCTTCAAAACTAAAATAGAAACTGGTTTATCTAAATTTTATTATTGCAGTTACTCTCTATCTTGTCTCACAAACGGCATAAAAGTATTCTAGAAACTAAAAATTTTATAAGCAGAAACCTAAATTGAATCTAATTGTATTCGGGTATTTATAGAGGTTTAAGGTATCAAATTGAGTTTAAATGAGGTTTTGGTAAAATAATAGAAATTGTATTATTGATTTATTTCAAATATGTTGGTATTAACTTTCGAAACCATTTTTCCATTAAATTTTTCCAAAGCAGAAGATATGAGAATTTTTGTTTTGGATGAACAAACTGGAATTTTCATTTAAATAACCAGAATATTTATGGAATTATATTTGTGTATTTATTACTCAGGAATAAAGTGATAAAAAAAGTTTTTAATATAAGAATGTGAAACTAATAAGAGATTACTGATATGTTATTATTATTATTATTGTGTGTTTACTAAAACAAAAGTATCTTAAAAACATTTGATCATAAAAATAATTTTTAAATAGTTCCTGAATTGTTTTTATAATATAAAATTATTTTTTTATACATGGCTGAAAAGCACCATCTGTGATGAATATCTCTTACAAATTCTAATGTCTCAGAAGTAGCTTTAATACACTCTTAATTCAGAGATGCGTATGTAACTCCCCAAAATTATTCTTAGACTGATATATTTTGTCTCTCAACTTAAGTGGTAACTATAACAAATAGGAGTGAACTACAAGGGATGTTGTGGACTGCATGTCATATAATTATTAAGTAGAGGACAATTCAAACACTCAAGAGCCAAAACATTATGACCACCTGTCAATAATTAGTTGGCCCACATTTGGCGCGCAACATAGCTTCAACTCGCCTTGGCATGGATGTCAGAAGTCCTTGGTAGATGGCCGGAGACAGATTGTATCAGATGTTTAAGCAACGGTTAAGCAAATCCGAGATATTGCGAATTGGTGGTCTTTGAACTCTGAGCTGCCGTCCCAAGACATTCCCAATGTGTTCTATCGGATTGAGATCCGGTGAGTTAGACGGCTAGGAAATTAACTAGAATCCAGCATCATGTTCCTGGAACCACTCCAACACAATTTTAGCCTTGTGGCACGGGGCGTTGTCCTGTTGGAACATTTCATTTCCAGCTGGAAAAGCCAGAGGCCATGTAAGGGTGCAACTGGTCCACAATGATGTTCAAATACCCTGTAGCATTCATGGTCTGCTCTACCACAACCACGGGTCCCAGAGACGCCCATGAGAACGTCCCCGAAAGCATAATACTGTCACCACTGGCCTGTGTATGACCTACTGTACATTGAGGGAGCAACTGTTCGCCTGGAAGATGGCGTATCCTGACACGGCCATCGTCGTGGTGAATGACAAACCGTGATTCAACCTACGAGTCGTGCAGTTTTGAAAATACTTGTTCAGAGCCTGCGAGCCATTACAATATGCCCTCTATCAAAATTGCTTAGATCCGTAGACTTTCCCATCACACATAGAAGTAAGTGAACGAATGATTCTTTAGATTCTCCATCAGCAATTAAATAACATTTCCACCTGATCAAATGCCTTTCATGTCATCCAGGCGAGTTTATTGCAAAATGTAGGGGTGGTCATAATGCTTTGGCTCTTGAGTGTATAATTGCCAAGAAGTGATATTTCTCTATGATTAAATGCTACAGATAATTTGGATGAGACATAATTTATCACAGTTTTAAAAAATTTCTTAAATGCTTATTTTATTAGGATAGTATTATCACACAATATTATATACTTTGGCTGTTGACATAAATGAAAAAAATAGCTTGGAAACAAGAATGTAAAAACCAAGGAAAATTCCTTATTTTCGGTTAATGTATAAATATTCAATAATATACAAAGAGAAAGGCAATTTACATGCTTTACAAATTTTACACTTTTGTTTTGACAGGAAAGGACTAAACATGTGGGACACATGTCTTTTCCGAGAATTGTCATTTTCATGCTTTAAAAACAATTATATAAAACGTTATCTGGGCCAAGGTTAAAATCATTGTCATCTAACATCAAAAATTCTATTCGCAATTCAGTTTTATTGCAAAATATATTACCTATTTTTAGATTCTCTGTCTCTAATATAGAAAGCATTAGAAAGAAGATTGAAGATTGATTAGGAGTACGCATAAAAATGTAAAGAATTTTTTATTTCATGGGTTGCGGGAAAATTTCAATCGGAAGGAAGATAGGGTATTACACAAGCAAAAAAAAAAAAAAATTAGGAGATTTGGAATTTTTGGATGTATAGTTATTTTAGATTAATTCTAAACTATCATTTGATTTTGTTTACTGTTTTTTTGTTTCAGCTCTGGGTTTTAGGATATAGCACAATTGTCTTAAATACACTATATACACTTATCAGCATATCACTTAATGATTGTAGTTACTAATTCCAATATAATAATTTTTTTTAACTGTGCAAAAAAAAAAAAAAAAAAAACCCGAAGGCAACAAATTTTAATGGTTTCAACTTTTGACGGTTCATAACAGAAGATTAATTTATCAGCTGTGAGCCATTTTTGGTGTGCTGTTTTTAAGAATAATGAGGGTGCATTTGCTTGTTAAGCATTCACCCATACAACGCTGTATAATTTTTTAGCCTTTTTATTATGAAAGCATCCTATTGGCAGCCAAAACTACACACATACACATATGTATATACACATATAATTTGTGTTGTGATTTTGTTGTAGATACATTTTATTACATTATTTTAATTTAATAAACATTTCTATTATGTAAGCTTAAAAAAACTTAAAATGCTGTTTTTTATAATCTTTATACTCCTGATCTTCTTGAGTAAAATTTTAGATGCAAGCATTTGTCACCTTCTTATTTTTACCTAATACGGGCAGTTCCCGTTAGCATTTTTCAATATATTTACCAACTCAGCAGACTCCCTAATATAAAGGTCAAAGTATCACTACTTAATTCGTACGAAAAATGCGTCAAAACTATAACTAAATCAGAGACCGAAAAGGTGAATCTTATAAAGAAACAGTTTCCACAGTATAAAGAGAATGAATACCTGTATATTTTGCTATTTGTTCAGTTATTATGGAACAAATATTTTAATAGAAGTTTCAGTTATATAGAATTCGTAACTTTTTCTAAATTTTTCGTGTTTTTACAGTTAAATTTTCTTGTTTAATAAAGCTATTTTCATGAAGTGTTACTATATTTATACATACGAACTTTACAGTATATTACTTATTCAGAAGGTTAAATTAGGAGGAGAAATATATTTTTTAAGTTTCACAATGCTTGAGGAACTGAATGGAACTTTGATGATAGAGTCGATAGCACTGTATTATGCTGATAGTCTGAAATTTTCTTTTGCTTAAAATATTCTTTTTCATTTTAATTTATGAATATGTATATAGGGGAATGATGGGCTCCTTAAGCCATACTCCTTAAGAAAGTTATTTTGTTCATAGAGTGCAATGTCTTGAACATAATAAAAATTTAATGATGAGTGTTTCATCTAAACGGTTTTTAACTTTGCATGTGAGAGCAATGCTATTTTTAATTGTATAATTTCATGGCTTAATATGTAGTGCAAATTATATAGCTAATTGAATGTCAGAGATATTAGTATTATATTTCTTTAGTTATTTTAAGAAGTCTCCGGATTGATAAATTATGTTCCCTACCGCATATAATTAATGCATAAGTTAAACTGTTTTAGTAGTAACGTATTCATGTTGGTATCAGCTTTCTGGTATTATTACTTTTTGAATAATTACTTGCCTGAAAGTGGTATGATACACATAATGTAAAATCCTTTTATAGAAATTTTACGAGTTAATTTAAACAGTTTTTAAAGTATAACTTACTAAAAAAGTTGACAAATGTGTTCAAATAAATACGTATACATCTTTAACATCTCAACAGAAATCTTGTATGTTATAAACTTAAAATTTGTAAAAATACTGTTTTTCTTTAAAATTATATTTCAATGAAAGTATGTGCAGTTCTCAAACAAATTAACTCAAAATTAAGAGCTGCTGCATAATTATGTGCTAGACTTACAACGCATTTTACGCAGTTTTTACAGGCATTCCCAAGCATTATCGTTTTTTAATCTTTTGTTTTGATCTACTTTTTCTTTCCGAATAAATTCTGTAAGTATATGTCTAATGTTTACCTTTACACCCGTGAAGTTTCAGGGTGATTTGTTAAAAAGATTTTTAGATGTTCAACAAAACGTCTAAAATCGAAGTATATTTTTTGTTCTTCTGGTACCGTGTATGCAAATCCAGAATTCTGCATGATTTTGTTGTTACTAATCCTATACTGTCTAGAATAGGTAAACAATCTGCCTAAATTCAAAATACACAAAAAGTCCGAAAACAATAAAAGATCCCGAAGGACCTCATCCTGTTTAAAGTCCAAGCAAACTTAAATATGGTCCGGGGTCACCCTGTCAGCCCCACACCAATGGCACTCAGGAAAGATATTGTGTTCCTCCTTGAAAGTGAGTCCTCTGACATGTCCACTCATGAAGCGCTAGAAGGCCGTTTGATAATTTCCAGGTCGAAAGGACCCGCCCGGGTTTCTCCCAAAATACCACAGGAGATTGGAAGGAATCCTTCCAAGTCGGTTTAATTCCATCTTTCTAAGGAAGGAGATCTCGCTATATGATCATATACGCTGCTGAGGAGAGGATGAGCCTCACAGGGGCTCACCCTCTCCTCAGCAGCTGTATTGGCCAGGTAGTCGGACCTTTCATTTCAGTCTACTCCAACATGAGATGAGATTCATTGAAAATGCATATTGTGCCCAGAAGAAAACAGGACGAAAAGATCTATATAATATCTAGGCTTATCTTGTCCCCTATCGCAGTCCAGTTAGATTGGTGTAGTATTGGAGCACGACTGTCAGTCAAAATGCAATTGTCTGTCAATCTGATAAGCGTATTGCAAACCCTTCCTAATAGCAATGTTCTGATCTAAAAACCGAACAAAAGTCCGGATTCCTTATTTTAAATTCCACTAACCAGTCCTTGTTGGAATTTACACTCCACTGCCAGAAATTCCCTCATCACCTCCGCTACCATTAGTGCATACCTCCTAAAAAGATTGTGAGATCCCATTTATGGTTTCCAGGGTAAACTGCTTGAAGAGAGTCAGATTTCAATATTTTCTTTACACTAGTCAAAAGATTCTCATGATAGTAAATCCCACCAAGTATCAATACAGCTCCCAGATGATGTAGAGAATGAGGTTCTACATTTGTAGAGGGAAGTCCCAGCTTTTCAGCATAAGAGAAGGGGCTAACCTTCTTCAAACATTGTTAATTTTGTTTGTATAAGTATGAGGGTAAGCAGAGGTTTGTTAATAGTTTGGAATAAATCGAATTATACACTGTTATTATCATTTCAAATACGCAGGCCCTTGTTTCATATAGCATTCGTCAATACCAAGACGCGGATATTTGTTGGTCATTTTATTATGGGAGCTCTTTATAAACCATTTGTAACAACACACTGTTCTGGTGCGTTTGTGTGGGACATACCCGCCAATTTTACTGGGGCAGGTATGTTCGTAGATCGCCTCTGGGATGCATAGAATTAAAATAATTCCTCCAAAAGCTTAGACGGACAACACAAATTTTATTTACAAGTTTTATAAAACATTAGAGTAAAACAAAATGTCATATTTAGAACCTCGGAGCCTGCATGAGTCAGAAAAAATTAACCGAGAGTTTTTTTAGTCCAAACATAAAACTGTCTTCGTGGTCTCTCACATCGAACCGAGAGATGTCTCCAAGTCTTAGGCCGGAATCCAACTGTTTACTTCACATCTACTCTTCCTTTCCTCGGGGGAGGGGGTCTTGTAGAAGAAGGTTGGGGTTTTCTAATGGGTACGTGTACGAGAAAAACATAAAAAGGTTTGTACCTGAAAAAGAAACCCATAGAAAAGACAATAAAAATATATTATTTGAGTGGGTGATCTATAGTGGAAATACGCGTTATGTCCTTAACCCAATATTTAATATACTAGCCTATAGCCCGTCATATGACGGAATCAGTAAAATTTTTAATTTTCCAGAATTGTAAAGAACCCTATGAGGCAGGTAAAAAAAATGGTTTGTTTTTTTGGCTGAGAATTAACTTTCAACAAAAATAATCGATTAAAATTATCACATATGCACTAAATCTATTATTAAAGTCAAATAAAAAAGAAAATTATTTATGTAATATCTAAGTTTAGTGATAAAACGTATGGAAATAATGCAGACGATATTTAAATAATTTAAAATAAGAAATGATTAAATGAGATGGTTAAAGGAATGATGTCATAATGATAGAAAAAAATTGTTATTTTTACCTATTTATTATGTAATAAAGTAATAAATTTAATAGGCTGCTCTTAAAATGGGGCTTGATATAATGGCATTAAACGTTCGAAAAGGGGACGGGGTGGATTTCGAACGTTTTAAAGAGGACAGTATTTTTCGCTGTGATACGAAGCTTATTCATACCAATTTACTTCAGAATCTGATCTATAGTTTAGGAAAAGATAAACTTTAGTCGCTTTGAATTTTGAAAAACCTAACTCATCAAAAATCCAATATGGGTGCTCTATCCATTCCAGGTCCAACAGCTTCATAACTTCGAGGACAAACGCATAGATAACTTAGGCTATTATTACATTACGAGAAGAAAGTTTAAGGATACACAACATGAAATGTTTATGTGGCCACGAACATCCGTAAAGCAATACGTGAATTTAATAAAATAAAAATAACAAAAGTTATAAAAAGTTGAAAAAATAGTAAAAATTTATTTTTAAAACAATAAAACGACTTTCGGAATAAGAATTTAAAAGAAAAAGCAGAAAATATTAAATTTATTAGACATTAAAAAAACTTGCTGCGTCGGGGATAGAACCGTCAACCCGAGAAGTACGACAATCAAGTGGGCGGACATTCTACCAAAGTACAACGCCTGCACGTTGCGAGACAAGTAATTTGAGTATATGAAGGTTCAAGTAGAAAAAGTCCAGAAATTCAAACATTACTCTCCGCCTTTGCCATCCTATCAAGAATGAATTTCGTATAGAATAAGAGGAAGGATAAAGTTTGAAATAATAGCATTAAACGCTCGAAAAGGGGGATGGGGTGGATTTCGAACTCGCTTTCAATTTTTCTAACCCTAACTCATGAAAAATCCAATATGGATGCCTGTATCCATTCCGCTTCATAAATTCACGAACAGACAACTTAGGCTATTATTATATAGGGGATATATTGAATTTGGCTTTTCGCCAACTTAAGTTTAAATCTTAAAATAAAAACACAATAGGCATTAAAAAAGGAGACGAGAAGTTACTGAATTAATGAATTT
The DNA here is from genome assembly GCA_032207245.1 of Pardosa pseudoannulata. Taxonomy (NCBI): domain Eukaryota; kingdom Metazoa; phylum Arthropoda; class Arachnida; order Araneae; family Lycosidae; genus Pardosa; species Pardosa pseudoannulata. The sequence goes on from CM063504.1 coordinate 7,928,470, forward strand.
TATTGATATTAATATAAAATTAAAAAATTAATAGAAGCCAATTGATTGAGTTTATTTTTGAAAGATAAAAATTAATAAAAATAAATGAGAAAACAAAAATGGACTTAAAAAATAAGACAATTATGGAGGACGGAACTCCGAGCTCCTCTTCTCGTTTCCGGATCCAGGTCTCTCCCTCTCCTCCATCCTGTCTGGAACCTCCAGTCTGGAAAGCTGCAAGTCAAGTCAAGTAAAGAGTATCTCTTGTGTCTGCAAGGCTGAAATGGTTGGCAACCACTGATGGCTGGAAAACTCATCAACATTCCAGTGGCCTGGCGGCACGGTGGAAAATCGCCAAGTGCAGGACTAAAACAAGCCAATGTGTGAAGTAGGGATGTCATATCATGAAAAGGGCGAATTTATAAAACTATTGCAACGCAGCGCTCACCAAGGAGAACGCCAAGTGACGCTCCTGGTATGTGTGATGTCATCTGATTGAATATCCAGAGCAGCTTATGAGATAAAAAAAAAATAGGTTTTTCGACTCACGTGATGATTGGGAGCATGGCAGGAAAGTTACAAACAGGGGATTTTAAGGGAAGCTTATAGAATTAAACTAAACTAAATAAAACAGAATTAAAATTAGGTAAGTGGAACGTTATGACAAGGGGTGTCCGCATTTATCGCAACTTCATCCCTGCCGAAAAGAGAAGTTCTCTCGTCCAGATGTACTGCTGGCCTGCAAAAACACAACCGAGTGCATCCGAAGAACCTTATCAGCCTCCCCCCTCCCTTAGCCGGCCATCTCCGATTTCAAGGAACGCCGAGTGGAAGGGGTCAATGGGGACGATTTTGCCGAAAACAAGAAAGGCTTATACATGTGAAACACTGGTCGTGGGATCCACATTCCTTACACCATTATAACTTAATTTATCTGTTAGAAAATAGCATACAATGTAATTTAGTCCAAGGACGTAAAATAACTTCAATTCAGAAATTATTTAGAAGTTTTTATATTATTTAATTAAATTGAAATATAACAAATTTTCAATCCATTACAAAGCAAAATTTATTAAATAATGAGACACTACAACATGGAAACGTCTAAGAAGCTAAAAAACATCGCTTGATTAAAATTTTCTAATTTTAGTTGCACGCATTATTAACTTGCAGGTTTTAGCAGTCGCTTACATTATAAAATGTGATTACACTTGATATTTTTCGGAAAATTCTATGCAAGCATTTCTCAGAAATTTTAATTTGAAAAAAGTTTAATCCCTTAATCTCTTTTTTAATCAGATCCTATTATTTTTATGTAGAGTAATGAAAAACACATAAGTTATAAAAATAAGTTATATTACGGGATTTAAATTCCGTTGCAACGAAAATATTAGAATTTTGAGATTTTTTTTTATGTATTCTGCAATATGAGTCTTTCGATATCTTTTTCTTCGCAATTTCAAAAGAAATTCAGTATTAGAGAGACATACGAATAATACGTTTAAAGAAAATATTTATCATATTTTGGAATTTAAATTGTATAAAATGTAAATAAGGTCAAAGAGATACGTTTTAAAATAGATTTATGCATTGCAAAGAAATTTTCAAACGCTTCGTGAAGATCATATTACAAAGTTAGATCATTTAATATATTTTATATAAGTAAACAAATATGAAATTTTGATTTTATAAACATGAACAGACGATTAAAATGTTTTAAAATACCAGGATAATATAATTTTTAATAAAAATAGTGCTTTGTACGCCTTTTATATTATTTTTAAATATCTTGTATTTAAATATGATATTATATTGTTCGTCAGAAGAAAAATAAACTCAGTCATAGAGTAGAATATATGCATGAAGCTTTTTAAAATAGGATAAATTCTTTTATTAAACTAGAAAACAGTTCTAATCAGCTCTACATTTTTCTGTTTTTTAAACTTAAAACACATTTGATCTGTAAAAAGACTTATAAGCTTTTTAAATAACAAAATCTGAGAATTTGGCTTATTATAATAGAAACTTTATCCATTTTATAGTTTTTAAATGTAAGATTAAAATGATCTTGCATGCTCTTTCAATGTATTTAAAAATATCATTTCTTTAAATTTTAGTTTCTTTTATGCAGGTAAATCGTGTTTTCGTTATTAACCAAACTCTAAGAAAATATAAGTTGGACTTTTTTACATTTCAGTTTGTTAAAGAAAGAAGAGAAGTTGGATTTCAATTTTTAATATTTTCAGTTTTTTAACTTTATTTTTATAACGGTAATATATAATGCATTACATTAAACATAACAGACACAAAAATCTATTGGAAAATACGAGATAAAACTGAGTTGATGAACAATTTTTCTTAAACATTTTCCTACTGTACTACATACTAACCAGCTGCATTTATTTTTTCATTTTATCTTTAAAATTTATATTTATATATAAAATTCTTTTGTCCATGTGTTTGTAGTAGAACTCCTCCTAAGCGGCTGGACTGATTTTGAGGAAATTTTGTGTATGCAATTAAGTTGATTCGAGAATGGTTGAGATTCACAATTTGACCTGATAAAAAATGTTTTTTCTATTAAAAATCCAGAATTGTTCGCTTATTGAGATTATTATAATGCAGTTTGAAATCCTTCACTGCCAACGTATCCGTGTCGCAGTGGTCGGCGCAACGGGCTTCGGTACGAGAAGTCCTAGAATCGAATCCCCGTACAGGCGATGGTGGAATTCTAATTTAATCTAATTACGTTTGTGATGACTGTACGCGTGGTGGCGTTAAGTATTTTTAAAATAATTATTTTTTCCTTACTTTTATATACGTTTATAATTATAATTTATTTAAAAACATTTTACAATTTTTAGATTGAGAGCTTAAAAACTGGACAATGTCTGTCCGGTCGTCTAGTAAAGAAACAACACTGGGAATCGATTTTCAATTACGTTATATAAGACAATTATTTAAAAATATATACTGTTTTTGAAGAAAATTTATCTTTATTAAAATAGATAGTAAATAGAGTGTATAAATGAGTAAATAATTCAATTACATTTAGCCAAATAATCGTTGTGCTTGAGTTGATTAAGTTCCATTGCTTTGGATAACTCACACTCATTGGTTTGATTTTCAAAATTATTTAGGCCCGGTCTAAACATGGTCGTTTAACTGGTAACCGCGATTAATTTCTGTTTAAACAGATAATTGCGTTCCACCATTATTTGACGCGATGGATTAATCGCGGTTATCCATTAACGACTTTGGTGATACCGGCCTTTAGAGTTAAATATCATCATTTCAGTTCAAAAATATATTTCGGACATGCATACTGAAACAACGTGAAGTATAGATATAAATCGATTATTTTAATTAATACACCATTATCGATTATTTATTTACCTTGATTACAAAAGTTTGTATTGCTACTTAACATAAACTTATATTTTCACATTAAGAGGATAAGAAACTTGGAAATTCTATATTTTAAATTTTCAATTCTAAACGATATTTTTATAATGATGATATATAATTTTGATAGACGTAAGCTATAAGATGCACAAACCTGTTAGAAAAGAATTTTTTTTTTAAATATGAGACTTTTATAAAAACAGTTATACAACAGAGTTCTGTAAATACTCCTAGAAATCCATGCTAACCATGCTTTTATTTTTTATCCTTAGAATTTATATAGAAACAAAACTGAGTATACTTAACTTGATTTATTTAAAAAAGACAAATATGTTAAATTTTGGGGCAAAATCTGCCATTTTTAAGTTTGTCTCTTTAATTCCTTTTGTACACGACAGTACCAACAGTAAAAATAATAATTTATACTTTCAAGATTAAATTTAAATAAATAAACTAGTAGAGTTTAAAAAATACAGTCGGCATCGAAAAGAATATGTACATAAAGCATTTGAGGTAACTGTAACGTTAGTTTATTATAATTATTTTTTTAACGTAAATACTGTTTTAACAGTACAGCTCAGCTTTCATACTTTTAAAAAATTATAACAAACTTAATTGTTAATTCTTGTAAGTAAAAGAAGTATCTTTATATAAATGAAAAATATGCAAATTGGATTTTATGTGTAGAGATACAAGGTTAAAATGCTTTCCAAGTTTTATTCTTTTTCAGTTTTTGAATGCAAAATCATTATATTGTTCTCTGAAATATTCAACGTGTTTAACATAGATTTTAAAGAGGTAGTATTTTTGTTTTATTCATGTAATCAAATAAAGATATTTGTTTTAAACACGTGATAAAAAACCAAGTTTAAGACAATTCGTCGTTTTTAAGTTTTTCTACACAAACATATCATGATAACAATGAGGGTAACATTCTGTAATTTTAAAATTGAATTTACGTTTTAAAATATTTTCATGGTATGATAAAAAACAGTTGTCCGTAAAAATTAAGAATATGCTTACAAAGCTAGTTGAAATAATGGAAACAATTATTTTATGAAAAATTAAGAGTTTTAATGCTTTAGCTTTATTTTTTCCAATTTTGAAAATTATAATGAGCTTAAAAGTCTTTTGTTCTTGAAAAAACACTTTGCTATCCTTAAAAGCATTCCCAGTTTATTACATAAGAAATATATACAAGAGTACAAAATATATAAAACTATTTTAGAATTACTAATTCGATACAAAAATAGTTTTAACCGGAAATTATTTTTATAAGTTTAAAAATCATGTTATTCGAATAATCTATTTTTATAAGTGTGCGTATACTTAACACGATTTATTCAAAACAGAAAAATATGTTAAATTTTTGGGCAAAATCTGCCATTTTTAAATTTGTCTCTTTAACTCCTTTCCTATACGACAGTACCAAGAGTAAAAATAATAATATGTACTTTCAAGATTAAATTTAAATAATAAAACTAGCAGACTTTGAAATAAAACCATTCGACATCTAGAAGAATATGTGCATAAGTCATTTTGAGGTAACTGAAACGTAAGTTTATTATAATTACTTTTTTTTTAAACGTAAATACAGTTTTAACAGTACAGCTCAGCTTTCATACTTTTAAAAAGTTATAACAAACTTAATTGTTAATTCTTGTAAGTAAAAGGCTTATCGTTATATAAATGAAAAATATGAAAATTGGATTTTATGTGAAAAAATACAAGGTTAAAATGCTTTCCAAGATTTATTCTTTTTTAGTTTTTGAATGCAAAATCATTATATTGTTCTCTGAAATTTTCCACTTGTTTAACATAGATTTTAAAGAGGTAGTATTTGTTTTATTCATGTAATCAAATAATGATTTCTGTTTTAAACATGTCATAAAAACCACGTTTAAAACAATTCGTCATTTTTATGTTTTAATATATAAAAATAACATGATAACAATGAGGGTAACATTCTGTAATTTTAAAATTGAATTTACGCTTTAAAAAATTTTCATGGTAGGATAAAAAACAGTTGTCAGTAAAAATTAAGAATATGCTTACAAAGCTAGTTGAAATAATGGAAACAATTATTTATGAAAAGCCAAGTGTTTTAATGCTTCAGCTTTGTTTTTTTAATTTTGAAAATTATAATGAACTTAAGTCTTTTCATCTTGAAAAAAAAAAGCTATTCTCAAAAGCATTCCCAGTTTAATACATAAGAAATATATATAAGAGTACAAAATATATAAAACTAGTTTAAAATTACTAATTCGATACAAAAATCGTCAAACTGAAAATTATTTTTATAAGTTTAAAAACCATGTTATTCGAATAATGTATTTTTATAAGAGTGCGTATACTTAACTCTATTTATTCAAAACAGAAAATTATGTTAAATTTTTGGGCAAAATCTGCTATTTTTAAATTCCTCTCTTTAACTCCTTTTATACAGATAGTACGAACAGTAAAAATAATAATATGTACTTTCAAGATTAAATTTAAATAATAAAACTAGCAGAGTATAAAAAAACAGTCGGCATCGAAAAGAATATGTACATAAAGCATTTGAGGTAACTGTAACGTTAGTTTATTATAATTATTTTTTTAACGTAAATTCTGTTTTAACAGTACAGCTCAGCTTTCATACTTTTAAAAAATTATAACAAACTTAATTGTTAATTCTTGTAAGTAAAAGAAGTATCTTTATATAAATGAAAAATATGCAAATTGGATTTTATGTGTAGAGATACAAGGTTAAAATGCTTTCCAAGCTTTATTCTTTTTTTGTTGTTGAATGCAAAATCATTATATTGTTCTCTGAAATATTAAACGTGTTTAACATAGATTTTAAAGAGGTAGTATTTTTATTTTATTCATGTAATCAAATAATGATTTCTGTTTTAAACACGAGCCAAAAAATACAATTCGTCGTTTTTATCTTTTTCTACATCAAAATATCATAACAATGAGGGCAACAGTCTGTAATTTTGAAATTGTATTTACGTTTAAAATATTTTCATGGTATGATAAAAAACAGTTGCCAGAAAAAATAAGAATATGCTTACAAAGCTAGTTGAAATAATTAAAATAATTATTTTATGAAAAATTAAGAGTTTTAATGTTTCAGCTTTGTCTTTTTAATTTTAAAAATTATAATGAACTTAAAAGTCTTTTGTTCTTAAAAAAACATTTTGATATTCTCAAAAGCATTCCCAGTTTAATACATAAGAAATATATATGAGTAAAAAATACATAAAAGTAGTTTAAAGATTTCTAATTCTATACAAAAACCCTCAAACTGAAATTTATTATTTAAAGTTTAAAAATCATGTTATTCGAATAATGTATTTTTTATAAGAGTGCAAGCAGATAATTTCCTATGTAATTTTTGGAGGATAACAGGGTTTTCATAAATTGCTGTGTTAGGAAACATATTTAAGGTCTCGGATTCCTTTAAGAAAATTTTATTTCAGGTTGAATAGAAATTCTAAATAGGCATAATCAGATGTGCCTTTTTTGATCGAAGTCGTTTTTCTTGGAATGGCGGAATCTTTAGAATTTTCCTACATTTTCCACCTCATTTATTCGAAATTTTCTTGTATTTATTTTTTTTATATCTTTTAAAAATGTAAAAGGATGGTCACAATTTTTTATATCATCCTGTTTTATCTTTATTTCTTTCGACAGTATTTGTTAATTTTCCTTATTTTGTCATACGTGTTCATGTCCAATTCATATTTACTTAGAGAATTTTTAATCTAGAAAATAGGTGTGAAGAAAAAAGGGGAAATACTTTTCTTGAATGCGGAGGGAAAATGAAACTTTTTAATGTAAACTATTTTTTTTAGAGTTTGCCAAATTAAACAGCATAAAATTACTTTTTACGTTACTTAAAATTCAAGCATAAAATGAGATGTATTGAAACAGAATAATGCATATAGAATAACTTAAAAAACGTTTAATATATTTCTTTTAAATCCTTCCTGAATATTAGATACAATGAAAGACATTTATTTTAAAGTGGCAGACTTTTGATTTCTTCAAAATGGAATTAATTCCAGATAAATATTTACAAAATTTTCGGAAGTTCGATAAGCCTTTTAGTGAGCATTTATTCCTTTTTTAAATTCTTCCCTGTTTTGTTTTTTCTTTATCAATAAAACACGAGCATTTAAGAAAATCTCTTTTATTTTGTTGAATTTTATATTTAAATTCTAGGGTTGCGAAGTAATAACTTGGAACCATGTAGGGTCATATACAAAATTCACTTTAATGACCATTATTTGTCATAGAAAAGAATGTCGCAATGCCCAAGGATGTGTCCCATTCAATACATATTTAGCGGTTCCTCTTTACATAGGCATCAGTGTTACATTTCTTACATCGTCTCTACTTATAATATCCCACACTGATTGAACTCACAACATCCAAAATTTCTTTTCTTGGAAGCTAACAGGAGGTTATTTCCTATTTCTTGAGGAATAACCATCTGTTAGCTGAGAAGATAATACAACACGGATCTTAGTTGATCTTAGCGGGTTTTGCTCTTCCCACGCCCGTATTTCCTAAGATCATGTAAAAGGGAAGTAATCTTCCCTAGCCACAAAAGCCAAAATCTTCCCAAAGCGTTAACTTATTGTTTTATTAATAGAAGCTGTATGTTTTTCAAGATGTAGGAAAGAACTCCAAGATATTTAAATTGTAGAACACCTAACTTGTAACTAATGGTGACAGGACTCTTTCTAGAAAATGTTAGTTAAGATTCTAAAATTATTCAAACTTCTTTTCAAGGGCAATGAGTATTCATTCCTATTTTTCTTCTATAAATTTGAATTTCATCAGATATCAGGGCTATTTTTACATTTTTATATTTAGTTGGCTAGGAAACATGACACTTGTTTTATTAAATGAAGGCCGAACAGGTCAAGTTTTACAATTTGAATGAAACATAGATAGCCCCTTGAACAGTTGTTAGGTTTTTTCCGAAAGTTAACTAGTTTTTTTTCTAGGTGTCTAGTCGGAGAAGGTATCAATCTCTTTAACAAAGGGTTGCCAATTTGACGCTAGAGCCGAACAAAGATTTACTTTGTGCATTATATTGGGTAGCTGGGGAACAGAAAATAGGTTTGGCTTCATAATGTCAGCCATTTTCCAAAACGATACATTTTTACAAAGAATATGGGACATTAAGAAAGGAAGAGGCTGTATAAATAATGTAAACACGCAAGCGAAAGAAGTACCTTGCTAGAAAAGCAATTTTATAGGTTCCTGCTCTGAATCAGCTTAATCATTCCTTTTTTAAGTTGTGTTTTGATTTTGTTTTTTAAATGTCTTATTTTGTAGATTACAGGTATTGTTTTCTTTTAAATTTCCTTTTAGATTATATATTTGTAGAATATCCTGATAAGTAAGTATTATTTATATTAATTTCTTATTATGTTGCTGGTTAAATTAATTTTCTGTTAAACATATAGCTACATGTGGGGTTGAACATAAGTTCAACCGAGACTATATTATTGTTTACAGGAGATGAGATTTATAGTTCACACGCTATGACATCACTACGTCGAGACAGCCAATATCTATTAAAGCGGGTGTTCATCCAGAAGGTGTTGATCAAACAGATGGTGACTCCTTTAAGATTTACCTGTAGAACAGTGCGAGATTAACCGTCAAGTGCGATTTCCCTGGTTTAATCTGGATGTGGTATGCCAAGCCTAGAGACCTTCTGCTTGGTCCTTGCTTTTTAATTACTCAGGCCTGTCTCACCAAAGTCATTTAACGGCTAACCGTGATTAATCTCTGTTTAAACGAAGAATTGCTTCCCACCATTGGCTGGCGCCATAGGTTAATCACTGGTAACTGTTAAACGACTTTGGTGAGACCGGCCCTAAGACTTTCTTTTGTGTTATCCTTGGGAGTGATGTTGGCCCTCTGTAAATCTCATAATAAAATAGTTAACAAATATCAGCGTCTTGATAGTGACGAATATTATAGGAGCAAGTGGCTTCGCATTTGAAATCATGATGTTTTACTTGTTAGGCTAACTTGTTGATACGTTAGTACGTTCTAAGACGCAATACAAAATTGAATTCATCAGTAAGCCTTGCAAAATGAGTATCTATGACTCCTTATCATTAATAAATTGAACTGTTAAGTAGTAATAAATTAGACTCCACATTTCCTATTTTCTTAGCTGTGGTATATATTTTAGGAAAAGTCCCGAAAAATATATTCCCACTAAATCAGAAAGTTAATCTATTAATTAAATGTAGAATGCTAAAGAACATAGAAAATTTTCGAGAAATAAAAAGGCATACATGAAACAGATGATAGTGAATATCTTTTAAAACGATCGCTATATTATCTTCAAATTTTATTTGCTTTTATATAAATATCTTGTTGTTATTTTAAAAGTTCAAACAAATGAACTAAGAGCAGTACAGCCTACCTCTAATAGTCTACAATCAATTTAAAGGAAAAGAAAATTAAATGTTTATAGGAAATACGAAAGTAGGGATGATACTGAGTATGAATACATTATGTTGAATAGGAGAGAAAGAAGCTTTAATTATCTGTACGCATTAAATAAAATTCCCATTCAGAAACATTTACAATTTGAAGGAAATTCCATTCCAATAAAATATTACATAAGCGGATGGACTCTTCGCAATATAAGAATCATTTTAATTTCGTATTGTTACGTAAAGTGTGATACAACTAACATTTCTTACGATCTTCGTTGATCTGCAAACTACTGCAATTTTATGACCATTTATATAAATATTGGTTAACATTTATAAGAAGTTTTGCCTCGATTCAGACGTTTTGGAACACCTGTGGATACATCGGTATTTTTATTGAGATATCATTTCGTATAATGAAGCTGTCTGGATGTTTTTCCTGTGCAATTGTCGGAAGTAGCATTGTCTACTTGTGTACGACAAAATTTTCTTTTTAATAAACTTAGGACGTAAAATGCATCTGGATATTTCAGCTGTCATAATTTTTATCTTTAATATGAATGACTGTTCCCTTTAGGAACAAATAAATTTTGATGCATTTATTCTCCAGGTATGTCGTCACATCGGAACTCATGAGATATCCCAGAAGAATGAAATGTCACCAGTATGTATTGTTAAAGAAAGAAAATTTTGTATCAAAATGATTTAACAACTGTTGTTATGCATTTGAAATATTTTTTATTGTGATAATGGTAATTTAATTATATGTTTTACAGACGTACATAATTATTAAATAATCAATAAATTATAAATAAAAAAGTGTAAAATTTGTGCGAAAGCACTTTCTTCAATGGCATGGTAGCCCTAGATAGACCCTAGACTTCTCCAGAAAATTCAATACCAGGCAATCTATCTTTGGCCCTGTATTACATATAAGTAATTTTTAAAGTTTTTAAGTTCTTCTCAATAGTTCAGCCATCTGAGTTTTGTACGTCTTTTTTACCGGGTGTATATTGATTTAGCCATAAAAGCTGTTTATATGGATCTGTAGTCATTCAATCTTATGTCTCCAGCCCATATTTACCTATGAATACTGGTGAAGTTAAATCAATTTGGAATTTTACAAATTCTATATAATTCAGTACATTTATTTTTCCTATATACCATTTACCTGGTTACATCCGAAATTACTTAAAAGTTTTCTTTAAAAAACTGCCAGGGTTTCTTTGTTTTTTCTCTCAGTGTCCATGTTTCTGAGAAGATTTATGTGAAATACTTCACAGAAATGTGAATTTTAAGAGTATAATTGCAAAAGATATAACTGAATTAATTACTTAAAATATGTTTACTGATAGTGATATTAAATTACATCGAAGAACATATTACAAGCACTTAGTATTTATTGAATTCATCATGCATCGGATATTTTTCTTTGATACTTCAGACCATTTTTATGCATGACTCGATAATAAGAATGACAAAAACGTTAAGAACTACTTCATTGTTTTCAATGTTTTATATATTTTATAAATTGTTAGTTGAATATTCATAACATTTTTAGAAAAAATCACGGTTTTAATGTCTTTAACTATTTTGTTATTTTTGTAAGATTTTTAATTCATGTCATCACATGAGTAACATGTGGACCGATTCCCAAATATATATATATATATATATATATATATATATATATATATATATATATATATATATATAATATATTATATATAATATGTATATATATATATATATAAAATATATATATATATATATATATATATATAATATGTATAATATATTATATAATATATATATATATATATAATATATATATATATATATATATATATATATATTTATATATATATATATATATATATATAATATATATATATATATATATATATATATATATATATATATATATATATATATATTATGTGTGCGTTCAAATATCGCACGTATAAGATGTGAAAACTGTTTAGTTATATCAGCTGTAAGTGGACCCATGGTAGCTCAGTTCGCAAAAGCAGCGGTCGATCTCTTAATCGGTTCGAGTCTCAAGCAAATCAAAGGTCCCCCCATTCACACTGTGCGGATTTCTGATTCTAACTAATTACGTGTTCGTTCTGGCAAAGTAATAATTTTAGAAATGTGTACTCATTTAAAAAAAAATCTCAAAATCAGTTTGGATACTTCTAAGATAAATAGGCTGAACGGGCTGTAACAATAATTTATTTTTCAAAAGATGAAAAACTTTTAGAACACATCATTGATATTTATTAACCTGGAATAAGTATACTAAGTGTATGATTATAGCCTTTATAAATATGTATCCTCCACGTCCTAGGTGGATATTAGGTAAAATATCACTTAAATCCAATTTACTTGATTAATCCCGATATCCTAATCTATAGAAAAATAAGTATCTCATCCCTTTTATATTACATTTTTTAGTTCCTTAAAATAAATTTGCAATCTACAAAAGGCTTCATGATATTTTTATAATTGCTAAAAATTTAAGTTGCTAACATGTTTTCTAGGCCGTATCCCAGTTCGGGGGGGCCCACCGAACCAAGTTCAGTGGGCATACCAAGTGTGGGCGATGTCACGAAATTCTAGAACCTAGTTTTCTTGCAAACCTTGCTCTGTTATTTATTTTTTATTTTCTATTTATTTAAAATTTGTATTCATCTTAACAAAGTTTCAATCCTTTTTTTGTTCAAAACATGCTTTGAAATTTGGCATAAACTTAATACAAAACGAAGCACAAATTGAAAACATAACTTTGCGACAATTTGGCAATCACTTCTACAAAAATAGATCCAAACGCATAGTGGCCTGCACCAGGAACTGGGTTTCTACCATTTTCTCTATCGAATTGTAAATTTAAGTTTAAAAAGTAAGTATAATATGACAGTTTATATAAAATTGAACACTTGGTTTACGGACGTGTGTTACCTATCTCTACTAAAAATTTGTCAATTTGACACAAGATCGAATACATATAACAACATTCAGAAAGCAATGTAATTATACATTATAAGTAAAAAATTAAAATATAAGATAATATTGAAGTTCACAATTATATTACTAATTCAAAAATATTCTAGTATTTTATTTTTCAATACTCGAACCAAGTAACTAAAACCTTCAAACTTTCTTCACACTCTGACTTCAATCGACATTCTGCGTTTCATTCTTTCTACTGTTGCTTATTACTTGTTTCATTTGATATAACAATATCAGATAACGGATCAAAGTATTGTCGGTACATTCCTATTTATTATTGTTGTAATGTTTGCATGAATAGCACTAATTCATTAAAAATTTTGTCTACATTACAATCGCATCAAATTGACGCACATCCGTAGAGATAGGTATACCACTTAGAATTTCAATATTTCAACACTTTTAAAGGAAATAGACTTCAATATAAAAGTCAGTAGAAGAGATAAAATAAAAATGCTAAAGGTTTTTGTAATTTTCTTTATACAATTCGAAATGCGACAAAATGACGCGTCTCGTAAACCAATTGTTAATAAACAATTTGTAGGATATGAATATTTTAACTAAATGAATAAAATAGCTGTTTCATTTTAACTTCATCGAGTCTATTTTCGTGAAATTAACATAAACGATATATGACTCATTTAATTCTGTAAGAAAGAATTTCTTTTTGACAATAATGTCTGCATAAAAGATGAAAGAAAAATTTCAAGCAGAATATTTTGTCTCTTTTTTAAACATTTTAACTGTTTAAATATTAATAACTTAAACATTGTTAATGTACTAATGTAAAATTTTCATTATTGTTATATAAGTATAAATTATAAGAATTTTAAAAGAATTCTTTGGAACAAAAAAATAATGATAAATGCACTTCGCTTTGAGGAAATTCACTTCTTTTATCTTAATAGTTTTATTTCTTTTAAATGTGAGATCCAGGAATAATTTAATAATTTTTGGCTTATATTTTCCAACAAAATACAGACTGATTAAATGCATTTTTATGATTCATATAAAAGAATCTCTCATGTTTTGAAAAATACTATTGACCATCGAGCAAAAGAATAGGAAATTGGTGAAATACAATGAAAATTATATACTGCTTTAAGCTTAACATTGAAAATTATATGTATTTGCTACGTCGTATGTATTTAACGTCATAAATTATTGTAAAAGCAAAATATCACATGTAAAGTACACTCATGTCCATAAATTAAGGATAATGAAGTTCAGGCAATGAAAGAGACAAAAGCAAAACAAATTTGACTTATTTGTAAAGTCTATTTATTAAACAAAAGGTAAAGAGCAAAAAAGATACTCTATGTTTGACATAATTAATAAAATTGCGATTTTTACTCCCTGGAGCAAATTTCAAAAAAGAACCTATTTACAGAAAACAGTATAACATGGTTAGTATGATGGTTAATACGGAGTATGTCTCCCGGACGATGCAATACAAGCGTTACAACGCCTACGCATGCTGAGTATCAGATTATCAATCTGATCTTCGGGAAAATTACACCACTCATCAAGCAATGCCCTCCGAAGTTCCGATAGACAGTTGGGAGGGGGTTGACGGGCTGCAATTCGTCGGCCAAGCATGTACCACACATGCTCTATTGGATTCAAGTCCCGTGAGTATGCTGGCCAATCCATACAGGTGATATCCTCCGATTGAAGGCATTCGTCTACAATGTTTGCACGGTGAGGTCGGCGTTGTCATCCATATACAGAAATTCAGGACCCATGGCGCCCCGAAACAAACGTACATGTTGTTCCAGAATGACATCTCGATAGATGTGGCCTGTCATCGTTACACTCTGAACATGCAGGTCAGTTCTGGAACCAAGAATAATTCCTCCCCAAACGAGCCATCCTGCACCACCGTAACGGTGTCGTTCAATGGTGTTCTCTTGGTGGTAACGGGTACCTGGAGCTCTCCATATGAAAGTCCGGCGAGAATCAGAATGTAAACTGAACCTGGACTCTTCGGAAAACATCACACAAGACCACTGTTGCGGTGTCCACAATGCATGCTTTCTAGCCCAGCATAATCGCAGGCGACAGTGAGTTGCGGTAAGGGGAACACATCTGACAGGCCTACGAGCATATAGACCAATGTTCCCTAAGCGTCTGTACACGGTCTGCCTTGAAACTGTCGTACCGGTAGCTGAAGAGAGCTGACGAGACAGGTCTGATGCTGTGCTCCGTCTGTTTCTTTTGGCAGTAACTGCCAAATACCGATCATCATTCGGCGTAGTAACGCGGGGGCGACCTGTGCTGTAACATCTACTCACATTACCATCATGTTTGAATCGTTGCCGAAGCCTGGAGATGACACTCTGGGCGATTCCAAGTTCCTCGGATACTTCCAGCTGGGTACGTCCACATTCCAATCGTCCGATAATTCTACCACATAAAAATTCATCCAAATGCTTCCTTTGTGCCATAACTATGCGGTTATTGCACTGAAAGGCTTTTAAAGCGCTTGTGAACAATTTTACTTCTTTGCTACCATTCCTTATATACCCCTTTCATACACTCTCGTCATTGTGACGTACTATCCGCACCATCTGGTGGTTTCCTGCAATTTGCATATTCTTCTTCAAGATGTGTGTGATAATTCTACAGGTGAAATTTTTATTTTAGAGCTCAATTTCTGTGTGATTCTGAATTATCCTTAATTTATGGACATGAGTGTATTAGTGTCATTTAAAATCTAACAGGTAATAAACTCAAGAGCCAAAACATTTTGCAATGATATCGCCTGGAGAACGTAGAAGGCTCGTGATCAGGTGGGAGTGGTATTTAACTGATGCTTTAGAGTTTGAAGAATCATTATTTCACTTACTTCTGTGTGTGATGGGAAAGGCTGCGGATCTAAGCGATTTTGATATAGGTCAGATTGTAATGGCTAGAAGGCTCGGAACAAGTATTTCCGAAACTTCACGACTCGAGGTTTGTTCGAGATCTACAGTTGTTAGTACTTATGCAAAGGAGATGAATGACGTTGAAACCAGCAATAACTGACATGGTGTTGGACTTCCACACGCTATAAAAGAAAAAGGTCGTCGGAGAATGTCTTGCATGGGGAAGCATAACCGGAGCCAGACAGTGGCTCAGCTGAAAACCCAATACAATGCAGGGTCAAGTAGAAT
>CM063504.1:7949478-7959478 GCA_032207245.1 Pardosa pseudoannulata
TTTTTTTATAGTGTAAAAATATTTATATATAACATAATTCGAAAAAATTAAAACTATGTACTACTATTTCTATTTGATTTTTCGTATTTATGTTCTATTATAAATTATAATGGTATTATACATTTATCCACTAAAAAATATATTTTTTGTTTACAAAAATCTTATGGTTGTTATTCATATATTTCTATTTATATATTTGTTTATATATTTCAATATAAACCGTGAAAAGTTGGTTAAAAAATTAAATAATTTTCTATCTATTGAGATTTAACTCAACCACTAAATTCACGTCAAAACACCAGCTCCCGGTACAATTCCACTACGAAATGTACCCGCACACATTGTGTTAAAATATTGGAATTAAAACCTGTAAAACTGCTCAGTCATAGCCTTTCATATTATAGATTTTAACGCGTTCGTGGCCTACGGCTGGACGTCCCGCTCGCATCCAACGCGAAGCAGCGATTCCACTCTTATCAGTCCAGCGTCGCCTCCACGTGAAGCTATCCGGTAATATTGAGAGACCAGCGTCGCGTATGCGTAGTCGGAGATCGGAACGTTTCATTTCAATTTTTAAATGATGGGTTTAATTACTAGATGGCGTTAAACTGAAACGATTTTCACAACGGTCGACACTTATTGCATTTATGGGCTGGCCCTCAAAGGATTAAGAAAACTACAAAAATTTTAAATGCATTTTGCACAAAATGGTGTTTTTTCAGCTTGCAGTCACTGTAAATGAAAAACCTATTGCATGTATTGATTTTATATTATCACAGTAAATATATTAAAGATCTACAATGAAACTCTATTTACTTTTTTTGCTGTTTTTTATTTAGTATTTATAGTACTTTAAATGGAATTTTTAAACAATATTTTAGTTTGTGTAAAAATCCAATCTTTTGGTGTAATATTTCTAACATTTTTTAAAAACTTAAATAGGTGGAGAATTATACCTAATACCTATTGTTTGCAGAAAAACAAAAAAAAATAATGAAACTCACTTTGTGTTTTTGTAAGTCTGCGAGAATAAGATTAATTTTTTTTTTAAATTTTTAAAGCAAAGTCTCACTTTTCCTTTTATACTACCAGGTCTTATTTTTTAACAACGTAAATTTACCGAAACTAATTACATAAGAAAAATGGACAACAAATCCCCTGTATTTACGATAGAATTTAAAAAGATATAAAAAATAGAAAATTAGGAAAATACTTTTAAATTTGGTTAAAAGTGATGTCAGGTTTAGTTTTTAAAGGTTTAATCTTTGTTCTTAATTCCTCTGATGAGCTCTAAACCGTACAGATAGAGCTCGTTTGTCGAAAAAGCAGGGAAAGAACATGCTTTATTTGAAAATTTTAAGAAGGACCCAAATTTATTTTACATTTAAAATGTAACTCGATCTTTTTAATTTTGCTCAAACAATGTTGTGTATACACACAAACACACACACACACACACACACATATATGTATATATATATATATATATATATATATATATATATATATATATATATATATATATATATATATGTGTGTAAATATAAAAATATGTATAAATATAACGGGTGGCCATAATTAAACTGACAGTGCTCACAGTGTTCTGTAGCGCGATCTATTTGAGAGAATGGCGCCACATTTTGTAGGAAAATTAAACAAGACGATGAACGAAGGATTCAAAACTAAAAGTCACTGCAAGGGGAATATTTGGCGCTGCGTAATAGAAAATAGAGTGTTAACAAGTGCAAATCAATACGGAAATTATCTTTATTTTGCATTCAAATGAGGTTCAATGTGGCTGTCGTTGTTGTGGACCACATATTGCATTCTGTGTACAGTATGCACAACAGCAGAAAGTAACATGTCTGCAGGAAACTCCCGTACAGTCCGTGATATGTTGTCCTTCAACGTAGCCAGGTCCTGGACCACTCTTTGATATACCTTGGACTTAAGGTAACCCCATAGCCAGAAGTCGCATGGTACAAGATCAGGTGACTGAAGTGGCCATACAGTTAGAAAGTAGCGGCTAATGACTCTTTCTGTTGTGAATTTCTGTCGTAGCAGTTGTTGCACCCATACAGCAACGTGTGGAGGGGCTCCATCTTACATGAAAATTATTTCCCCCAGGCATTGTCTTTGCTGAAGTGTCGGAATGACAAAGCTGTTCAACATGTAGCAATATTTCTCTCCGGTAACAGAACAGGTTTCCGGTCCTGTCGGGGTAATGTTCTCATAGAAGAATGGACCTACGATAAATTCCGCTGTGAACCCACACCAAAGAGTTACCTTTGGTTAATATAAGGGAATTGCTGTGACTGCATGTGGTGATTTGTCATCCTAAATTCGACAGTTCTGGGTATTCACAGTTCCATTCAGGTAAAAGTGGGCCTCGTCTCCCCATAAGATTTTCCACGGCCAAGCATCATCCTCCATTCTGATAAGAAAGGTGAAGCAAAAGTCAATCGCTTATCATGGTCGGGGTACAGTAACTCCTGTACACGGAAGGTACCTTTACGCATATTTTTTGTGCGTTCTAAAAGCACGAAGAGTGGCTGACGTGTTGCCCTGGTCGAGATAAAAGAATTTGACCAGTAACGCACTCTCTACTAAAGAAGGAGACATTGCACATAAACTTTCAATCCGATTAATTCGAAACATAACACATTGCTTTTTAAAACCCAAGCAGCAGGCACTGTGCCAATGGATGTAAAGTGAAATTTGAATAAATAACTTATTTTTCTGCTCAGCGTACGTGATATTGCAGATCACGAGAGTTTATCGGTGTTTATGTAGATTTTACGCTTTTTTAAAAGTGTTGCCATATTACACTTGAACTAAATCAGAAAATGTGCATAATAAAAGGTAATTTTATTCCGTATTGATTTGCATTTGTTAACAATCTATTTTCTATTACACAGCTCTAAATATTCCCCTAGCGGTGACTTTTGGAACTAATTTGTTTTTCGCGGAATCCTTCGTCCACCGTCTTGTTTAATCTTCCTACAAAATGTGGCGTCACTCTGGCAAATAGATCGCGCTACAGAACACTGTGATCACTGTCAGTTTAATTATGGCCACCCCGTATATATATATATATATATATATATATATATATATATATATATCTATATATATATATATATATGTATATATATATCTATATATATATATAAGTATATATATCTATATATATATATATATATATATATATATATATATATATATATATATATATACATCTGTCTCTCATATCTGTCTCTCTGTCTGCCTTTCTATCTGCTTATCTATGTACCTACCTACCTTCCTACCTACCTATCTATCTATCTATTTATCTATCAGCGTGAGATGACGAGAAGATATTCCCAAGAGAGAGATGGCAGCTGGTCCATTAACCTCTAGAAAGGCACTTTAATTGAAAAGTGAACTATTTTATTGAGACATCTGAAAAATGTGGCGAGTTGGCAGAAAATAAGCATTTATTTCAGAGTTAGCTGTGGAAAAATGGTTTGATAGAATTTTGGCAGCGACCACTCCTTTTAATTCTGAGATTTTGTGGCTGGGAAAATGAATATGAAATAATGAGAATATAGGAAAAGAGAATCTTATATAGATATTTTAAATGTAATAATTATGTTATATTACACACACACACACACACACACACACACACACACACACATATATATATATATATATATATATATATATATATATATATATATATATATATATAATAACCCGCATGAAAAGGGTACCTGAAATACTACTGTGCTTCTCCAATTTCAACGGTAATTAAATCAGAAGCATTTTATCTCTCTCTAACACCGTATATTTTCCTATTGAAATTAATTCCTCCTTAACACAAGGTCAATATAAAAATGTAAGAAAAAAATCGATATGATGGAACCTGAAATGCAGACATAAAATATTTAATGTCGTGAATAATTAGTTTAAACAAATATATAATAGTTTTTTTGTAACAGATAATTTGTTAACAATTGTGAAAACATTTAATTAAAAGTGAATTCTGCTGAAATTTTTATTAAAAAAATAAGGTCTGAATAAATTATCTTTTTTTTACATATGAAATCTTTTTATTATGTTAAGTACACCAAATCTGTGATGATAATTAAAAATATATGCTATTTCATTAAAAATGTATGAGTCACTAAATGAAAACCACAAAACCAGTGTTACATATTACGATGGTTATTTTCATTTTTAAAGAAATTTTTATAAAAATTGTATTTAATATAATCGCTTTCCTTCACTCAGTATTTTTTAGAGAAGTAGATTCTTTTGCACAGTATGCAAAAAGTACTTGAAAGGAAATTTTAAGGGTTAGTATCATATATATTCTATTCATCAATTTGCACGAAACTAGAAAATTTCTCAAATTATATTATTCTGATTTATTACTAGTACAGATTTATTTATAAATATACATTAGAATGAAAGATAATTATTCTTCTTAAAGATTTACAAAAAAGAATACTCTAAAGAATTATAAAATGATCATGCCTAATTATAAGTAAACTTGTACTTGTATAGTTGTCTAGTATTAATAAGGAAATCTGTAGATCACACATATCTTGCATTAAAAATCACGTGTAGAAAATGTGATAAAATTGTTAAGAGAAAAATGTTAGAAAGGTAGAGGCAAGGGAGAGCAAAAATTAAGACCAAGTGATACAACATTTGCTAATTCCTTTAGAAATTATTACATCTTCTTATCACATACTAAATTTCATATGTTACTATACTATTTTTCTATTTCTTCGAAAAGAATTACAAAAAAAAAATCTAGCCAATATTTTAATGAATTAATAAATAATCGTGCATTATTACATAATAACTACAGCTGTATCAATGTTCTAGTATTAATAAGGAAATATGTAGATCACACGTGCCTTGAATTGCAAATTATCTGGAGAAATTATGTTAAAACTATAAAAAAAATGGAAAAGAAAGGTAGAGACATGTGAGTGTTATTCACAAAAAAAATATAATCAATATTTTAATGAATTAATAAAATAAACATGCCTAACTATAAGTAAGCTTGTACAGTTTTTCTAGTATTAATAATTGAATTTGTAGATCACACATATCTTGCATTAAAAATCAAGTGTAGTAAATGTGATAAAATTGTTAAGAAAAATGTTAGAAAGGTAGAGGCAGGGGAGAGCAAAAATAAAAACCAAGTGATACAACATTTGCTAATTCCTTTAGAAATTATTACATCTTCCTATGACATATCAAATTTCATAGATTACTATAGAATTTTTTGTATTTCTTCGGAAAGATTTACAAAAAAAATCTAATCAATATTTTAATGAATTAATAAATAATCGTGCTTTATTACATGATAACTATCCTGTATCAATATTCTACTATTAATACGGAAATTCGTAGATCACACGTGCCTTGAATTGTAAATTATCTGGAGGATATGTGTTAAAACTGTAAAAAAAGGAAAAGTAGAGACATGTGAGTGTTCTTCGCAACAGAATCTAATCAATATTTTTAATGAATTAATAAAATAATCATGCCTAATTATAAGTATTCTTGTACAGTCTTCTAGTATTAATAGGGAAATTTGTAGATCACACATATCTTGCATTAAAAATCATGTGTAGAAAATATGATAAAATTGTTAAGAGAAAAATGTTAGAAAGGTAGAGGAAAGGGAGTGCAAAAATAAAGACAAGGTGATACAACATTTGCTAATTCCTTTAGAAATTATTACATCTTCCTATCCCATATCGAATTTCCTAGATTACTGTAAAATGTTTTGTATTTCTTTGGAAAGAATTACAAAAAAATCTAATCAATATTTTAATGAATTAATAAATAGTCGTGCCTTATTACGTGATAATTAAACCTGTATCAGTGTTCTAGTATTAATAAGGAAATATGTAGATCACACGTGCCTTGAATTGTAAAATATCTGGAGAAAATGTGTTAAAACTGTAAAAAAAATTAAAAGAAAGTTGAGACATGTCAGTGTTCTTCGCAAAAAAATCTGATGAATATTTTAATGAATTAATAAAATAATCATGCCTAATTATAAATAATCTTTTACAGTTTTACTAGTATTAATAAGGTAATTTGTAGATCACACATATCTTGTATTAAAAATCAAATGTAGAAAATGTGATAAAATTTTTAAGAAAAAATGTTACAAAGATAGAGGAAAGGGATGTAAAAATAAAGATCAAGTGATACAACATTTGCTAATTCCTTTAGGAATTATTACAACTTCCTACCACATACAGAATTATATAGATAACTATAGAATTTTTTGTAATTCATCGCAACGAATTACAAAGAAATCCAATCAATATTTTAATGAATTAAAAAATAATCGTGCTTTATTACAAAATAACTAAACGTGTATCAGTTTTCTAGTATTAATAATGAACTTTGTAGATCCCACGTGCCTGGAATTGGGAATCATCTGGAGAAAAAATGTTAAAACTATAAAAATATGGAAAAAAAGTAGAGACATCTAAGTGTTATTCGCAAAAAAAATATAATCAATATTTTAATGAATTAATAAAATAAACATGCCTAATTATATGTAATCTTGTACAGTTTTCTAGTATTAATAAGGAAATATATAGGTTACACGTGCCTTGAACTCTAAATTATCTGTAGAAAATGTGTTAAAACTGTAAAAAAATGAAAAAAGAAAAGTAGAGACATGTGAGTGTTCTTCTCAAAAAATCTAATCACTATTTTAATGAATTAATAAAATAATCATGCCTAATTATAAGTAATATTTTACAGTTTTCTAGTATTAATAAGGAAATTTGTAGATCACACATATCTTTCATTAAAAATCAAGTGTAGTAAATGTGATAAAATTGTAAAGAAAAAATGTTAGAAATGTAGAGGAAAGGGATGAAAAAAGAAAGATCAAGTTATACAACATTTGCTAATTCCTTTAGGAATTATTACATCTTCCTACACATACCGAATTAAATAGATAACTGTAGAATTTTTGTATTTCTCTGGAAAGAATTACAAAAAAATCTAATCAAAGTTTAATGAATTAATAAATAGTCGTGATTTAATCACGACTATTTATTTTATAAGATCACACATATCTTGCATTAAAAATCGAGTGTAGTAAATATGATAAAATCGTTAAGAAGAATGTTAGAAAGGTAAAGGAAAGGAAGTGCAAAACTAAAGACCAAGTGATACAACATTTGCTAATTCCTTTAAAAATTATTACATCTTCCTATCACGTATCGAATTTCCTAGATTACTATAGAAACTTTTGTAATTCTTCGCAAAGAATTAAAAAAATATCTAATCAATATTTTAATGAATTAATAAATAATCATGCTTTATTACAAAATAACTAAACCTGTATCAGTTTTCTAGTATTAATAATGATATTTGTAGATCCCACGTGTCTTGAATTGGAAATTATCTGGAGAAAATATGTTAAAACTATAAAAATATGGAAAAAAAGTAGAGACATCTGAGTGTTATTCGCAAATAAAATATAATCAATATTTTAATGAATTAATAAAATAAACATACTTAATTATAAGTAAGCTTGTACAGTTTTCTAGTATTAATAAGGAAATATATAGGTTACAAGTGCCTTTAACTGTAACTTATCTGTAGAAAATGTGTTAAAACTATAAAAAAATGAAAAGGAAAAGTAAAGACATGTGAGTGTTCTTCGCAACAGAATCTAATCAATATTTTTAATGAATTAACAAAATAAACATGCCTAATTATAAGTATTCCTGTACAGTTTTCTGGTATTAATAGGGAAATTTGTAGATCACACATATCTTGCATTAAAAATCAGGTGTACAAAATTTGATAAAATTGATAAGAGAAAAATGTTAGAAAGGTAGAGGCAGGGGAGAGCAAAAATTAAGACCTAGTGATACAACATTTGCTAATTCCTTTAGAAATTATTACATCTTCCTATCACAAACCGAATTTCACAAATCAGTATAGATTTTTTTGTATTTCTTCGGAAAGAATTACAAAAAAAAATCTAATCAATATTTTAATGAACTAATAAATAGTCGTGCCTTATTACGGGATAACTAAACCGGTATCAGTGTTCTAGCATTAATAAAGATATCTGTAGATCACACGTGCCTTGAATTGTAAATTATCCGGAGAAAATGTGTTAAAACTTTAAAAAATATGGAAAAGAAAAATAGAGACATGTGAGTGTTCTTCTCAAAAAATCTAATCAATATTTTGATGAATTAATAAAATAATCATGCCTGATTATAAGTAATTATTTACAGTTTTCTAGTATTAATAAGGAAATTTGTAAATCATATAAATCTTGTATTAAAAACCAAATGTAGAAAATATGATAAAATTGTTAAGAAAAAATGTTAGAAAGGTAGAGGCAAGGGAGTGCAAAAATAAAGACCAACTGATACAACATTTGTTAATTCCTTTAGGAATTATTACATCTTCCTACCACATACCGAATTTCATATAATACTATAGAATATTTTGTAATTCTTCGCAAAGAATTACAAAAAAATCTAATCAATATTTTAATGAATTAAAAAATAATCGTGCTTTATTACAAAATAACTAAACCTGTATCAGTTTTCTAGTTTTAATAATGAAATTTGTAGATCACATATACCTTGAAGTGTAAATTATATGAAGAAAACGTGTTAAAACTGTTAAAAAAATGTAAAAGGAAAGTAGAGACATGTAGGCTTTTTTCGAAAAAAAATCTAATCATTATTTTGGTGAATTATTAAATAATCGTGCCTCAATTCCAGATAACCAAATCTGTATTAGTTTCTAGTATTAATAAAGAAGTGTGTAGACCACATGTGGTTTGAATTGTAAATTACCTGGAAAAAATGTGTTAAAACTGGAAAAAAATGGAAAAGAAAAGTAGAGACTTATGAGTGCATAAAGAACAAATAATGTAACACTTGGATAATAAGTCCCTTTAGCTCTAATTACATTTCCTCATCACATACGGAATTTCATGGATAAGACGGGGAATTTTTGTTTAAACCATTAAGACTTTCACTTAGCTTTCCCTACCATTTTATTCATGATTACGGATGCAACATCAAAAGCAAAAACTTTCACGGATTGTGGATAGGTTTGTATTCAAATGAGCCTAATTAAAGGCAAAAGAGATTGAAAACTTTTCCCCATGTTATTACTATACCCAAAGAGTTGCATTACAAGCTCTTAGTGGTATTACTTCCTTTGGTAACAAAATAGCTTATTTTATCTCGCGTGACTGACTGACAAACATTTCTCTTAGCAGATGAAATTATTTCATAGGTTTCCATTTATTCAAATTAGTTCACGGCTCACAGACGTTTAGTTAAAGATGCCTCATAGTTTTTCTCTCTTTCCGCCATTTAATGTATCCGTGACCTGGAGTATTTCGTTTCACATTTACAGTTGAGTTGAGAATCTAGTGTTACTCTATGTTCATAATTCAACTAGGCTCATATTACTTTTTTTAGTGAAGGGTTAGTTTAAAATGTATTGGCCGAACTTATCATTTCTTTTTATTTTATAGCACTAGCATATATCCCGCCATATGACGGGATTAGTAAAATTTTAATTTTCCAATTTGTTGTTAATACCTGTGATAAAATTTTCATTGTAACAAAAAATAATCGATAATTCAATTTAAAATTATCACATATGTACCTAATCTATTATTTAAGCCAAATATGTAAACAAATTATTTAGGTCATTTTCAAGTTCAGTGATAAAACATAGGAAAAATAATGCAGACGATATTTCAATAATTTAAAATAAGAAATGTTTAAATGAGATTGTTAAAGGATTGACGTCGTCATGCTAGAAAAAATGTTATTTTTACCTATTTATTATATGATAAATTGATAAATTTAATCGCCTGCTCTTAACCGGGAAAAATAGGGCTTGAAATAATGACATTAAAAGGTCGTAAAGGGGGAAATGTGTGGATTTCGAACGTTTTAAAGAATTGAGTATTTTT
>CM063504.1:7969478-8001978 GCA_032207245.1 Pardosa pseudoannulata
TTTCTATTGCAGTTGTTTCTGTAAGATTAAAATAGGGGAACAACAGTATGTTCCAAAAAGCCATTCAAATTACTCTGAGAAATAGCAGCGGATGCGTGAATCTTTGTATTTAATTTCTATACTCACTATTATTTATTCCAGAAAAAAAAAGGAAATTCTCTAGTATGTAGGACTGTCTAATGTGGGTTATTGTGTAAAACAACTTTTGATACTCGAGAATAACACAAAGTTTTAATATAATAAATATTAAAATGAATACTCAATACAAATTAATTGCAACTGGATATAACTCTAAATTTTTTAATTTCGATTACTTATTGATTGTAATGTAAACCACAGAGAAATTATAGGAAAATTCCCGTACTGGGTAACTATGTAAAACTAATGGATCTTCGGGTAAAATAATTTTTAAAACTTGAGAATAACCTAAAGTGAAGCTGAAAATGTTTAGCCAATACAAATCGGTTGTAAATGGGGAAAACAATATTTTTTAACTGCTATTATTTTTTGATAGTAAAAACATTAACAATATTAAAAAAATATTCCAAGGTTATGACGTAAAATTCGTCTCGATGCACTTGAATTTACTGAAAAACTTATTTTGTGAAGAGCTGAATATGTGTACCAAAGATCTGTGTTAGCTTAGTCTATAAAGATATCATTCTCAAAGTTGGAATTCTGCTAGTTCGAGGCTCCAGCTAGTCAAGGATCCACCGTGTTCCTTAAAAACGTTTGGTGGGGCAAATTTGGTTTTTTCTTGTTTTTTCCAAAATGCAGTTGTTTCTGTAAGTATAATTTTCACATTTTTGAGAGCATTGATTCATATCAATCACAACTGTATTCATTTTACTCAGTTGTGTTTTTTTTATTAATATAATTAAAGAAAATTCTCTAAGCAGTAATGCAATAGAGCAGTTTGTGTACGTAGAGAATAAACAAAGTTTTTTTATATTTATAATACTAATAACAAAAATTTCGTTGTATATAAAATTAAATTGTTTTAATTTCGTCAACAATTACTGATCATTGATTGATGTAAACCACAAGGAAAATATAGGAAAATTCCCGTACTGGGTACTATGTAAAAAATTTTCTTAGAAAAATTGCCTGAGTGAAACTTGACAAATGTTTAGCCATAAAAAATGGTAATGGAATTAACGATCCTAAAATTTTGCGCTATATGTAAAAAATATTCCATGTTTGTGTAAAATTCTTGATGTAGAATAAAAACATTTGTGAAAAAATATTGTACCAAAATTATGTTAATATAAAATCTATTGTTCTCAAAAAATTATTTTCATTCCGCACTATTGCATAAATAAGACTCCAGCACCTTAATGTTGGCTGGGGCACTTAGAGTTGGTTTGTTCGGGCGTCCAAGTTCCCGAACGATACATCTAGAGGTGGAAGGTAAAGACTGGCGGTCTGTTTCTAAATTACGAGGACCCACTTTGTTTGGGGTGTCCTAAGGAATAATGTTGATGGGTTCTCTCATAATATAATAGCCAGCAAAAATCTACGACTTGGTAGAGGCGAATGGTACGACAGCAAGTTTCTTTGCACTGGAAATAATAAAAATATATAATATATCATTTCGCTGTATATTAAACGACAGTCAGCATTGCATTAGTTCGCGTGAAGTGCTGTCTCCTTTTACTACATGGAAAACCAGCAAACTTATTCTATTACATAACAGGAAAAAAAAACATGGAATTCATATTATTAGTCAAGGCTAATGCCAAATCTAGTTAAAAAGGAAAAGGAACACATCGAAATTTATTCGCAATTTTTGTAATAAATTTTCCTATTTATTATTTGTAGAAAAATATTAGGTGTTGAACCTAAATATTTGCACAAAAGTAAAACAAGCTTTTTCCTATAAGACGTGCCCTTAAATTTATTTTAGAAAGTTTAAAGAAGAAATAAGATGTACTCAATTTAAATATGTGCATAAAAGTAAAACAAGCTCTTTCCTATAAGACGTGCTCTTAAATTAATTTTAGAAAATTTAATAAATAAATGAGCTGTATTCAATTTAAATATGTGCATAAAAGTAAAAAAAGCTCTTTTCTATCATAAGACGAGCAGTTAAATTAATTTTAGAAAGTTTAAAGAAGAAATGAGCTGAATAGATTATCTTTAAATAAATTTCCCTAATGATTTTCAAAGTTTTATATTACAGCATAAAAGAAATAATGTTATAATACTTTTATCTAAAAAAAAATTGCATTATATATAATTTGAATCTATATAAATTTGAGAGTAGATTTGTTTCTATGTATATTTTTTCTTTAAATAAATAAGTATAATTTGTTAATGATTTATAAAATTTTGCCCAGTAATGTCTAATAAATTTCTAAATAACATGACAAGTTATTTTGTGATATAAAACTACTATACAGGCTTTCTTGTCCCCATGTTGGATTGAAAATTTTATTTTTACTTGACATTTTGTTTTGTTTTACATAGACTAAGTATATTTTTGCAATAATGATAGCAAATTGTTTTTATATTATTGGTTTTTCAGCACTGTACAAGCTGTATTGTGAACATTATGTCAAATAAAATATTTTGAGAATCGTTTTTCCATGTCTTATTGCGATTTTTGTTCATCTTGATGTATACTTTTCGAGTTTGTCGCATCATTGTCTAAGTATTTTATCACATAAATAAATATTCGGGAGATGTTTGGGGTTTAATATTAAAGCATTCCTACTGTTCACCGTAGCTCAGTTGGTAAAGGATTGGATTGCAGACTCTTGTTTGACTCCCCGTCAGTGAATTTTATTTAAAGAATGAAATTTAAATTAATGTTATTTGTACAAAATTTTAGAGAATTCTGGAACGAACTTTACTATTCGAGATAGATGTTTCTAGAATTTTCAAACTTTATATAAAAGCTGTGTTTACTAGTTGGGGTTAGTTCTCCATTCTCAAAGTTCTCCATTGTTCTCAAGCAATTTGCTTCCTAATTGCGCCATTATTTCAATCTTTGTTACCAAATATCCCATTCATTGTAATTAAACTTTTAATCTTAATTTAATCTTGGTTACGTGATCTCGATTTTTTATATGCTCCATGGTTTTTTTTCTTCAGTATGTAAATAATTTTAAAACTTACGAAATCAAGAATTATAAAAGGGGGAACTTTACGTTCAACTTTTGCCCTGTTGTTTTTGCTTTTGTTATTGCCTGGCGATGCCTGTTACTCGCCGTGTTTTTGTTCCAATATAGTTTTTCCCTCCATCAGGTAAATTGCATAAATGCCACACTTGCCAGAATGTTGAATTTTAAGCTTTAGTTTAGTATTATCTGCGAACTGTTTTGAATGTTTTGTTTAACTGTTTTATTTACGTTGTTTTTGAAAAAGAAAAAATAAATTTTGATGTTTTTGAACTTGCTGTTCGTTCCTTTCAAACAATCTTCGAGTCAAATTTGGTGGAAGCGCAGGGTACTATCCTTGTAAAATGATATAAAAGACAAAAGATCTTATGCACTGCTATTGTCATGCTAGGTTTTCATTTAAATAATCCAGAAATTAAAAAAAAATATCTGCCACTTGCTTTGTTTAAACTAGACTGTATTAAGATTGATTAAAAGAATCACGCTTTTACAATTTACGACGTTTTCTTTTTACCTGCTAAAACGTAAAACACAGGGCTGAGAGTAAGCAAGACTTACGTGTGAGACAAATTTCAAAAACAAAGGTTACTTGCTTAAATGAACCGAAGCCGAAAAATTTATTCATTGTTTCCTAATTATCCAGCCACAAAGATATCAAATCTAACACCTGATTTTCTTTTATCGTGTCTCGATAACACTGCAAGTAGCATTTATGTCTTTTGTTTATTTGGAAGTACACAGAAAAACGGTGTTTTTGTTTCGTTTTCCTATCAAAAACATAGTAAATTAAATTTTGTTTTACAAGAAACGAAGGTCTGTTAAATAGAAAAAAAAACTAGCTTGGAAAAATGGATATATATATATATATATATATATATATATATATATATATATATATATATATATATATATGTATATTGTAATATATAAATTAATTATTTAATATTTCTTAATATTAATTATAAATTTTTGTTTAATATCTTTGCTTCTTTAATGGAATTTTCCACTTAACATCTTTCTATAAAACTGCTTAATTTAGCTCCTACTGTTATACTTTCGCGTTTTTGCTTATTTTTTACATAAGTTGTTTATGTGAAAATTTATTTTTTTATGTCTTTACCTAACAACAAAACTCTGTGGTGATTGTAGTCAAATGCTGTGTACTGAAATAAAGTTTAATTTGATTTGGTTTCTGTTTAATGCAGAAATAAAATATCTGTGTTTGTATGATTTTATATATCACATATATATATATATATATATATATATATATATATATATATATATATATATATATATATATATATATATATATATATATATATATATATATATTTAAAATTCCTTATTTACATATGTTATATTAATTTATAACTTTGTTATAAAATTTCGTATTTATAATTCTGTTTTTATAACATATAGACTTATAAGTTATTTCTTTATATATCTTTTATATACTTTTATTAAATGTGCTTAATTTTTCTTTTATATATATCAGGACATCGACAAAATCCATGTTTATGAATTTCATGTATCTAAACATATATACATGTATATCTCTTATATATCCATGTGTGTGTGTCATACATATGGATAGTTGGTTTTTTATGATACAATTATACAGGTTACATAGTTATTTATCTAAATGTAACTCCTGTCCTCTCAATATATCGGGGATCGACCGGCCTAAGATCCACCGTGTTCGTTAATGGTGACTAAGGCGCCTAAAATATTTCGCATCCAAATTATATTGGGGATAAAGACATCTTATGGTCCCTGTTTTTAAATTGATCGAATAAAAACTCGTGTCCGTAGCATACCTTAAGCTACACGTGATCTCCCGTAGGTGCTAAATGGGAAAGAGCTTCGCAACTTAATATTGGCATAAATACATATGGTTCCTGTATTTCCAGTTGCGATCGAAAAAAAAATCTCTATGTATAGACTATACTCTCTATATATATATATATATATATATATATATATATATATATGTTGGATTATATTGTGATATAGCCTGTTATAGTATGTTAAATTGTTTATTATACAATTTCTGTTTTATTTTTTAGCTATACTATTAGGAATAAAAATTATCGATTAAAAATTAAAAATTTAATGGACCTAAAATTCGAAGTGTTATCAACAACTAGCAATATATAAAAGGAAATCCTTCTTACTTTTAGCTTTTCTTACTTTGTGATTTTCATATACTTTAAAAAGATTATTTTCAGTTATCTTAGTTTTATTTATAAATACCAATTAAGTTATTTACAGTGTGAAAATGTATTGTTTTAAAGTATTTGATTTTGCCACAAATATATTTTAATGTATATTGACAAATTAAATTACAGGAAAACTTGATTATAACGATACTGTAGGGACCTAGCAAAATATTATTACAGACTCAATATCGTTATTGAAAGTTTGAACATTTGTACGTCAAATTATTATGTACATGTAGTATTTTTAAATACATTATTTACAGATATAATTAAACTTTATTTAAACTTATTACTTTAAAATGTGATATATATATATATATATATATATATATATATATATATATATATATATATATATATATATATATATATATTGGATTACAATATTTACAGATATAATTGAACTTCAATTAATTTAAAATGTGAATATTTACAACACAATTACAAATATTACGCATTGAGTAAATAAAGCACAGATTTAATACAAAATTCTGTGAAACCAAAGAAAATAATCTTTTCTGTGTATATTTCTAGGATTGTATTATTTACTTGTGTAATTGAACTGCAAACAATTTTAAGTGCAAATATTTAAAACACTATTACAAATAGCTTACATTCAGAAAACAGAGCATAGAATAAATATTTATAACAACATTACAGATAGATTGTATTCAGAAAACAGAGCACAGAGTAAATATTTAAAACACCATTACAAATTCTATTGGACCAAAGAAAACCTGTTTTTCAAACGTATATATATTTTGGTTTTGCAATATTTACAGATATATTTTAATTTCAACTAATTTGAAAAGTGAATATTTACAACACAATTATAAATATTATGCAAAGAAATGTTTTGAGTAAATAAAGCCTAGAGTGAATACAAAATTCTGTGAAATCAAAGAAAATTATTTTATCGTCCATTTTTCTTGGATTCTATTAGTTACACGTATGATTGAATGTGAAACAATTTTAAGCGTAAATATTTAAAACACCATTAGAAATACATTATATTCGGAAAACAAAGCACAGAGTAAATATTTAAAACACCATTACAGATTCTGTGGGACCGAAAAAAATCAGCTTTATCTTGCCTATATATATACATCCATATATATATATATATATATATATATATATATATATATATATATATATATATATATATATATATATATATATATATATATTGCATTGCAATATTTAAGGATATAATTGAACTTTACTTAATTTAAAATGTGAATATTTACAACACGATTACAAATATTATGCATTGAGTAAATAAAGTACAAAATAAATACAAAATTTTATGAAATAAAAAAAATCTGCTTTGCCGTGTATATTTTTTAATTGTATTATTTACACGTATAATTAAATTTCAAACAATTTTAAGTTTAAATATTTAAAACACCATTACAAATAGATTGTATTCAGAAACCAAAGCACAGAGTAAATATTTAAAACACCATTACAAATTCTGTGGGACAAAAGAAAATCTGCTTTATTGTACTATATATATTTTGGATTGCAATATTTGCAGATATAATTGAAATTCTATTAATTTAAAATGTGAATATTTACAACACAATTACAAATGTTATGCATTTAGTAATTAAAGCACAGAGTAAATGCAAAATTCTGTGAAATAAAAAAAAACTAGCTTTATAGTGCATATTTCTAGGATTGTATTATTTACTTGTGTAATTCAACTGCAAACAATTTTAAGCCTAAATATTTAAAACACCATTACAAATAGATTATATTTAGAAAACAGAGCACGGAATAAATTTTTAAAACACCATTACAAATTCTGTTGGACCAAAGAAAACCTGTTTTTCGTACCTATATATATTGTGGATTGCAATATTTACAGATATATTTTAACTTCAATTAATTTAAAATGGGAATATTTACAACACAATTACAAATATTATGAACTGAGTAAATAAAGCACAGAGTAAATACAAAATTCTGTGAAATCAAAGTAAATCAATTTTATCGTGCATTTTTCTTGGATTGTATTAGTTACACGTATGATTGAACGCGAAAAAATTTTAAGTGTGAATATTTAAAACACCATTACAAATACATTATATTCATAAAACAAAGTACAGAGTAAATATTTACAACACCATTACAAATTATGTGGTACAGAAAAAATTCTGCTTTATTATGCTTATATCTATCTATCTATCTATCTATCTATCTAATTATCTATCTATCTATCTATATATCTATCTAATTATCTATCTATCTATCTATCTATCTATCTATCTATATATGTATATATATATATATATATATATATATATATTATATGTATATATATATATATATATATATATATATATTGGATTGCAATATTTATAGATATAATGGAACTTCAATTAATTTAAAATGTGAATATTTACAACATAATTACAAATATTATACATTGAGTAAGTAAAGCACAGAGTAAATACAAAATTCTGTGAAATCAAAGAAATTTATCTTTATCGTGCATACTTCTAGGATTATATTATTTACTTGTATAATTGAACTGCAAACAGTTTTAATTGTAAATATTTAAAATACCATTACAAATAGATTGTATTCAGAAAACAAAGCACAGAGTAAATTTTTAAAACCCCATTACAAATTCTGTGAGACCGAAGAAAATCTGCATTATCGTAATTATATATATTTTGGACTGCAATATTTACAGATATAATTGAATTTCAATTAATTTAAAATGTGAATATTTACAACACCATCACAAGTATTATGCAAAGAGTAAATATAGTACAGAGTAAATATGAAATTCTGTGAAATCAAAGAAATTCAGCTTTATCGTACATTTTTCTTGGATTGTATTATTTACACGTATAATTGACCTTGAACCAATTTAAACTGTAAATATTTAAAACACCATTACAAATAGGTTACAGCCAGAAAACAAAGCACAGAGTAAATACAAAATTGTGTGAGACCGAAGAAAATCTGCTTTATCGTGGCAATATATATTTTGGATTGCAATATTCACAGATATAATTGAACTTCAAGTAATTTAAAATGTGAATATATACAACACAATTACAAATATTATGCATTGAGTAAATAAAGCGCAGAGTAAATACAAAATTCTGTGAAATAAAAAAAATCAACTTTACCGTGCATATTTTTTAATTGTATTATTTACACAAATAATTAATCGACAAACAATTTTAAGTGTAAATATTTAAAACACCATTACAAATAAGTTATAGTCAGAAAACAAAGCACAGAGTAAATACGAAATTCTGTAGAATTGAAGAAAATTTGCTTTATCGTGCCTATATATATTTTGGACTGCAATATTTGCAGATATAATTGAACTTCGATTAATTTAAAATGTGAATATTTACAACACAACTACAAATATTCAGCATTGAGTAAATAAAACACACAGTAAATACAAAATTCTGTGAATTTAAAGAAATTTATCTTTATATTGCATATTTCTAGGATTGTATTATTTAGTTGTACCCATTAGAAATAGGTTACAGTTAGAAAACAAAGAACAGAGTAAATACGAAATTCTGTAAAAACGAAGAAAATCAGCTTTATCGTGCCCATATATATTTTGGATTGCAATATTTACAGATATAATTCAACTTCAAATAATTTAAAATATAAATATTCATAGCACTATTACAAATATTATGAATTGAATAAATAAGAAATACAAAATTCTGTGAAATCAAAGAAAATCAGCTTTATCGTGTATTTTTCTTGGATTGTATTATTTACACGTATAATTGAACTTTAAACAATTTTAAGTGTAAATATTTAAAACACCATTACAAATAGAGTACAGCCAGAAAACAAAGCACAGAGTAAATATTTAAAACACCATTACAAATTCTGTGGGACCAAAGAAAATCTCCATTATCGTGCCTATATATATGTTGGATTGCAGTATTTACAGATATAATTAAACTTCGATAATATAAAATGTGGATATTTACAACATCTATAAAATATTTTGCAATGAGTAAATAAATCACAGAGTAAATACAAAATTATGTGAAATCAAAGAAAATCACTTTATCGTGCATTTTTCTTGGATTGTATTAGTTACATGTATGATTGAACGCGAAACAAATTTAAGTGTGAATATTTAAAACACCATTACAAATAGATTACAGTAAGAAAACAAAGCACAGAGTAAATACGAAATTCTGTGGGACCGAAGAAAATCTGTTTTATCGTGTAATTGTTTTGGATTATATTATTTTTACAGATGTAATTGAAATTCAAACAATTAATAATGTGAATATTTACATCTTTATCATTACAAATAGCTTGCCTTGAGTAAATGAAGCACAGGATAAATACAAAATACTATGGGACCAAAAGAAAAAATAATAAGCTTTATCTTTATATAGACAGTATCGTTAAACATGGATTTCACTGTATATAGATCGTTATGTATATTTGATGTAATACAGAAAAATATCTTCTACGTTCAAACATAGAACATTGGAGATTTTACTCTGCCTGAACATTAACTGAACCTGTACTATTATAATATCATTATCTAGAACAATCACTTCGAACCATTTGGTCTGTAATGGGATTCAGGGCGATGTATGCTCCATCAGTTAGCCATATCGGATTTTTTTAGAAGAATCTATTAATTATTTTTGTTTGCGGTATATACAATAAGTATAACCATTATCTCTGACGTGATTTCTCTTATATGCTTTTATGGTAGTCATTTGCTACGCATTTCACGCAAGATTTGCCAGTGAATGTTACTTTAGATGGCTTCATTTCGCGATCATATGTCATCTTCATAACATAAAATGGATTCTGTGTTTTTCTATCTTTCGGATACTTATTTACTGCTATTAAACTCTTTGAATGAATCATTAAAGATGGAGTTTGTATGGGTTTCAAAAATTCATAAAATCGCCAAGCATCGAGGCATGTAGTTGAAAATGATACACCGAAATGGAAGGCTGTTAATCTAACGTTGACAAGAAACAATTTATTTTCTAGCGGAAAAAACTAAAACGACGAATATCGAGAGCAGTTTTATACCTTATGATGAATGAATTTTAGTACTCAGAAGTATTTAATGATAGCAATCAGGCTTTTGATTAAATATGTACAAGAATTGTCTGTTTCTATAAAATATCATCCGATATTTTTACTTGAAACAAAAATATCTTCATGTAAGGACAATAATATTATTATATAAAAATATTTATAATGTTTTAAAACTCTTGTTAGCTTATAAAACGTTTTAGTCTGGCGAACACAAAACGTCGTGGTAGAAAACAAACTACTTTTCACTCTCACATTGAAGATAAACCGAGGATCTTTTCACTTGACATCATTACTGCGTGCGGTCCATATGTGCAGGGTGTGCACTGCACACCCTGGCAAAATTATGAGGGACAATAATTTTCTGCATTTATGTCTACCTATCTTTCTGTGGTATATAATAAATATTATTTATAATATACTCAACTATTATGTTGATTTGTTTGCTTGTATTCCGCAGTGCGCGCGGTACTAGGTGCTGCACCACGTAGCGCGCAAACGAACATAGGAAGTTCTGATGTGTACGCACTGCGCATTAAATTGAAAATCACTCTTTATATGTATGGGCTACTGGAGAAGAAAGGCATACTATGACACTGAGGCAAGTGCAGCTATTTTTCTTGCACTTGGCATTCAGAATCATCCGAAGGTACGGTTTATTAAGCGTTGTATTACAGCGGGGACTTTTTTATTTTTGTTTTTCAACTGATTAACTGGCCATACGATTTTGTAGACGGTTAATGTTTAAATTTATATATTGTAAGATTTTGTTTTTATGGAAATATAAAAGAAGTATTTCATCAGTATAAAGTGAAATGTTTTAGAGTGGAAAATTAATTTCGGTGATGTATTATATTTATTGAAATAATTAGATGAAAAAATGCTGTTTTGTTTTAAAGAACCTAATTTTAACATAACATTCCAAATTTTACAATTAATTGTGTCTTACAGACAGTATATAAGTTATATTATGTAACACCATATCCCTGATTTTGTTTTTAAAAATTGTCAAGATGTTTTCTCAGAATATATGATTTCCAAATGTTAAAAACAATTAATAAATATAATTTAATCCACTGACCGAACTAAAAACAGTTCGCTCTATTGTGCCAGCATGCAGTGAAATTCTCTGCACCTGGAATAGACGATCGGTTTGTCGGCACCAATGAGCATCCGGATAAGGCACCGCAGCGGCGGTTGCCATGTAATGCTACGTTTGCTGAACATATAAGTTTTTCGTAGAAGCCCGAAACGTTGCTTTTTCGAAGCCAATATGATACCATACAACAAAAGACATGATTTTTGCTTCAGTGCTAGTAGAATTCTCATAAGTTTAGCTGTTTTTATAGTTATAACTCGACTACTTGTAGGTAAATATTTTATTTAATGTAATCTTTAAATTTATATTCATAATAAATAACCCTTTTCAGAATTTAGAACTTAGATGCCTCAATTAATGATTTATTGGAAAATCCATGTTCTCTGCACACCGTGCATGAAAACCTACCGCACGCCACTGCTTCTTCCATATCGTTTTTCAATCGAGAATAGAGCATAAATCTCACAAACATGCAACCTTGAAACATAGACTTTTGTTGAAGCATAATAAAGAGCCGCAGACCGCTAAACACCTTTTATTGTACACACCAAAATAATAATAATGATAATACTGATAACACAAAAATATATCTATCCTTATAAAGGTAATCTTCGGAGCACCTCGCCCGGTTGGGCATATCTCCAGTAAGCAAGGTAGGATATTTAACAAGAGAGCGGGTTCATAAAGTATATATTGTATACCAACATGCCAGTTACAGTAATGTTATAATACTATAGTAAAAAGGAAAATATATACATATATACATATAAAGTAAATATAAATTAACCCTTTGATGGTTTCATTTTTTTTTTCAGAATTTGGTAAAAAAAATGTCACATTTTTTACTGTATTTTTTTGTTTATTTTCCACTTTTAATATGTCATTAAAATTAACATTTCTAATGTTTTAAGCATTTATTACAACTTTTTTTCTTTCTATGAAAGCATCATAGAACTGAAGTTTACCTCTAGTCTCATCGATATCCAAGTTAATTTTTGAAATTCCAGTGAAAGCAAATCTAAGAGGTGGATCCGAAGGATTATTACAATTAATTTTAAAAAATTGTCTTGCTTGACTGATTCCATCTGTACTACTATCAGAGTCACTACTATTTAGATCAGCTAGTA
This sequence comes from Pardosa pseudoannulata, assembly GCA_032207245.1. Taxonomy (NCBI): domain Eukaryota; kingdom Metazoa; phylum Arthropoda; class Arachnida; order Araneae; family Lycosidae; genus Pardosa; species Pardosa pseudoannulata. The sequence goes on from CM063504.1 coordinate 7,982,119, forward strand.
AACATTCGCTATTATCATTTACGGATAATTCAGTTTCTGATTCCGAGTCACAGTTCGAATCATAAGAAATTAGCTCCATACACTCTGAATTATCCATTATTTAAAAGTAAAAATATATTATTCAACTCTTGCATCAATAAATTTATCAGGCTGTTAGTAAAATATAAACAGAAAGCTATACACTGAAAGATAACAATTTGTCTTCTGATACAAAACATGCGAAAAAAACAGCGCTTTTGAACCAACCAGAGTAGAAAATAACTGCAAACTATCATTTACTGGACATCTATACGAAAAATGTGTTACTAAAATTGGAAAAAATACTGCCGAATCAGAGCAAGCGAAATAGAAATTAGATTGCCCGTACGCCGTACAGGCAAATCAGTAAAGGCCCGAAAGCTGTGCCCGTACAGAGTACGGGCAAAACAGGGAAGGGTTAAAAAAGAAGTAAAAGAAGGGCTTAAGTAAAAACATCAAAAGTGGTTAAATACGATAAAATGCGAGTAAATATGATTAAAAAGAAATAAAAATGTCTGAAGAAATGAAAAAACAATAATAATAAGAGAATAGTACAGAAACAAAATTATAAATTTAGCATAAGTAAAATTTTACAGTAAGAAAGAGTGGCATATAAAAATAACATTATTATGCATCAGGCCTAGCCGAAGACATAGAGAGCTGTAGTAATGAATAGACAAAAGTATTTAGCTTAGATATTGTGTTTAAAGCATAAAAGTGCCTAAAAATAGTCATAAAATAATAGAAAAATACGAGGTACATTGGGCTTTTGTAGTTTTATAAAGATCCTGAGCCCAGCCAATGAAATTACAGACACAAGACAAAATTCATCAAACACAACCAATGAAAACACAAAAGGATCAACTAAAGAAGACCTCCTACGTCCGAGAAATCTATTACTTAAATAATAATAAGCTGCCAAGTCTCCAAGTGTGAGTGCGATTACATATTTCCATAACTTTAAACCAGCAGTCGACAAATTTATTAAGCTTGTGAGAATCTGTGCTCTTTATAAATCTTACTGTGAGTTACCATAAGAAACCACGACATACATATAAAACTTTTTTTAGACCTTAGATTTGTTCCTTTCTTATAAACATACATTTATGATAAATATGAAATCAATACCAGTAAAACTGTATATAACAAATTGTACATAACATAAAAAAGGAATGTAGTTAGTAATAAATTAGTGTTCTGAAGCATAGTTTAAAACATAGATAAACATAGTTTTCATCAGACTGAAATATAATAATGACAAATGAATAATGAAAATAAGGCACTATTTTAGATGTTCAACAATTTTTTTAAAATTTATTTTGTGAGAGTAGGTAGAAGTTGCCATTCAAATACAGGTGTTCAAATGTTCACCAGTCAATCAATAGAAACTTTACTCAGTTATGTAAATATGAAATTTCTTTTCATTTTTAAGCTAACCTAGACCGAATTTCGACTATTATCTTTAAGAACAATTATTTTTACTGTTAAAAGAAAGCGTTTTTAAAGATAAAGCTGTTATTTGATCGGTAAAAGCTAGATGGAAAAATTTCTTGAAAAAAGGAAGGAACTCAATTAAATCCAGACTAGCAGTAGTTTGATCCTTAGCTGAAAGCTGTATCCCCCATCGTGTGTGTGAATTAGATCAATCAGAGTGAGTATCAGGATTTGCCAGTTCAGTCAGAGTAACACAATAATTAAAATAAAAATTACATTAAAAGAAATAACAATTTGAACTTAGACATCAATATAAATAGTAAAGGGGTAAAGTAAAAAGTTATTAATAGAGAGTAGGAAGTTTAAAAAGGGATAGAGAGTTTTTATGCAGATGCAAGTATCAATTTTATAAAATTTTAATAATTTTTTGGGGTTTTCTTATTTTATATATTTTTTTAAATCCTAGGAAAACTAATTCCAATTTACAGCATTCAACTTTAATATTATTCAGGCGTCAGGAGTGTATACCAACTGGAAAAAGTAACTTTTAGCTCCTGCATCGACGTCTCAAGGTGGCGGTAACTGCACACCAAACAATTTCAATTTTAATATCGGATACTCCTCAACGACCACTTTGGTTAGCTAACCTGACGCACAGAAGCTGTGATCTATGAAAATATCCATATGAGCAGCTGGTAGCTCCTAGCCTACGGTTTGCTTATATCTGCTTTTAAAACCTTTGATATTTACATTGAAACTTTCCGAATAGAACTCAGAATATCCTCTCAGACTATAACCGTTTGAGGAGGAGAATACAGAATTATTTGGGTTGTAATAAATCACTTTATAAATGTTATATATGAATTTTACAAATGTGGAATAAATGATTTTTTTAATATTTCTTGCTGGAGGTTTAACTCCAAAAGTAGACCTTTGTACAGCTGAAAAATATGCTATTTTGATATTTTAGTTATATTTAGAAAACAATAACAAATTACTGTTAGAATGTTGTGATATTTAAATATTTAAAAAATTATGTGTCTTTAGAATAAGATTTTAATTTGGGGACATAAGATGAAGAAAAACAAATTTGTGACTTTTCCAATCAAAGTAAGTTTAAACACATATTTCAAAGGTAATAAAATTTAAGTGTAATCCCACAATCTGCAGTTAGTTTGAAGCATTAAAATTTAAGATGTCTTCTTCACATGTATTAAAAAAGAGAGAATGAAATTTATTAAATTTCAGTTTAGTGAAGAAATAGAAACTAAAGAATCTAGAACAGCATTAAAATTGCATCAGACTGACATCAAAGATTTGTCAACATTAGCTCTTTTGCTTACATGCATGTCTGTCATACATAACTACTAAGAATACTATTCTCGCTAGTTATCTTGCACAATAAAAATAATTTCTTTTTCGCCAAACATTTAACATTATAAAATTAATTTTTAAAAATGTCACTTAAACTTCACGAAATAAAATCTTTCAAATTACAGCAAAATTTCTCTTCTTCCACCATTTATCAATACGTTCCTTTAGTTCATTTTTTTAATTAAAAAGACTATTATTTTAACAATTAATCTTTATTTTATAAAATTTTGATGTATCAAGAATTTGTAATATTTTAGAGCTCATGTTTCAAGGGTTTCTTGCATAAGTCATGGTTTCGTTTACAAAAGCTATATATAAGTTTATGTTAAAAAATTTGGCATTTAAAAAACAAAATTATTTTATTAATTCTGTATAATTTTATTGCTTAAATTTAATTTATTAAGTTATTATATTTGAAACGAGAAAACACCAAATTTTTAGACAAAAATTGATATTAATAAAAATATGAGTATAGAATGTACATCTCATTGAATATCTCTATTTATGGTATCTTGCAACCTCTTCTTAATTAGTTTAATGTAACGTTTGCTTCCTATTTCAAATGAGAAAGTGTCACATAATTAGGTAAAAAAGGGAATTAATTAAAATATAAGAATGTAATCTACGTATCATTGACTATCTCTAATTACGGTATATTTCAACTTCTTGTTAATCAATTTTATGTAACATTTGCTTCCTATTTTCAAATGAGAAAATGCCACATAATTAGGTAAAAAAAGGGTATTAATTAAAATATAAGAATGTAATCTACGTATCATTGAATATCTCTAATTATGGTATATTTCAACCTCTTGTTAATCAGTTTAATTTAACGTTTGCTTCCTATTTCAAGGTTCTATTTCAAATGAAAAAGTGCCACATAATTAGGAAAAAACGATATTAATTAAAATATAAGAATGTAATCTAAGTATCACTGAATATCTCTAATTATGGTATATTTCATCTTCTTGTTAATCAATTTTATGTAACATTTTCTTTCTATTGCATGATTGTAATACTGAATGGATCTATTCTTATGGTGGAAAAAATAGTAAGAAGGATGAACTCTTGCAACCATTCAGGAGCGAGATTTTGCTTTTTTCCTTATTGGACGAACAGAAACGTTTTGCACCTGAGTCCTTATCATCGTGCTAACATTTTCTTAATACAAGATGAGGCTTTACTTTCAAGGAAAAAGTGCATCTTTACATATAGTATGCAGTGAAGGATAACATTCTATTATAGACTCAAGAAAAAAAGAATACTTCATGTAAATAAGCTTTGAATTTTTAAATCTTTATTTTAACAAAAGAATATAAGAAGCCTGATAGATGACAAACAGAATAAAGGTATATTAAACAGCTATCCATCATTTTAGAAATATTTCCTTAACTAATTAAGCAAATTAACTAAACCTCAAAGGTCTAAAAAGCCGGAATGTTACGAGAATTATTAGCATTAAATGGCATATGAAATTTGTTAAACAATATTAAACTGACAGGAAAAACTTAATCCATAATGATTAATAATTTATAAATTCAAATATGGCTCAATATTCTATAAAACATTTGCTCTCATCTCTTGGTATTATATGTATAAAGAATTACCTTGGCATTTTTATGCAGTAAAAAGGATCAATGTATAGCTCATTTTTATAAATTAAGGCCTGCGGTCATATTTAATATTTTGGGAAACAACAAAGAAAAAAAAGGTAACTCATAAAAACTATTAATTTATGCCAAGAAGGAAATGAATGGAAAGCTCAAAATTTGCGATAGTATATAGTTTTAGCAAATTATAACAGTAACAATTAGAAAAATTCAGCACTATATTGAAAATATACCTTTAATCAAAATTAAATTTTTCTATAAAATTGAGAATTTATATATTCACAGTGAAATATAATTTTGTTTTTTATAATTATGTATTATTATATTATTTTAAAGCAATTTGTTTCCAGAAACAAACTAGCTTATTTTCTTTTGTATATGTTAAAACGTCAAAAATTGATTTCAAGAATATCTACAAAAGCAAATAATTAGATAAATAATTGCTTTTTATTTTAAAATGTTACATTAATAAATAATACATAATAATAAATATTCCATTAATAATAATTTAAATACTAAATGTTAAATACTATTAACTAATGATAAAACACTTTTATCTGTGTCACAATTTATTATAAACTAGCAATTGTGCCCGTACTTCGCTACGGTGAACTTAATATATTACTTTTAAAATAAGATTTTTTTTCGTGCATAACTCTCTAAATTTGTCACGGTGCAGTTCGAGTCATTGGCATATTGTATATTTCTATTATAAGTGTATTATAACAATATTCAGTTTTAATACTTCAGTGTGCATTAAACCTGAGTTGTTTGTTTGGTTTGGTTTGGTTTGGTTTGGTTTGGAGCGCTACGGTCTACTGTTTTGCACACAAGGGCTAATGAGACCGGGACCTACAGTTTAAAGCCGATTCCGAACGGCTACAAACATCCATGCCCGCAGCAGGATTCGAACCCGCGAACTCCGGTTCCGAACAGTAGCGCTCTACCATTCGGCCATCGTTCGGCTGAACCTGAGTTGTAGATCAATAAGATGTAAAAGCGTGTGCAAAATAAGACTGCGAAAATTTGACGATAGTTTCGACTCTGGCTTTCTAATCATTCATATACCTTGCCATATTACGTAGTAGAATAGGAAGCAGAGGTTTTGACAGCAACGGTGCTCATTTTGTTGGTAGTAATAAATGTTGTCCACAAGTAATTAAATTTATGACAAACCACATGGTTTTGTATGAAACAGGAACACACATTCATATTGACAACCATATGAATATGAAGATTATGATATATGAGAAACCTATATAAAATGATAGGTTTTTATTTACCCACGAGAGTCACCGAAATTTGTACTTTGTGTTGTTAGAATATTGCTGATAAACATTTCATTGTAAAGTAAAAATTAACTCAGAATTAAATTTAAAATGAGTTCTTATATAAAAATTCTATAGATTGCGTCACGTAGAAATGAAAGTGAATCACTTTATATCTCAATTTCCAGGTCAAGTCGAATGGATACGGCGCAGACGATGTTTAAATAATATAAAATAAGAAATGAATAAATTAGATATTTAAAGTAATGACGTCATAATGATAAAAAAAATATCGTTTTCACCTATTTATTATGTGATAAATTGAAAATATTTATCTCCTGCTTTTAACCGAGGAAAACTGCGATTAAAACAATTGCTTGGGATGACGTCAAGTTGCTAGAAAATTGCCTCTCTCATTTAGTTATGATGCGATAAATTAAAAAATGAATCGTTTGAATTTAACCAGGGAAAATAATGCTTGGAATAACGACATGAAATGTTCGAAAAACGTCATGAAACGTTAAAAATTTACAAAAACCTTCCAGGGGTTATACCTAAGAATTTCCCAAATTTTCACGGCGATGGGATGCATGGTTTTTGAGTCTATCGAGTACATACAGACAGACACAAATTCATTTTTATATATATAGATTACAATAGAAATTGGGTTTAAAAATTCAAGTAAAAGAAATAAATATTAATTTATTTCTTTTATTAATTTATTAATTTACCACTCATTAGAGTGGTAAACATAGAAATTTGTGATATACAATTTTTTTCAGAAGCAGTTTCTTAAGGGTAAAGGAAAGGTAGAAGAAATGTTAGAAATTAGTTAAAAAATTAGGTACAAAATTTAATTACCAGATAAACCACACTATAATATATACAAACATATACAGTAGTTTACACCCTATATTTATATAAAAAAGCTTTCATATTATCAGAATGAGGAACTAAAAAACTCAAATTGTTCCTATATGACTTTCCTCCATTTTTTTTCTTGCGATTCAAGGGAAGTTTAATACTTATAAGAAATAAAAATAAGAAATTTATGCATATTTGTGCAATTAGCTTAAAAAGAAATGGAAATCAGAGAAGAATTTAATTTAAAGGTCAAAGATCTTTTATGGAACTAGAAAAATATTTTATTTCTGTTCTATATAATTTTAAAAACAATTGGATCTATCAAAAATGGAATAAAAAATGGAATAATTAATAAATAAAAATGTGAATTACAGAATGCAGAATATGTTCTCATGTTTAAATGTTATAACTTAATTGTTGAATTTAATTCTTTGATTTATTCATTTCTTTAGTATGTACTAAATTGTTTGATAAAGAATGGAAATCAGTAAGGCAAAGAAACAAATGGCTAGATGTTTCAAAAACATATTTTAATGTATGTTTTAATAATTTTTTTAAAATACTTAATTTGAAATTTTGAGTCAATATAATTTATACAAAATAACAAAAGGGTGTTTTTGCTTTAAGTTAAACAATTACCATTTAAACAATTAATTAAAACTTATTTTTAATTCAGAAAATTAAATATGAACGAACAAAATTAAAAAATGGAGAGAGAGACAGGGGGAGGGTAAAAGAGAAAAGAGAGAAGGATAAAAATGAGAATCCAGTAATTTTAGATCAGTTTTCTAGAACTGGTTGATAAGTAATTGATAAGAAATTGATAAGGTTGATAAGAATCAACCCTTTAATGCCCAGTGTCTTATTTTAAATATTTTTAAGAATTTTTATAGAAACAAGTTTTTTAAAAAAAATAGGTAGACGGTAATCTTATAAAAAAATCTACAAAATTTTCAAATAGTTTATCCCTATATGTATATCACATTCTTCTGTCAATTCTTCTGTCAGTGTGTCTGTAATAGACCTCCTAAAAGGCTGGACTAGTTTTGATGAAATATTGTGTATGTAATTAAGTTGATTCGAAAATGGTTTAGATTCACAATTTAATCCGATAAATTTTTTTTAATTAAAAAAATGCAGAATTGTGAGCTTGTTGAGATTATTATAATGCCGCTCGAACCTTTCGCTGCTAACGTGTTTTTGGATCAGTGGTCAGTGCAATGGCCTGCAGTGTGGTAAGTTTCAGGATCGAATCCCCGTGCAGGCGGTGTGATCGATTTAATCTAATTACGTCTGTGATTACTTTTTTTTTTTGATTAGTGGTGTCAAGTATTTTTAAAATAATTTTTTCCTTACTTTTCCATCAAAACGGTCAAATTTGTAAATTATTTAAAAACATTTTACAATTTTTGGATTTGCAGCGTTAAAACAGCACAACGTGTGTCAGGTCGTCTAGTATTAATTATAAATTTTCTTTGCATTGCACTTTATGATTTTTCGAACAGTGCTTATAAATTTACTTTTCGGCAGTTACATAGACTGAAATCATGATAAATTACTATACCTATCATAAAAACTCTATTTTAAAGTACATTTTATACATGTAATACCAAATAAATCTTTTTTTAAATACATTTTCATAAATGGCATCCTATGATTTTTAAAACGATAGCTAATCACTCACATGACGTGCTATAGTAATCAAAGTTGCTAAAACTTTTTACTTTATTCTGTACAGTCCATAATAACTGAGATTCAAGACAGAAATCACTATGTATTAGTAGAAATCACTCGGACATTAAAGGATAATATAAAGAAAATAAAAAATTCTACAGGTGTGAACACAATTTGAGCATTTAGGCATAACATCTGGAAATGTAGTCTAGAAATATAATATTATTGATATTGGAATATGGCACATCCACGGACTTCCATCCCTATAAAAGACTTCGACTGTTATAGGAATGGTGACCAAAACTAGCAGAATGAAGAGTTACCAAAAACTAGTCACACATTCTTTGACTGCCACTGTTGATATTAAAATATCTTCTCTTATAAAAAGATGTACATACGGCTCGCAAGCCATGGACAGCAGACGCCTGTTACAGGAATGGAAACCAAAGTGATGGGTTACAAAAAATTAGACATACATTCTGTGATTCCACCAGATACCACTGCAGATACTAAAATCTCTTCGCCAGAGCCGCATATGGCTCGTAAGCCATAGAGTAACGATGCCTGTTATAGGAACAGAAACTAAAACTTAAAGGGTGATGTGTTACCAAATATTTGACATACAGTTTTTACTGCGAGACTGTCACTGTCGATATTAAAATCTCTTCGCCTATGAAAAGAACCGCAAGCGGCTCGCGAGACTTGGACTTTCACCCTGTAACATCCAAGGACCTACATCTCTTTAACAGGCATCGAAAACGACTGTTATACGGATGGAGACTAAATCTAGCAGAGTGATGGGTTATCAAGAATTGGACACACATTCTTTGATGTCAAAAAACTACCATTGTTGACATTAAAATATATTTGCCTATGAAAAGAGCACCTGAACAGCTACTTAAACGAATGTAGATATGAAACGTTAAGTTCTTCAAAACTATTCCCTAATTTTGGAACCACTTATTCTATGTTGTACTTATGGCTTTATTTTATGAAAAGCACCGTAAGAATTAAAAACTATTATAAAATTAATAAATGAGAAATTTTTCATTAGCTTAGTGCATGGATAAGCTCCCACATAATGCTATACATAGCATTTTTAAAAGACACATATTACCTGAAATTAAAAAAGACCATAAAAACGTTTTCAAAGGACCATATGAACCAACCAATGACTAAGTGGTAGAGTATTTTTCTTCAGTGACGGAGTTAGCGGGTTCAAATACCATTGCTGTTAATGATGTTTGTAGCCTTTCGGAATTGGTCTTTAAGCAGTAGGACCTGGTACCATTAGCTCTTGGGTAGACAAATGATAGATCGTATAGCATAAAACGGCAGCATAATGTAGCTAATATTTTTAGATCGAAGTCTGCGTAGGAAGTTGCTAGTGTTGCATAACCATTAACCATAAAGCTAAAAATATACAAAACTTATTTTAAACATTAAATTTATCAAAGATTTAAATGGAGAAAATAATTTTCCTACACAGAAGGGTCACCGTTTAGTTACGCTAGTCATAAAAAGCAAATCAAAATCAAGTGCTTCAATAGCATCCTTCTACCGAACATTCGAAGTTCATACTGCAACTAGTATGCATTCCTATAGAATCCTGCACGTTGGGTTCTTAATAAGTTCATCAAGATCCATAATAAAGAATGTGCGATTATCACACAGAAATATTTATTGCAAAATATAGAGCAGTATTTCAGCAATGTCTTAACACAATAATCACGTGAATTAAAACATTGATCATAACGTGGAATAGGTTTTTGTAGTTCAGTGTTATAGACGTCTCCCACATTGGAATGAAGCTAACATGTTACACTTGTTTACAGGTATTTGTCAACGGTGACTGATTAGATTTGTCTTCTGGTGAAAGAACAGGAAAATGCTGGGATCAAGATCGGGACGATAGGGAGGAAGTCTGTCATCGAGAATGTAGGGCTGGCCGCAGTGCTGGACATTTTGTCTAACGCCGCAAAACCTCGACACCAATGACGAACCATCTGCTTGTTAATCGTATCCGGTTTATCCACTAAACACAACTGAGGATAGATTTCGATTAGTGTAAATTTCTGTACATTCAAAATCTGTCGGCGTGCGATGAAATGAAAGCTGACACCTTAGTGTACTATAATGATGCTAATTTTGAGCGATTAGAAATTTTAAACTGCTGCATATGATACTTTTACCTTCCATTTACCCGTCTTATGAAATGGTATTTTGTTCCTTTTGCAGTGCTATCTGTCAATATGGAACGTACATTCTGGACCACCTCGTATGTCCACGCATATTATCTTTGTTCCATTAAAATGTTGTCTTATCTTCACCAATCTCAGTGCTAATCACAAAACAACAAAATACAGATTGAAAAAGCAATCGCTGAGAAAATCGCTTAGTTCTAAAACGATTTTGGTTTCTGTGAAGTCATAAGATTGTAAGAGTTTATGGTTGGTTGGTTGGTTGATTGAAGTTTAATGGCGCTAAATCCTCTAGGGACAAACTGCGCCAAACAAGATGAAGAAATAAACTAAAGACGAAAGTTAGCAAAAAAAAATTGACAAGAGAAAAAATTACAGGTTCAAAAACAGATTAAACAGATTAAACTAACTATAAAAAATAACATTCAACAAAAACACAAAAAAAATTAAGTTATATACAGATTAACAAGAATTGAAAATTGAAAGATTAAAAATTGAAACACAATCAAAAATCAAATTTCAGCATAAAAGCCAGTTTCACGAAGAAAGGGGAACAAGTTTGGGTGTGGAGTTTCCCCGATGATTAAATTAAGATTAGGCGATGAATTACCAAAAATTTTATATACATTGATTTTAAACGATTACAACAGGTTAAAATATGTGCGACAGTGTAAGGTGTCTTGCAATACGCACACTGTGCAGGAGATTCACCTAGCAAAACATGTGCATGGGTGAGTCTGCAATGACCCACACGTAAACGAGTGAGTATTACGTCATGTCTCCTAGATGGGAGTTGGGGCCATTTAGTTATTTTTGTTTTAATTTCCCGCAGTTTATTTGAAGGAATGTTATCCCAGGAGATCTGCCATTTATTGTGTAAAAGATCTTTGATGTAATTTTTCAAGTCAGGATAAGGAAGACCAGTGTTGAGAAAGTCACTTGCAGACCTGGTAGCCATGTCCACAAGTTCATTACCTTTAATGCCGACGTGAGAGGGAACCCAGCTAAAAACTAGCGAGATTCCCATGGAAGTAAGGTTAGTTATTGAAGTGAGAATTTTGAAAATAACAGTATTATTACACTTATTTGATTGCAATGAATTTAAAACACTTTGGGAGTCTGTATAGATAATAAAATATTTACTATTGAAATTCACCAATTCCTCTAAAGCCTTCAAGATAGCAAAGGCTTCAGCAGAAAAGATGGAGAGTTTAGGGTGAAGTCTGTAGCTATTGATTTGATTTTTAATAAGGTATGCACAGCTCACATAGTTTGAGGATTTTGAACCATCTGTGAAAACAGAGGTGTAATTTTTATAATATTGCTTGTGATCTTCAAAAATTTGTTGATAAATGATATTGCAAGTTGAACTTTTGTCAAATGACTTAAAGGGGTTTATTATAGTAAAAGTAGGAGTGTGCCAAGGATGTATTCCAATAGCTGTGGGTATTGTATCTATATTTTCTAAGTTAAGATCTCTTAAAATTTCATTTATCCTTCCCTGAAACGACAGAACACAAGATGGTCTAGCATTGTATAATCTCTTAAGGTAATAATTGAGTGTATGTTCATGAATGGGATGGTTGATATAAGATGACATTCTGAAGTAGTACTGAAGAGATAACATTTGTCAACGTAATTCAAGAGGAGCGTCACAGCAGTCAACGTAGAGACTTTCTACGGGAGATGTTCTAAAAGCTCCCGAACACAATCGAAGAGCGGAATGGTGAATGGTATTCAGCTTTTGAAGGACGGAAACGCGTGCTGACCCATATACAGGACATCCATAGTCCAGTTTTGAGCGGATGATGGCATGGTAGATCTTAATAAGGGAAGTACGATCAGCTCCCCATGAGGTCTTAGAAAGGATTTTGAGGATGTTGAGCTTCCTTTCGCAATTTTTCCGCAAGTTTGTGATATGGGGTGCAAAGGTAAGTTTTTTGTCAAAAATGACGCCGAGAAAATTCACCTCATTCACAATGTTGATGTTATTTCCAAGAAACTGGATCTCTGAATCAGGGTGCAGACCTCTTTTTTTGCAAAAATGCACACAACACGTCTTTGAACTTGAAAAGCTGAAACCATTCTCGCTCGCCCACTTACTGATCTTGTTAACTGCAGTCTGGAGTTGTCTGTTAATAAATCTCGTATCCGCTCTTTCACATGAGATATGGAGATCGTCGACATACAAGTTTCCATTAACAGAGGGAGATATCTCGTTCAGAATCCCATTAATTGCTATAATAAATAGGGTAACACTCAAAACGCTTCCCTGAGGAACTCCTTCTTCTTGAATAAAAGTGCGAGAAAAGGTGTTTCCTACCCTAACTTTAAAATTTCTTAATGCTAAAAAGTTCTGTATAAAAATAGGCATATTACCACGCATTTCTAAATCGAAAGCTTCTGTAGAACCCCATGACGCCAAGTGCGGTCATATGCCTTTTCTATATCGAAAAAAACAGACACCAAATGCTTCCGTTTAACGAAAGCATTCCGGATTCTGGTTTCCAACTCCATTATATTATCTAACGTGCTCCTTCCACGACAGAAACCACTCTGAAATTTGGAGAGGCAGTTATTTTTCTCTAGGTAGTATATCAGACGAACGTTTATCATTTTTTCAAGAATTTTGCATAAACAGTTCGTCAGAGCTATTGGACGGTAGCTGAGAGGATTCGATGGGTCTTTTTCAGGTTTTAGAATAGGGATAACAATAGCCTCTCTCCACGAGGAAGGAAAGCTATGTTCTCTCCATATTCTATTGTAAAGTTTAAGAAGGTTGGACATCGAAAGTGAAGATAGTTTTTTTATCATTTCGTAGGAAATATTATCAGGACCAGCAGAAGATTTATGGACTTTATGAAGGGCTCTGTTAAGTTCTAAAATGGTAAAATCAGTATTATAGGGAAAGTTAAGCGTAGTCTGAAAGTTGATTGGTTTATCCTCGACTAGGTTTTTGAGTTTTGTAAAAGAGGCAGCGTAATTTGAACTTGAAGAAATATCAGCTAAAGATGAGGCTATTGTGTTGGCTATGTCATCAAGAGAAGCTATTAGGTTATAATTATAATTTAAAATTTGGATTTGGTTGTTTTGGTAAACGCCAGAACAGCGCTTAACTTTTACCCATAAATCTTTACTAGAAATTGAGGAAGAGATACTGCTAATATAGTTCACCCACGAATCTCTTTGACTACGTCTTAAAGTGCGGCGGAAAATACTTTTGCATTTCTTGTAATTTGTAAAATTCTCCGTCGTAGGATGTCTTTTAAACACGGAAAACGCTTTTCTTTTTTCCTTATAAGTATTTTTACACTCTTGGTTCCACCATGGCTTTGTTTGCTTTTGAGGACGGCAGGATGATTTTTTAATAGAAATGTCAGCTGCAGAAATTATTGTTTCAGTTATCTGATTAACTGCTTCATCAACGGTATTATTGTCGACCATGTCTGCAGAGATATTGGCTAGGGTACGGAATTTATCCCAATCAGCGGAACCTAGAATAAAACGAGGAACACGCTGATTGGCATTGGAAACATTATTGTGAGTTAGGATAATGGGAAAGTGATCACTATTATAGAGGTAGGAATCTACTGTAAAATTCCAAAACGGAAAAATTTGAGGGCTGGATAATGCTAAATCTAGGGAATGAAAGGTTCTTGTAGGGGAATGGAGGTAAGTATGTTGGTTTGTATTGTAGATGCACAGATCATGGTCGGATATCAGTTTTTCTATTTGACGACCCCTTTTATTAAGGTTGGGGTTACCCCACAATGGACTGTGGCCATTCAAGTCCCCAACAATAATAAAAGGGACTGGAAGTTGAGTAATAAGGTTATTAAGAGTGCTGTGAGAGATGATATTATTTGGAGGTATATAGAGGTTACAGACAGTTATAAGAGAGTGTATGTGTACTTGAACAGCAACTGCTTGGAGGTCAGTATTAATGTTTAAAGTTCTGAAAGGGTAGTCATGAGAAGTGAAGAGGGCAACACCACCACAAACCCTGCCCCCTTCTATGTAGTCTTTTCTGATAGTACTGTAACGTTTTATTTTGGATGATTTATTGCTGTCAAGAAGGGTCTCTTGAAGTGCAAAACAAACAGGATGGTATTTATTTACGAGGTCTCTGATATCAGAGACGTGACTTTTGAAGCCATGGCAGTTCCAAGACAAAAGCGTCATTGTAAAATTTGGAGAGGAAAAGGATGGAAATTATGCAGGTTGGGTCTTAGCCCACATGCCTTCAGAGTCCGATTGATCTGTCAACATATCCTCTTCGGAAGTGACATAACCTTTTATTGAATCGTCCTCAGCAACTGGACGATTTTTTAAGAAGTCTTTGCTCGACAATTTAGATTTGAAAGGTTTTTTGGAGGTATCGTCATCGTCGAAATCCTCCAGTAGATTACTTTTATTTTTTAATTTTTCTTTTAATCTTGCAGCTGTAATCTTTTGATGTTTGGGCGTCTTTTGCTTAGATGGAAAATTGCTAATCTTAGATTTAGATATAAGCTTATTTGAAACTTGGGTTTTTGGGGTTAATTTACTTTTAGGTACGCGTTCATTTAATGGTTTGGGTATAATTACGTTTTCAACTGTAACAGGTTTATTTTCAATTTTTGAGGGTGAATGACGAGGAAGTTTAGGACTATTGGGGATGGATGGCTTATTTTCAGTTTGTGTGCTTATTGATTTACATTGCTTCACTGCTGCAGCAAAAGTAATTCCAGGTCTTGGAGTACGTTCCTCAATGCGTTTTCTTGCTTCTGGATATGATATGTTTTCTTTAGCTTTAATAGCTTGTATTTCTTTCTCCAGTAGCCACTTAGGGCAAGAACGGGAATAAGCAGGATGGTCGCCTTTGCAGTTGATGCATTTAGGTGTAGATTTGCAATCAACGCCGTCGTGGCCAACTTCTGCACAACGAGGACAGGTAATTGATCCACGACATGATGTTTTTGAATGTCCAAAACGTTGGCATTGGAAACAACGCAATGGATTGGGGACAAATGGACGCACAGGGCATCTTAGGTATCCTGCTTTAATGTGTGATGGTAGTGATGGTGTGTTAAATGTAAGAATTAGATGTTTGGTGTTCAGTATTTTCCCGTCACGACGGATGGTGATACGCCGTACTCCACATACATGCTGCTCTTTTAGACCTTCTAAAATCTCTTCCTCTGGAACATTATAGAATTCTCCCTCAGAGATAACTCCTCTACTGAAATTTAAAGTACTATGAGCAGTAACTGTTACTGGGATATCCGCAAAGTTTGTGCACTTTAAGAGACTTGAAGCTTGTTTTGAATTTGCAACCTCAATAAGCAAGACGCCTGATCTTAATTTTTTGACAGCTTTAACTTCTCCAACAGATGATGAAATGCATTTATGTACGAGAAAGGGAGAGACAGCCGAAAAACTTCCCTCCTTTCTCTGTACAGTAAAAAATTTAGCTTGACTTTTATCAACACAAACGTTTTCGTGCCCCTTTTGACCCAAGGGGAGAGGTTGTGGGGGGATTGAAGATTCCATAATGAAAAGGAAGTTGTTCAGATCCCGGCGGCACCACCCACCATGGAGCCCAACAAGGGGATGCTAAACGCTCCCAAAAAGGGACATAAGGACGCACCAGTGCTAACCGGGATCTATACGCGCACAGCTACCCCTTAAGCAGCCTCGACCCATTAAAGTGCCCAGCAGGTAACCGATTGCTTGGCCCAGGCCAATGACAAAAGTCGTCCGACCAGCCGATTGATGTAGACGGGACCATTCTACACCACCCGTTTACCCGAAGCAGGGGCCAAAGTAATGTGTTGGTTTCCCTCAATTACCAGGATCCCCCTTTCCGGGGACACGGGTCTCCACGCACGGCAAACACGTGGGTGGTTACCAAATCGCGAGATGTTGTGTTCAGAAAGGAACACAACATATCGCGATAAGCCCTCACCTCCGAAAAGGTAACCACAGCGAGGGAGAAAGGAAGAGAAAAGGGAAGAGAAGAGGAGAAAGAAAAGAAAAGGAAAAGAACAAAAGATCGCTGGGGTACCTCGGGATTGCGACACCCGTGTTTACCTAAAGTAGGTAAACCCCCTGAGGGGGTAAGAGTTTATGGGATTAACAAAATCTTAGGTGAGACGAGAGACGATACGGCAAACTGTATCACATTTGAGTTCAAATAAAGCTGATATTTGCCATTTATTTTTATATTTGGAGAACCAGGTAATTTTACACAAAGTTATGCAATATGAGATCACTCTGGAACTAGTTGCCACAATATGGTACTCTAAACCATCCTATTATTTAACCTGCGTGAAAATGAAAGATGAGAAACACTTAACCCATCCACCGGCCACCCTCCCCACCTTTTTCCCTTTCAAAACAGTCACCCTTTTCGTAAATTCCAGACGGAACTTATTGTACCATACTAGAGTTGCCGGTTTAAAAGTTACTTTTAAATTATTGCAGTATAATTTAAAAGTAGGCTACTTTTAAATTATTTTCCCTGCAAGGTAATGGAGTTCCGTTACTCAAAATTAGTTTCTTTCATTTATTATCGCTTTGCAATATTTTTTTTCTCAAAGGTGTGCGATACGAGTTATACGAGTGCGACCGAGAAGGGGTCGACAGGTCCGTTTTCGAACAGGAATTCGCTGTCGAACCCCCGTCGACGTGTCCGTTCAGTGGGTTAATTGACTAATGTATTCCATATCCATAGTAATTTTACTTCAAAAATTTAAAAATGAATAAAATTTCAAATTTATTTTACTAAAAATCTTTAAAAATATATTTACTAATTTCACTTAATGGGGAAAATATCAATGGAATGTTTAAAACAAATAACAAAGAAAGCCAAATGTTTTTACCTTCGTTTGGGAGTTCCCTTTTTAGCTACAGAATGTAACTCAATTTTATAAATAAACTTCCTTATATGTACAATGAATTTTAAAAAAATCTTTTTAGCGTTTGTTAGTTGTTTTATATTTTTATACTAGCTTCTAGTTTCTGCTAGATAGCGTTTTTTAACAAAAAACACAAATAGGCATTATATAATATGATAAGGTGTTTTTTATAAACGTTGTTAAAAAGGTTTAATGCTGAACAAAATTTAAACTATGTAACACAAAGAACAAAAATTCTGCTATTACCTTTTTACCTTGCTCTTAAAGATAAAATGAATATTTTTTATGTTCTGAAATATTTTACATTAGCATATGTATTTTTATTGTTTTGAGTTTATTCTACTTAATTTTCCCCCAAAGAAGTATTTGTTTTATACTGTATACTCTCATTAAAAGTGTGAAATAATGACTTTTAGTTATGTATGTTGTATTACTGAAGGAAAAAAGGTTCAGTTGAAAGAGTTTTTTAGAAGTTACATATTAATGCAATATAAAGACAACTTTAATTAGATTTTACGTAAGCATATCACAGTTAAAAACACATTTTTCATTAATATTAACCCTCTAAGTGGTTCTCACGTACAATTCCGCCAAATCGATGATGTCTTCAAAGCGGTTGTCACGTACAATTTTCGACCTCCAAAAACATTCCGAAAATGGATGTAATGTACATTTCTGCCAGCGTTTGAGGTAGGGGGTCAGGTCGATTGTTTAGAAATGCATCCCTCTTTGAATGACATTTATTGAGGGATGCACCCCTACTCCCTGAGGCACAAAGACTCTGATAGCTTTTCGTGGCTTTGTAAATCTCTATTTCGAAGTATTTCGTTTTCGGTAACAGATGTATCTCTAATTGCATACTTAAATATCTTGGATAACTTTCGTAAAAATATATAAATAATTCTCTTAAAGAACATTTTTATTTGTACTTTTAGAATCCCTTATTTCTTATGGGATGCTCTTCGAGACTTGACGAGTTTTATGTGTACTAAAAATTAACATTGTATAATATCTATTTATAACCGGAAGTAATGGGACAATAACGAGGGTGGGTTTTCCGTATTCCATTCTAGTTGACAAAGGTCGAAGGAAAAAATCATAGAACGCTTTGGCCACTGACACAGTAAACATTTAGCTTATTTTTTGAGACTTTTTTTTAATCGGTGTGTTCCACTTGGAGGGTTAATATTAACCTTACTTTATCAATGTAATTACTACACTATGCTTTTTTTAAATGCACATGTATTATATGTAAGGCCTCATGTCTTTAACTTTAGCCATTATGCATAGCTTATATACCATGATTTCAAGCTTTAGAGAAGACATAAACTGCGATTTTGGATCGATGCCTAAATATAGTAACATCCAAACTTAATAATCTCTGATTATAAATGACAAATAGTAACATTTTAATGAGTTACAACTAAAATATTCCACATTCGAGTTTACAAAGCCCCAGAAAGATGAAATATTTATAAATTTCCTAACTTCTAGATTTTTAAATAAATAATGAATTTATTCTAACTATGTGGCTTGGGTTTACAGCATAAATTTCATCAAACGTCAAACATCACTTCGCATTCCCCGAAATTCTATTACTGTAATCAAATAAAGGTTGACGAAAATTATGAAAAATGACTAGAATAGCTTACAGAGAATTGTTAGAGATGGAATGTTTAAATGTTTGTACTCTTTTTTTTTTGTTCTACAGAGTCCCATTACAAATTTTTCTGGCTTAGAGATTTTTCATTAATCGATTTGAAATATTTTTCTACCTTAAGAGAAATTTGTAATGAATGTTTTTTGCGGAACGTGAAGCTAATAAACTGAATGGCTTCAAAGGAGATACAGGGTGTCTTTAATCAACCACCCCTACTTTAAAATTGCCGAACTATTGTTCAGAAAATTATGAAAAGTTGTGTAAGACATAATGAAGGGATGTACATTTTTTGAGTGGGAAAATAGCTTATTTTCCCAATCAGATAGCGTTTTAGATGAGTTACACATTAGCCAACATTTATTGTAGTTTAAAAAATATTGCAAGACATGTTAAATATGACGGCCATCATTTTCAGATACCGTTAGAAATCGTATGCATGTTCTGCATTGTGTCCGATGAAATGATAAAAACATGAAGTAAAATGCTGTCTTTCAGATAAGGTAGAATTTTTGGTTTAACGAAATTGACTAGAAGTTTCAAATCCCTCCAAAGATAAAAGACTAGATGAAGTTCCTCCCTGCATTAGCCTTCCTATTAAGAACGTTCTCAAAAATCCTTTCTAAGAGAACGTGTCATCAGCTGCCACTTTCCTATAGTGTTGCCACTCCCCAATCCCCAAACCTCAAAACATGCAACTTTTGGATTTAAGGATATTTTAAATATCTAGTCAGTCATATACTAAGAACTAAATTTGATCTGAGAGAGAGCATTTTCCCGGACATACTATGGTCAAAAGTAGAACAAGTTGTCTTTCGATTTGGAAAGGTAGCTGAAAATGGTGACCATCATATTGGACAT
>CM063504.1:8006978-8029478 GCA_032207245.1 Pardosa pseudoannulata
GAGATGTTGCTCATGAAAAACGTCTAGTGTCGAACTGTTCGTGACTAAGGTAACAATGTGTCATGTTGCGCAGAGTAGAATAGGGAATAAAAATATACCAGATATTTGTTATCTTACGTTTTATAGTTTGTGCCGCGTGAGCTAGGTCAGCAAAGGCACCGATCTCGTCATCAAAAGGTTGAGGGTTCGAGGTTCATGTCGATCTAAGATCCACCGTGTTCGTTAAGTAGATTAGGAAACGTAAATTATATTCGTGGTCATAATGTCCTCCAAGTTCTCAATCAATACCTCTGGGGGTGTCAGGTCAACTCTGAGGGTCTTTTGCTTGGTCCTTGCGTCTAAATTACGGCATTCGGTCACAGTTAAATGGAAAAATAATTATTCGAAATATATATAAAGAAATTATTTATAGACTCACTAATACGAGTCTGTTCTATAAACTGCATAATACGTCTATCCATTCACTAAAGTCACTATTTAATATATTGCATCTAATTAAAAAGTCAATAATTATATTACGTTTAGTGTTACGATGTAAACATGCATTCCAAGAAACAACTCGTTTAATTTTAAAGAAATAGCTATCACGTTTAACGTATAACTAGCATATAGCCCGTCATATGACGGAATCAGTAAAATTTTTAATTTTCCAAAATTCTAAAGTACCTTATGAGGCAGGTAAAACATAGTTTGTTGTTTGGCTGAAAATTATCTTGCAACAAAAAATAATCGATGATTCAGTTTAAAATTATCACTTATGTACCTAATTTATTATTTAAGCCGAATATAAAAGAAAAATTTTTTTACGTAATATCTTAGTTCAATGATAAAACGTATGAAAATAAGGCATAATTTAAATAATTTAAAATAAGAAATAATTCAATGAGATGGTGTAAGGAATGACGTCATAATGCTAGAAAAATATTATTTTTACCTATTTATTATGGAACAAATTGATAAATTTAATCGCCTGCTCTTAACCGGGGAAAATAGGAGTTGAAATAATGGCTTTAAAAGCTCGAAAAGATGGGAAGGGGTGGATTTCGAACGTTTTAAAGAAGGCAGTATTTTTCGCTGTGATATGAAGCATATTTATACCAATTTATTTTAGAATCGGATCTATAGTTTAGGCGAAGATAAATATTACTCTCTTTGAATTTTGCTAACTATGGATGTCTCTATCCATTCCAGGTCCAACCGCTTCATAAAATCGAGGACAGACGTACAGATAACTTAGGCTATTATTATAATGGGGATTTATACTGAGCTTTACGGAGTCACGGTAGCTCATTAGGTACAGGCATCGATCTTGTAACTGAAAGGCTGCGGGTTCGGGGCTTGAGCCGGCCTAAGATCCTCAGTATTCGTTAAAGGTGACTAAGGCACGTCAAATAGGTTCGTGATCACAATGTCCTCCAAGTTCTCAATTAATACCTCTGGGGAGTGCAAGCCAACCCTGGGGGTCTTCTGCTTAGTCCCTGCTTCTAAATTACGAGGACCCAGCAGGGGTAATGTTAAAAGAGTGCGTAGCGTACCTTAAGCTACACGTGCTCCCCGGGTGGGGCTAAATGGGTAACAGCTTCGCAGCCTTGTTTTGGCATAAAGTCATAGAGTGCTTGTATTGCCAGCTGGGTAAGGAAAAAAACTTTGATACATCTCTAACTGTTGGAACCTTATATTAGTAACTCAATCGACATCCACAATACGTGGTAATCTACTTATACATTGCGAACATTGTAAGAGTGACCAATGAATCTGCGGTTTATTAATCAGAAAATATCAGAATTTTAATTAAAGATCTTCGTTTCTATGTATTTCGTTCCAGGCTATGTTACTGCTGAATGTCTTTTATTATGATAGTAACATTTATATTTATGCAAATTAATACATGTAAACATAAGTGCTGAAAAGAATAGGAATTCAAATGATTTATGGTTATAATTCGTATGTTTGTATAAATCTACCAATACAGTATAAGCACATTTAATATCTATTTACTTGCACTCTTATATCCAACTAACTAAACTCCTTAGCATAACTTAAACTACTCGTGCTCTTCGGTTGGTGTTAAATAGGTAACAGCTTGGCATTAACGCATATAGTGCCTGTATTGCCAACTGCGTGAGAAAAAACATGTTGTAAAGTTTTCAATTTTTCTAATGACGATTCTTATTACAAAATAACACTTTTATGAGTTACTTGAGTTAGAATTTTAAAAATTAATGTTAATATATATTGTTCCTACGAATTAAAACCATGTGAAAAGTTGACATATAAAATAAAGTCAGAATATCGCGTTCTTTCTTTAAGAGGATACATCACCTTTAAGCAACATTAAATAGAAGATTTTTTCTTATCTTTATTCTTATCATATCTGTTTCAATTATTATCATAAGTGCATGAGATTTTCAGCATTTATTCTCAATTTTTTATTTATTATTTCTGCTAAATTTATTACATTTCTAAAAAATTAGAACTTTTTAACTTACTGTGCTTAGTCTTACATCAACATAAAGTGAGTTTCAATGATAACTTTGGATTTTGTGTAAAAAATAACTATTACGTATGATGCTCCATTTATTGAAATTTTTAAAGAATATGAAGGAGGAGGAAATTAATGGAGATAACAACAAATATATCGTTGCAAGCTTAAATATTTAATATAGAATTCGTAGGAATTAGCTTTACATCTCTCAACATCTGGAGAGAATAAGAGTGAACAGCTTACAATACAAAAACGGCAGAATGAATAAGAATAATGTCTCGAGATGCCATCAGGAAAAAAGGAAAAGTCAGAATTAAAATAATTGCATTTATTTTCTTGCACGAGGTAATATTTTGAGTTACGTCGCCGCAAATATATCAGAAGTATTATAAAATAGATTGAATTTTCAAAAAAGCTAAAATAATGTTTAAAAATTCTATCTCAAATATTATAAATACAAAATGAAATAAACAGCCCCCTTAAAATAGTTAAAATTAGAGACTCGTGAGTCGCGGTATCTCAGTCACCAAAAGCAACGATCTCGTAATTATAAGGTTGCGGGTTCGGGGTTCAGACCGCCCTGAAATCCACCGTGTTCGTTAAAGGTGACTAGGGCACGTAAAATAGGTTCGTGGCCACAATGTCCTCCAAGTTCTCAAACAATACCTCTGAGGGTGGCAGGCCAAGCCTGGGGGTCTTCTGCTTGGTCCCTGCAGTAAAATTACGAGGACCCAGCGGGGGGTAATGTTACTCACGTCCGTAGCATACCTTATGCTACACTTGCTCCCCGATACGTGCTGAATGGGTAACAGTTTCACCACCTTGTATTGGAATTAACGCATATGGTGCTTGTATTGGCAGCTGCGTTAGGAAAAAAATTGTTTGCATAATTTTCAATTTTTCTAACGATGATTCTTTTTACAGAATAACACTTTTAAGAATTACTTGAGTTAGAATTTTTAAAATTAACTTAAATATATATTGTTCCTACGAATTAAAACCATGTGAAAAGTTGACATATATAATAAAGGCGGAATATCACTTTTTTTCTTTACGGGGATACATCACCTTTAAGCGACTTTAAATAGATTTTTCTTCTTATCATATCTTTTTAAATTAATATCATAACATGGGATTTTCAGCATTTATTCTCAATTTTTTATTTGTTCTTTTTTATAAATGTATTTTGTTTTTAAAAATTTGCAACATTTTATAAGAACCTTTTGACTTACTGTGCTTAGCCTTACATCAACATAAAGTGAGTTTCAATAATAATTTTGACTTTTGTATAAAAAATAACTATTACTTATGATGCTCCATTTATTGAAATTTTTAAAAAATATATCAGAAATATTATACAGAAGATTGAATTTTCAAAAAAGCTAAAAAATGTTTAAAAATCCTATCTTAAATACTATAAATACTAAATGAAATAAACAGTCCCCTTAAAATAGTTAAAATTAGTGAAGTGTGAGTCGCGGGAGCTCAGTCGGCAAAGACAACGATCTCGTAAATAAAAGGTTGCGGGTTCGGGGTTCATGCCAGTCTAAGATCCACCGTGTTCGTTAAAGATGACTACGGTACGTAAAATATTTTTGTGTTCACAATGTCCAAGTTCTCAAACGATACCTCTGGGGGTGGAGGCCAAGCCTGAGGGGTCTTCTTCTTGATCCCTGCTTCTAAATTAAGAGGACCCAGCGGGAGTAATGTTACTCACATCCGTAGCATACCTTATGCTACACGTTCTCCTCCGTTGGTGCTAAATGGGTAACGACTTCTCAGCCTTGTATTGGTATTGAGGCATATAG
Organism: Pardosa pseudoannulata; assembly: GCA_032207245.1. Lineage (NCBI taxonomy): Eukaryota > Metazoa > Arthropoda > Arachnida > Araneae > Lycosidae > Pardosa > Pardosa pseudoannulata. The sequence goes on from CM063504.1 coordinate 8,011,272, forward strand.
TGCCTGTATTGCCAGTTGCGTTAGGAAAAAATGTGTAATTTTCAATTTTTCTAATGATGATTCTTTTTACAGAATAACACTTTTATGAGTTACTTGAGTTAGAATTTTTAAAATTAATGTTAATATGTATTGTTCCTATGAGTTAAAACCACGGGAAAAGTTGACATATAAAATAAAGTCAGAATATCGTGTTCTTTCTTTAAGGGGATAGATTACCTTTTAAGGGACTTTAAATAGAAGATTTCTTTTCTTATCTTTCGTCATATCATATCTTTTTTAATTATTTTCATGCGTGCATGGGATTTTCTACATTTATTCTCAAATTTTTATTTCTTATTTTTGCTATATTTATTTTGTTTCTAAAAAATTAGAACTTTTTAACTTACTTTTGACTTACTGTATTTCAAGTTTGTAGTGCCAATTTTTTTATGAAAATATATTATCCAGAAAAGATCAAAATTGCAGCAAGTATGCATGCTAGAAGTAGCTGCGGATTGGCAATGAAAAAAAGCTATAAAAGCAAGAACTACTGACTTGGAAATGACAATAATATGTCCGGAATATACTTAGTAGTATTTTTTTCAGCATTCGTAAAGTAAAATCAGCTGCATATAGACAAGGATGGGGAACGGAGGCTTATGGTGCTCACCGTTTCTTTTTTTGATGGATTGTCAGCCATGATTTCATCGTTTACACAATGTTAGTTTGCAGTAATAAAACTACATATTCTACACTGAAACAAGGTTTGCTTCAGTAGTTAGATAGTAACTTTATGCAACATAAATTGCGAAAGCAGCTTGATAGCAATATTTACTATTTCACACCTATGGCCGTATAGGGTAAAAAACGTATTCAGCGTTCTTCTATAAGTTACAATAAAGTATATCCCTACAATCTCAGTGAAAGCTACAAATAGTTTATGAAAGTATTTGACGTTAAAAGATTTTCTCTAATAGATAAACATTACAATCTATATATATAAAAATGAATTTGTGCCTGTCTGTCTGTATGTTCTCTATAGACTCAAAAACTATGCATCCAATCGCCGTGAAAATTTGGGAAATATTTAGGTATATCCCTGGGAAGGTTTTTGAAATTTTTAATGTTCGAAATCCATTCCTTCCCCCTTTTTCGAGCATTTCATGTCATTATTACAAGCATTATTTTCCCCGGTTAAACCCAAACGATTAATTTTTTAATTTATCGCATCATAACTAAGTGAAAGGACAATATTTTTAGCAACTTGACGTCATCCCAAGTAATTGTTTTAAACTCAGTTTTCCTCGGTTAAAAGCAGAAGATTAAAATTCTCAATTTATCACATAATTGATAGGTGAAAATGATATTTTTCTATCATTATGACGTCATTACTTTAAATATCTGATTTATTCATTTATTATTTTATATTATTTAAACATCGTCTGCTTAGTATCAATTCGATTTGATCTGGAAATTGAGATATAAAGTGATTAACTTTCATTTCTATGTGGCGCAAATTATAGTATTTTTATATGAGAACTTATTTTAATTTTTAGTTAATTTTTACGTTACAATGAAATGTTTACCAACAATATTTTAACAAGAAAAAGTACAAATTTCAGTGACTCTCATGTGTAAATAAAAACCTATCATTTTATATAGTTATCTTCATTTTCATATGAATGTGATTTCTGTTTCATACAAAACTATGTGGTTTATCATAAATGTCCTTAATTTTGGAAAACATTTATTACTACCAACAAAATTAGCACTGTTGCTGTCAAAACCTCTGCTTTCTACTCTATCATGTAATATGACAGGGTATATTAACGTTGCTAATCAACGTACAGTAGTAATACAGTAATGTAATTTAGGGTTAAACTTATATTTTACCATAAGAAAAAAGTTTCAGCAACTTTAATATAAGACACAAATTTGATGCAGATCTAATCGTTAGTATGAAAACATATATTTTGTTATTTTTATTTATTGATATTAAGAAAAGTTTTCATTTTTATGTTTTTTTTATACAAATCTACTCGATAAGTCATAGAGTAACTAACTTTGGACATAAATACTTGATACCGCCAAATGAACATATTCCGTATTAATACATCTTGAATTCCGAGATAAAAATCTGACTGTGACTATGTATGTATGTATGTATGTTTGTATGTGCGTCTATCTCCTTGCGAACCGCTGGACGCAGACGGGCGCCAAAGGTACCAAAAGACGTGAAACGATCCAAGGATGTCATTTCGCGAGTTCGCGTTCCGATATTTCTATTAGTTCGAAAGATATTGACGAAAAACCGAACAAAATGCCAGTTTAATTTTGCTACACGAGCTGTCAATTGTCGAGTTGGCTTCTAAATATGGCAGTGTTATTCATTGTCGGCATTATTATCGCCCGATATTTGGTATTCGGGAAACACAAAAACATATCTACACTATTTAAATTCCAGTGTAAGTATATAAATATATGATGGCATATATGTATATAAGACTATTTTCTTATATGATAAAAGATAAATTCATTTTTGTTTAGGAAATCACTTCTCTTTTCTATTTAATTTGCTTGGCGAGATTTTTATTTTCTGTAATTAAAAACTTGCGATGTTCTGTCAAATTTGTTTTCAATTCGCAGTTGCCATTTATTAAATAAAAACTATCAAAGGTTTTTTTTTATCTAAAACTCAACTACACTAGAGATAAAAAATATTGGCAAGTGATATACAGGGAACAAATAAATTTTCATTTTAGAAATGGCAACTATGAAATATTGAGATATTGTAGCCACTTTTGATTAAAGTTTAAAATGTGATTTCAAATAATATAATTGTTTTCTGTGTTTTAGTCTTAAATACTTATTTTGTTTTATCAATGTTAATTTGGTATATTTCTCTCATTTCAAATTCAATTGAGCCATTTTTATTTATCCAATTTTAAGACGTCACTCTGTACTTCGCCTATTCTTAAATAAGCTTGGCGACTTTCGGTATATATTTCATGTTATAAAAATTGACATCTTTTATGTAACTTCATTCTTATGATAACGCTTTCAGGTAATATAACTGTTCTTGGCTTTTGACCTTATGTGCTTAGTTCATTTTATCAATATTTGGTATTTCTCTTTCATTGCCAATTCAATTGCACCATTTTTATTATCCAATTTTGAGACCGCACTAACATCTATTCATAATTAGGCTTGGAAGAATTAAAAGTTAGCCATTTCGGTCAATCGCGGTCTGATATTGTAATTAGTTCGTGTTGTGGCCGTAGTAATTGAATAAAAAGAATTCCTTGAACTAATATTTCGGACATAGCACACATTTATTTTTCAACATATGAACAGAGATGGGAAACATACATATATATACAAGCAACATTCCAATTCATTTAAATTCAATCGTATCGCGCGTGACATTAATCAGATCGATACAAATACCACGAGATGTGAAAAAACATGGATAACAGTTTTTAAGGATATAACAGTTCGAAATATATTATTTTAAAACCAACAAAAACACCATTTTAATTATGTAGTACAGTCATTTTAACTGCTGAGTTGGCGTGAAAAACAATGACCATATTTTTATTGTTTTCTTCGTATTCTCCAGATAATGGTAATAGAATTGACATTAATGCAGAACAACTTTCGCCTATCCTGCCAAAGCGTTGTTTGTTTGGAAAATTTGAACTGCGGCACATTTTGGTATTTCTGTTTGTGATTTATTATATTCTTGAATTTCTCAAGACCTTACTTTAGATATATTTCTTTATAACATATTTGTATATATATACCATTAAAATTCGAGTGTAAATAAATGCATTTATAAACACAAATACATTTTGATGCATTACTTCACCAAATCCATTGAATACTTATACTCTTTCCACCATTAAAATATCGTAATTAGAATCAGTTAAAAATATATTAATTAAAATATGTAATGAGTGGTGCCATTTATTGCCAATAGTTACAACTATTTGTCATACGCAATAACTTTTTCTCTTTGAAATATCCCAGTATCAAAATCATCTTATTTTTAATAGCTAAATTTTTTATTTCCTCAAAATATGTAAATCTTTATTTTACTTTTTCAATTTTTTTAAGAAGTTAGTATTTTTTCTGTTATATGTTGTCGTGATTTTTATTTTCAATAATTACAAATTCGCCATGTTCTGTCAAATTTGTTTTTATTTCACAATTACCATTTAAAAAAAAAGTTTTCGTGATAGGTTTTGTTGTTTAAAATTCAATTTTTATGTATGTAAAACATTAGTACTAAAAGACATTCAATCTCGGAAATGAATTATCCCATTCAAAACAGTACATATATATTACTCTCCACAGTATTTTGAAATTAGACTCCTACAATAAAAAAAGTCGTGAAATTGGGAATTATTATGCAGCGGCTCACGGGGAACACACAGTGCACATACTGGAAATTCGGCTATTAATAAATTGTTATAATCGTCAACAATCTGAAACATTTATTCAGCATTTCTATCAATACGCCTTATTATTTTTAATAGTGGTTCTAAATCTTTCATCGAAATATTTTAAAACATAGACCGAAGGCTGGGTGAGAAGCAGCTAGTTATTTCTAAAATTTTGGATTGAAGTACTATGACAAACTGCTGTATACTGCAACTGTATCTACTCAAGTAATTAGAGGGCTTTACATGCAACTTGCATTGAGGAAATGTGTTAAAAAGGATATGTTAGAAAATCATTTACAATATAGGAATAAGCTTGGAAAATCCTTGGAAAATTCATTTTTAAAGTAATTTAAGCCAAATCTCCATATTCAAATAAGGTAGAAAATTTTTTCAGCATCTGTCTATAACTTAGAATAAACAATGTGTCCCATGAGGATACAGTGCCATTAAACATCAAAATAACTTAGAATAAGGTACACCCAGACAATATTTTTTGAGAAATACCTACCTTTTTGAAAAAAGTGGTTCAAATTGTGACAACTTTCAATTAATTTCGAGGCTAATTTGAAAAAAAAATATATTTTTTTAAATATTCTAGTGATATTACTTTAAAAAAATGTAAATTTAATTCCAGAAACTATGTACATTTTTTACTTAACATTTATATTAAGCAATAATAATGCATTTTTTAATATATAAATCGAAAGTAATACAATCTTTAACTATAAAAAAGTACTATGAAGAATCTGAATATTGCATAAATTTCAAAAAGTAATTCGTGATTTTTTTAATGAATAGTAGAGTGAATATATACTTATAATTAAATTACAAACATATAATGTCAATTTCATATTCCAGCACAAACAAATAAATCTGGGTATTAATTTTTGTGAAATTTATACAACATTATTTCCATCTGCATCAAAAACAGGTTCTATTTATACAAAATATGCCAATGTATATTTACTCTTTTCCTATTGCGTTTCTTGTTTGTTTAAATTTATGGACCCAAGTTATTTTTGAAGCCTATGTTACTCCTAAAATTAACATTACACCAAAATTGCACAGACCATACTGTTACATGTACATATCAGTTTATGCTAATATAATTTTATAAAATTTCTTTATTTATTTCTATACATTATTTAATAAAGAAACTTTAATGCAATATACCTATGATTGTTTTAATTAAAATAACTCATGAGATGAATCTTTTTTTAATGTAAATATGAAATAATTGTTATTTTTCATACAAAAAAGTAAACCTTTAGGAAATATAATAAATGGGGAAAATTACAAAAATGGTCTTTATAATCATACATGATGGGGGGTTTACTACATAATCTAAGTGTTTTGATCCAAGAATGCTTTTTAATATAATATTTCCAACAACATTATTAAAATACTTTTCAGATATTTTTTATTTTGCCAGATAATCTTAGTAAACACTACAAAGGGTTTATAAAGACATCTTTAGTTCAAGGATAATTTCTGATAAAATAATTTAATAATTATAAAATAATTCTAATATTTTCTAATTATAATAATTTCTAACATATCGGAGTGTATCCCCAGGATATTGTAACTGGATCTATTCAAGAAATTAGAGGTATTTCTCTGCAGCTTGCATTGAAGAAATATAATTAAAAGAATGCTAGATGGACACATATAGCATTGAAATAGATAGAAAAATAATTGACAAATTCAAATAAAATTAATTATATCTCTCTCTAGTTTAAATAAGGTAGAAATTTTTTTATAGAATCTGTTTACAAGTTACGAGACACGGAAGTAGTTGTTTGTGTTTTGATGAAAGGACATCTTGAACAGTCCTTGCAATATGTGCTCGCTCTTTGTCCTATAACAAATATAAGAAATAGTTTTATTTATTTGTGAACCGCTATAAACTTCGCCAAGAGGCTCATGCGGTTCACGAGACAACATCTGGCCACCGTTGTCGTATATATCATCAGTGCGCATGCATTTTTAAATTACAAGATAGACTAACATAGAATATTTGAGAAATTAAGACATGGAAATTAAAACTGCGACTTTGAAAATAGATCAACTTTCTATAATAACTTTATGATATTTTTATGAACTAATGATTCATGACTGTTTAATTATTTATTGTATTCATTACTTTTTGGTTGTACCAACAGTATTTTAGCCTGTTTTTGCAGGGCTTTCAACTACTACAGCAAAAAAAACTTCTTTTAATTTAAACAAAAACAATTAAACAAAAACTTTTAAATAAAAACAATTAGAAGCTTTTATTAAGCAGGGTGTTTCAAAAATGACCGGTATACTTGAAAAATCCATTAAAACTAAACGTACAGTGATAGAAATACACAGTTAATTGCAATATACTTGGGACAATATTAAATTTTTAGACAGAAAAACTTTTAAAATTAGTTACAATGTTTCACAACAGATGACACTACAGTCGGAAAAATCTAAACTACGATATTTTCCAGATATCCACCATGCGCAGCAATAATATGGCGTATTCTCGGAACGAAATTATCAGAAACCCGTGTAAACGTTTCAGGCAGGATGGCTTCAGATGCATAACAAATGTACTGTTCCAGTTATTCAATTGTTTCTGGATAGTGGCGGTATACCTGGTATTTTAAGAGTCTCAACAGACAAATATCGTAGTTTAGATTTTTTCAGACTGCAGCGCCATCTGTTGTGAAATATTATAACTAATTTTAAAGTTTGTTTGCTTGAAAATTTACTATTCTCCCAAATATATTGCAATAAACTTTGAATTTCTATCACTGTCGGTTTAGTTTTTATTGATTTTTCAAATATACCGGTCATTTTTGAAACACCCTGTAAGTGGCAGAAATATTACCAGAAGGAAAAAAATATCGACTTGTAGTACTTGAACAGCCTGTTTTTGTGGGCACTTCAACTATTATAGAATAAAAAGTTTCTTTTAATTTTCTTGCATTTAAACGTAAATAGAAGCTTTTAGTATCATGTAACAGAAATGTTACTGCAAACTAAGATATCGCTGTATAATTTGTATTTTTTTTGTATTTATGGTTGTTTTGAAGTAAGCATGCTGAATTTATTTTCTGTTTCAAATTAACTAGCTGAAAATCTTTTCAAAATGTTTGTTACTTCATTTATACAGATTGCTTGCATCTTTCCTTTGTTCTGTTTTTGCTTTAGATAAAAGAAGTTTTGATAAAGAACTGAAAATTCTGAAAATATCTCCACAATAGCAATTATGCTGAAATAAAACTTTCCTTTCAAAAGGATGAAAAATGCTATATATAAAATGGATATGGTTCTAGAGTAGAAAAATAGGCTTTAATTTTCCCTTTTTCTGTATAGAAGGGAGATTTTGTAATTAGAAGTACTTGTTTAGTTTATATAAAGATAATGAAGAATAAAATTCAAGTTAATTCAAAGGAAGCTTTTTCTGTTGGAAGAAAGTAATAACCAATTAACCGAAATGATTATATGATATAGTTTTTAAAATAAATGTAAATAAATAAACACATTTTAAATATGTTTGAAATATCGTATTTATTAAGGTTATTGTTTATTCATTTAGTTGATGCAGTATGTTATATATGAAATTAAAAATAATGAAAATACGTATGTTATTTTACTATAACCGCTTTCCTGATTATCCCGTGTTATCTTGGGTTCGTATATATGCAGTTAATTATTATCCCGAGAAATCTCGGGAGAAACAAAATTTGCCAGTACGATTTGTTTTATCACGGTTTTACTCGGCCTGGGGGGAAATTACAGGATATATTCTGCTTTGATTGGTAGTTTGCAAAGTTTTGTTGGTTTCGAGGTTCTTTTGCGGGACTGGTCCCGTGTTTTCCACTGATTAGAAAACAAATTTCAGAAAATGACCGTGACGGGTTTTCTGCTACACCAGAAAGACCCAGCATTAGTCCTTTAGCACTCAGGTTAACCTCGAGGCATTTTCCAGATGTTATTCCTGATACTGAAAAAAAAATCAAATCCAATGAGACAGTGTATCTTGAGGCATTTTCCAGATGTTATTCCTGATACTGAAAAAAAAAATCCAATCCAATGAGACAGTGTACCTCGAGGCATTTTCCAGATGTTATTCCTGATACTGAAAAAAAATCAAATCCAATGAGACAGTGTACCTCGAGGCATTTTCCAGATGTTATTCCTGATACTGAAAAAAAATCAAATCCAATGAGACAGTGTACCTCGAGGAATCTTCCAGATGTCATTCCTGATACTGAAAAAAAAAATCAAATCCAATGAGACAGTGTACCTCGAGGCATTTTCCAGATGTTATTCCTGATACTGAAAAAAAATCAAATCCAATGAGACAGTGTACTTCGAGGCATTTTTCATATGTTATTCCTGATACTGAAAAAAAAATCCAATCCAATGAGACAGTGTACCTCGAGGCATTTTCCAGATGTTATTCCTGATACTGAAAAAAAAATCAAATCCAATGAGACAGTGTACCTCCAGGAATCTTCCAGATGTCATTCCTGATACTGAAAAAAAAATCCAATCCAATGAGACAGTGTACTTCGAGGAATCTTCCAGATGTCATTCCTGATACTGAAAAAAAAAATCAAATCCAATGAGACAGTGTACTTCGAGGCATTTTCCAGATGTTATTCCTGATACTGAAAAAAAAAAATCAAATCCAATGAGACAGTGTACTTCGAGGCATTTTCCAGATGTTATTCCTGATACTGAAAAAAAAATCAAATCCAATGAGACAGTGTACCTCGAGGAATTTTCCAGATGTTATTCCTAATACTGAAAAAAAATCAAATCCAATGAGACAGTGTACCTCGAGGCATTTTTCAGATGTTATTCCTGATACTGAAAAAAAAATTAAATCCAATGATACAGTGTACCTTGAGGCATTTTCCAGATGTTATTCCTAATACTGAAAAAAATCAAATCCAATGAGACAATGTACCTCGAGGCATTTTTCAGATGTTATTCCTGATACAGAAAAAAAATTAAATCCAATGAGACAGTGTACCTCGAGGCATTTTCCAGATGTTATTCCTGATACTGAAAAAAAATCAAATCCAATGAGACAGTGTACTCTGTGCTGCTATAAAACAGATTTCAGAGGTAAGCCAGTAAGAAAAGAGACGAGATACCAGTGTACAGAATGGCAGGTATCACTTTGTGTTGTCTCTTGTTTCAAAAACTATCATACAAAGACTAATATGTAACTTTTTCTATTTCCCCCAGATAACTCGGGATAGTAAATTAATAGTAAATCTAAATGCTTTTACACATATAAAAAATTAAAAAGTTAACTTAAAACCTACATATTTTATTTTGTTTCATTTCCTTGTATTTAATAATAAAATAAAAATATGTGATGATTTTTTTGCTATTTTTTTCAAAAAAAATTGTAAAGGAAGCCGTTAAAGATTTAAGATATTTGGCGCATTACTATCAGTTTTGTGGGACGCAGCCGTTAGTTAGACAGTGATCTACTTTAAAAAGTAGACTACTGATTTTAAAATTAATTTTTAAAAACCGATCACGAAAACTTTCAGATTTCAACTCTAACTACTAGATTGGAACTAGAAGTTTGAAATAAAAGACAATGTGCTCGATATTCGGTCGTTATCCTGCGACATACTAAAAATAATATGTTAATTCTAACATGTTGTCCAAATATTTAGCAGATTAGCATTTGTACTTATTATTTTTTGAATCATCAAGCATTTCATATTAACAACTGAAAATAATAACCATAAGTATACAAAATCTAACGTTTATGTGTTTCAAATTATGTAAACAAATAAATTCTTAAATTTAACTAAACACAAAACCATATCAAATTTAAATTCAAACACCATGAAATTATTAATTGAATAACAAATACTTTATTAAAATAAAATCGCAAATTTTAACATACCAGGAGAATCAAATTTTTCTCTTGAAATTTAGAATGTAAGCATACTATATATTTTAACACTTTATGATGGATACAAGGCAAACGAATAATGATAGAATAGGTTCTCCAATTTGAAAATTACAACTCTTATTAACACTTGGTGTTAAATGGGCAATTTATTGTGTACAATTCTCAGTTGATTGATATTCATTCTTCAGAATCTACCAAGGAGGTTTAATAGCCATCTAAAATAGTTCCCTTTTAAGGAAAAGTAAAATGTTTCAGAGCCAGGAAGTCTTTGATATCAAGATTTCTCTACAACAGGAAATTTTAAGAATGGGACTTATTTCTTGCTCTTGTTTATTAATTTTTGCCACACAGTACATTATCTATTTCTTTTATAAGAAATTAATTGTGTGACATGCTTATATTCTTTAGGTTCTTTTTGAAATGTAATTGATCAGCAAGAGCTCTAACTTTAACGAAAAATCTATCTTTGGAACATCAATTATAGTTGTTCATTGGTGTTCTGAAATGTTGCACGATAATTTTCTAGAATTTGTAAAATTATCTGTTGGGTCAACAGGAAGTTTTAAGAGAAGTTTTTGTAAGAAACGTGAAGGAATTAACCCTTTTTATCCTGACGGTACTTATAAGTACCGTTTCAATCAAACATATATTCCTAATAAAGCCGTTTTTCCTTACAGTACTCACAAGGGCGTGAACGAGGCAGTTGCTACAGCAGAAAAGAAATGACAGCACTAATCAAGAATCCTTTTTATTAGCATAGTAGGAATTTTATAATTGGCGTGCCGCATTTGAAGGTCATTTTGTAGTAGAGTTGGTACCCGTGTTGTTCAAGTGAGTAATTTTAGTGGTTTATTACCATTTATTTGGTATTATTATTTTTTACAGACTTCTATACTTCGCAGGTAAGCATTTCATTTGTTTTATTCATAGTTTAATGTTTTATTTTCTATCAAAGAGTCAAAAATATATGTTGGTACTAGAAAGTACCAGCTACAAAATTAACTACTAAAATACAGTAAAAATTAATTTTCTGTGTTCTATGATTATTCTCCATTAAAACTAAATCTAATGTTGCAAAAATGCAGTAAGAAAGTTGACGATAAATTAATTCAGAATATAAAGGGTTAAACAACAAAACGCAAAGGGAATATTAATTATTAAATTTGTTGTACTGCCTTCCACTTTTCTGTTAGATCAGATGTTCTTTATAGTAGTTGAAAAGAAAAAATGATTTTTAAGAATTACGTAATCCTTGAACCTTGAAATACTACATAACTTGTGTAGCGATAAAAATTACACATCTAGTATCCTGTTTTTATTATTAACATTTATAATTGTACGCAAAACCAGTTAAGAAATAAATTTAATCTTTTTAATTTTGTCCTTGCCTTTGACATTCCGTGCTTGACGACATAAAATAATAAAACAATACTCATGTTCTTCGAACAAGTTCACATTTTGTTTTGTGCTTCTAAACGCGATTACTCAATTGAAATTAAGCGTTACTTTTGTCTGAACTCCTATATTCGTCACGCTTTTTAGAACACGAAGTCATGTGGAGTCAGATATTCCATTTTGTTGTCAAAATAAGGTAGAAATATCCAAATATATTCTGAGAGTAAACATTTTTCTGGTTTAATGAATGGCTTTAAGGACTAAAGATAGCTTACATATGCTGATAGTCAATACTTATTAGCTGAGTAATAAAAATTGGCGTTCACAAAGATATGTTTGTGCATGGTACAAAATTTTAATATTCATGCATATGGCTCTTTGGAAGATGAGTGACCTCGAAATCCTATTATGTCCTACATTGTTGAATAGCATTAATATATGCTTTTCATTTGTATAGAATATGCTTTAATCAATGTTTGACAATTATATGTTTCTCTATGTAGTCTATATCAGCTCATTTTAGGAAATCAGGAAGAACTCATAGAGTTGGTTTAATCTATTCAGCCTTAAATAATATCTTTAAGGAATGGAAATACAATACCCGGATTATAAAACGCAATCACTATGTTTTAATGACATTGGGTACTCGGAGGAATGGTTCCTGAAGAAAGATTTTCTTCAGCGTACTCAGCAGATTGACTGTATAATTAAAGCAGCATTTTAAGTCTCAGTAAGACCAAAACAATGAAAATATTTCTACATATATTGAAATTGGTCAATAACTTTATATACTGGTAGTGAATTTTTACACTGTTAACACAAAAACATAACTGTTTACTTGCTTGATAATAATTTAAGCTGTTTTATATAAGTGGGAATTTTCATGCAGTTTATTAGGTGTATCCGATGATCGCTTACTATGCAGTTTTCCGGTATTTTATTCAAATCATATATGTTGGCGGTTTATTTACGCAATTTCCTAGTCTTTCATCTTAAGACTCTTCTAATACAGCGTCAAATAAAAACTAAACTCAAGCAGACAGTTCCCGCGCTTTTGAAAATCGATATGCGCTTTGCGAAAATCGATTGAAGAATAAAATTTCCCATTCGGTTAAGGTTCTTTGCAGATATATTCAGGAGGTTTTAATTTGTGCACCCTTCTTTGACATGCCCTATTATGTGGAAGACACCTTTCCGCCAGGTTCACCTGGCCGGCCGTGTCGCCACCGGTTGCGCCGGTCACGTGTCGGTGTTTCTCATCCCCCTTTTCTCTCCCCCCCATTTACCGACTCGGATACGATCGTTGCTTGCCTCACTTCTCCTCAAGACGGCAAATCGTGCGAATCCACGGAGTTCCACGCAGTCCCGTTTTATGCCATGTGAGGAGACGATCGGACATTGTTTATGCCTGTGTGTCTTTTTGTTTTTTTGCAAAGAGTGACTTCAGTGAGAAGCCCTTCGGGGTGGAATAATAATAAAATGTAAAGACATAGAGAGACAGAAAAAAAGGAGAGTTAGCTGATCTTGACTGAGCCGATTAAACTTGAGGAAAAAACAAACAAAAGAGAGACAATAGCCAAGGTCGAGAGTGAATTGGCCGATCGTATGGAACGTTGAACCTGGTTTCTATTTTGTTTTTGTTGAGAGGTAAGTTGGAAGCTCTCTATCTGCATGTGTTTGCTCTATTCGTATGGTTTGTTACGGAAGTAAAGTTTGCACAGACGCTTTGTGGATATAAACGACGACACGATAGTGAATAAGACAATGAAAGTTTATTTTATAACTATTTTTTTTAACTTATTTCAAATCCGATGTACAGAAGGTATTAAATAGTCAAATTGTTTCATAATATCCAGAATGAAAGTGGTCAACAGTCATAGTAAAATAATATAAAAAGCTTAATTCTACTACTACTACTAATAAAAATAATGATAGTCGAAGTTATGTTAACATCATTTTGATTGAGTGTATTAAAAATTATTAACAGTCACAATGACATTAATATTATACTGGCTGAAAGTATTTAATAATCATAAAACAATATGAAAAATATTAATATAATTATGATAGACGAAATGATAAGAATAATAATCAAAATTATATTTATAATATTCTAACTGATAGCGGAAGTGATATTTGTACAGATGATCTGATGAGATAGATGATGACATGATAGCAAATAAGAAAGTTACAGTCTATTTACTATCTGGTGTAGAAAAGACATTTATTTAATAATCATAAAAATTACAAAAATATTAATATAAATATGATAACCAAATGATAAGGATAAAAATCAAAATTATATTTATAACATTCTAACTGATAGCGGAAGGGGTATTTATACATATGCTCTGAGGAGATAAATGATGACATGATAGCAAATATGAAGATGACATTCTATTTTATACAATGTATTTACTATCTGGTGTATAAAGGATATTTATTTATTTAATAATCATAAAAAGTTAGAAAAATATTGATATCATTATAGTAACCAAAATGATAAGGAAAATAATTAAAATTATATTTATAACATTCAAACTGATAGCGGAAGGGATATTTATACAGATGCTCTGATGATATAAATGATGACGTGATAGCAAATAAGAAAGTGACATTCTATTTTATACAATGTATTTACTTTCTGGTATATAAAAGATATTTATTTATTTAATAATCATAAAAAATTACAAAAAATAGTAATGTAATTATGATAACCAAAATGATAAGGATAAAAATCAAAATTATATTTATAACATTCTAATGATAGCGGAAGTGATATTTGTACAGATGCTCTGATGATATAAATGATGACGTGATAGCAAATAAGAAAGTGACATTTTATTTTATACAATGTATTTACTATCTGGTATATAAAAGATATTTATTTATTTAATAATCATAAAAAATTAGAAAAAATATCAATATAATTACGATAACCAAAATGATAAGGATAAAAATCAAACTTTTATTTATAACATTCTAATCATAGCGGAAGTGATATTTGTACTGATGCTCTGATGAGATAAATGATGACATGATAGCAAATATGAAAGTGACAGTCTATTTTATATAATGTATTTACTATCTGGTGTATAAAATATATTTATTTATTTAATAATGATTAAAAATTAGAAAAATATTACTATAATTATGATAACCAAAATGATAAGGATACTAATCAAAATTATATTTATAACATTCTGACTGATAGCGGAAGTGATATTTCTACAGATGCTCTTATGAGATAAATGATGACATGATAGCAAATATGATAGTGGCAGTCTATTTTATGTAATGTATTTACTATCTGGTGTATAAAAGATATTTACTTATTTAAAAATCATAAAAAATTAGAAAAATATTAATATCATTATGATAACCAAAATGATAAGGATAAAAATCAAAATTATATTTATAACATTCTAATGATAGCGGAAGTGATATTTGTACAGATGCTCTGATGATATAAATGATGACGTGATTAGCAAATAAGAAAGTGACATTCTATTTTATACAATGTATTTACTATCTGGTATATAAAAGATATTTATTTATTTAATAATCATAAAAAAATAGAAAAAATATCAATATAATTACGATAACCAAAATGATAAGGATAAAAATCAAACTTTTATTTATAACATTCTAATCATAGCGGAAGTGATATTTGTACTGATGCTCTGATGAGATAAATGATGACATGATAGCAAATATGAAAGTGACAGTCTATTTTATATAATGTATTTACTATCTGGTGTATAAAATATATTTATTTATTTAATAATGATTAAAAATTAGAAAAATATTACTATAATTATGATAACCAAAATGATAAGGATATTAATCAAAATTATATTTATAACATTTTAACTGATAGCTGAAGTGATATTTCTACAGATGCTCTGATGAGATAAATGAAGACAGGATAGCAAATAAGAAAGGGAAGTCTATTTTATATAATGTATTTATTATCTGGTGTATAAAGATATTTATTTAATAGTAAACATATTTCAATATTATTTTGACTGAAATTTTCAATAGTCGTCGTGACAATTAAATAATATAAAATGTTTATTCACAGTAATTATAACAATGAGGATGATAGTCGAAATTATATTAACATCATTCTTTGCATTAAAATTCAGCATAATCAGAATGACAATAATATCATTCTAATTGAAAGTATTTAAATTTCATGATATTATGTATCAATTATACAGAAAATGCTTAATGGTAAAAAAGATAATATCCTTCTGGCTGAAAGTATTCAATAATCATAAAAAATCAGAATGATATTAATATCAGTCTGATAACCAAAATGATTATGGCGGTAATCAAAATTATATTAATAACCTTATGTTTGATAGCGGAAGTGACATTTATACAGGTGCTCAGTGGAGATAAAAGATGACATGATAGCGAATAAGGAAGTGGCAGTCTATTTTATATAATGTATTTATTATCTGGTGTATAAAAGATATTTATTTAATAGTAAACATATTTCAATATTATTATGACTGAAATTTTCAATAGTCGTCGTGACAATTAAATAATATAAAATGGTTATTCACAATAATTATAATAATGAGGATGATAATCGAAATTACATTATTAACATCATTCTTTGCATTAAATATTCTTCACGATCAGAATGACAATAATATCGTTCTAACAAAAAGCATGTAATATTCATGACAATTTGTATCAATCACACAGAAAATGCTTAATAATAAAAAAATTACTATCCTTCTGACTAAAAGTATTCAGTAATCATAAAAAATCAGAATGATATTAATAATAGTATGATAACCAAAATAATTATGGCGATAATCAAAATTATATTAATAACATTCTGATTGATAGCGGAAGTGACATTTATACAGGTGCTCAATGGAGATAAAAGATGACATGATAGCGAATAAGGAAGTGACAGTCTATTTTATATAAAGTATTTACTATCTGGTGTATGAAAGGTATTTATTTAATAGTAAGCATATTTCAATAAAATTCTGACTGAAATTTTAAATAGTCGTCTTGACAATTAAAGAATATAAAACGTTTAACCACAATAATTATAATAATGAGGATGATAGTCGAAATTATATTAACATCATTCTTTGCATTAAAATTCTTCATAATCAGAATGACATTAATATCATCCTAATTGAAAGCATTTAATTTTCATGACAATTTCTATCAATCATGAAGAAAATAGTTAACGGTAAAAATTTAATATCTTTCTGACTGAAAGTATTCAATAATCATAAAAAATCAGAATGATATTAATATCAGTCTGATAATTAAAATGATTATGGAGGTAATCGAAATTATATTAATAACATTCTGATTGATAGCGGAAGTGACATTTATACAAGTGCTCAGTGGAGATAAATGATGATATGATAGCGAATAAGGAAGTAACAGTCTATTTTATATAAAGTATTTACTACCTGATGTATGACAGGTATTTGCTTAATAGTAAGCATATTTAACACTAAACATACCATATAACGGGTCAAATGACCCATAAGGTTTATGTAAAAAATGCGATAGGAAATGAATTAAAAATTCTTATTCTTTGTGTTTGCAATACATAAAAATTGACAATATACGATTTTGTTAAATTATAATAAAGCTTATTTGTCTATTCCCTTCCAATTTTCATATTTCATACATTTATAATCAGAAAAATAAAGTCCGGTCATTTGACCCGCTATGGTAGAAATAGGTATGTATTAAGTGTTGGTATGTTTAGTGTTAAATATTATTCTGACTGTAATTTTCAATAGTCGTCGTGACATTTAAATAATAAAAAAATTTAGTATTTAGTAAAAATTTAGTCATAGTAAAATTTTATAGTCATAGTAATCAGAATATTAATATCATTCTCAAAATCTTAATATTAAGGATGATAATTAAAATTATGCAACATAATTTTCAATGAGTGTATTAAAAACACTTCATGATGAGAAAAGTATTATAATTATTCTGATTGTTAGAATTATATAGTCATGACAGTTAGAATGATATTAATAATAATATGACTAACAGCATGTAAAAGTCACAATAGTTAGCATTTTGATATTTTTATGATTCAGATTTTTAAAATTCACGATAATCAAAATAACATTAATATAATTATTACTAAAAGTGATAAATTCTTACGTATAATTGCTCTATTTGTAAGGTTTGATTACGGAAATGAAATTTATTCTCTCAATGTATAGGTATAAACCGAGTATGAGCCGAGATGGACTATAAAAGTGACAACAATTTATAAGACATCTATATTTCATATCAGGTGTAAAGAAAATATTTAAAAATCATAAAAAATCAGGTTGATAATAATATCATTCTGATAACTAAATTGATAATGATAATTAAATTAGTATTAAGATCATTCTGACTGAAGATCTTTAAAAGTCACAACGTTTAGAATAAGATTAATATTATTGCTGTAAC
>CM063504.1:8034478-8069478 GCA_032207245.1 Pardosa pseudoannulata
GGACTTTGTGAACGGATCTGCACTGAGATGCGAATTTTTGCTAATAAATAATTTCACTGTGTCGTCTCACCCAAAGCCAATGAAAAAACTTACGAGAATAGTACATATCATTGTTAATAATAACAAGTTAAATTTTAATCCGACAGGACAAGTACAAAATAAATTTGATTTTGAAAGTCCACTGACCCCATTAAATGTTAAAAAATATGTATTACTTCTTAGTTTTTATGAGAACTGCAGCGATTAAGCCCTCCCAGTAAGTGTTTGTTATCTTGACCTATATGGTAGCATCTCATGTTTGTTACAGCAATTGTTGTCAAGTCCTTCTCAACTGCATTCAGTCACGTAGTCTGCGGAAGACCTTTTTTTCTTACTCTCCCTAGTTTGGTTTGGTTTGGTTTGGAGCGCTACTCTCTACTTTTTGCAACACGAGCTCTAATGAGACCGGAATCTACTGCTTAAACTCGATTTCGAACGGTTACGTACATCCATGCTATAGTGGGATTCGAATCCACGAACTCCGGTTCCGAAGGCCAGCACCCTAACCATTTGGCTATCGTTATGCTGGCTGAAATAGAACGGTGCTGAAATGAGGGTTTTTTTGAAATTAAATGATCTCTATGTAGAGTATAGGAATGAATAAATGACAAGGAAATAGCAAAATTATTACATTGAACGTAAAGAAAAACTACTGATACTGATTTGCTACGAACATTTACAGATTCGGTAAATAACTTTGGAGAAGTATCCGAGAGCAAATTGTCATTGGAGATTGTTGCGGCGAATGAAAAACGTGCTAGTAATAACTAGCATTTCACTTTTTTGAGAATGGCATCACTTACGTTGTTAATTATGTAAATGTTTTACTTGTTCTTTTTTTTGTAATTGTAAGTTAGGAAATACGTGTTATTTGAATTATTATTATTGTTAATTGATGTTAGGAGATAGTAATTTTACACACGTATTTATTTCCTAACTTACAATTACAAAAAAAAAGAACAAGTAACATTTATAAAATTAACAACGTAAGTGATGCCATTCTCAAAAAGGTGAAAGGCTAGTTATTACTAGCACCGTTTCATTAACCGCAACATCCTCCCCACCCTGGTCAACCTCCAGGGAGATGACCAGCTGCACAGGTCGAGTAATAGTGCTTCCATTGGTGCGTAGTACACAAGTACGAACTTTCTTGTCGCGGCCAAGGATTAATTCCTCAACACGGGCCTTTTTCCAGGTGTGGCGAGGTCGAACATCTTCTTGTAGTAAGACAATATCCCCTTTCTGGATCTTATTTGTTTCAAATGGATTTCGCGATGTTTGCCTGTTTGTTATGTTTTTTTAGCAGATCTTAAATAAAAATTAAGTTCTACTCGGACTATTCCCGTCCTCTTTCATGGTGTCACGACTGCGAGATTACTCAGGCTTTTCCTAGCCCAGCAATCCCGGTTACGTAAATAGAATATGGATTAATTTTAATAGTTATACATACACACACACACACACACATCACACACATATATATATATATATATATATATATATATATATATATATATATATATATTATATCTATATGTATATATCTGTATATATATATGTATAAAATATATATATATGTATATATATATATATATATATATATATATATATATATATATATATATATATATATATGCATATATATACATATATATATATATACATATATATATACATATATATATACATATATATATATACATACATACATATGTGTATGTATATATAAATGCATACATGTATACATTTTTGCAAGCTTGTATGAACGCCTATCTGACACATATGTACATATGCGGTTTGACCCATGTGTAGCGTAAAACGGTTATTTTATATTTTATTTAAACGAAAATTATTATATGAGTTTAATTTTTCTCGACAACAACAAGTAAAAAATTGCATATTTTCATTAAAACGACTTCAAATGTTCAGTTTTTATTTTTATTTTACTGACTCAGAATACCTGATACTCACCATGAAATGAGAATTTCTTATTAAGTATATATATATATATATATATATATATATATATATATATATATATATATATATATATGCATTAAATAATTCGTTGCAGAATAATAGTTAAATTTTTTTCATTTATTAGTATATTACATATAACTGCAATAAACCTATTCCGTAAGGTAAATTAAGTTGAGTATTTAAAAATTTATGAAGGATTCCAAATGTTACATACATGCTCCAGATGGTACATGCTAGCATGAATGTATGCATGTCTGCATGACAATATACATCATATATAGATATAGATTAAGATATGTATATATATATATATATTTATATATCTGTATCTATATCTATATGTATATATACATACATATGTACATATATACATATACACATATCTATATCTATATATGATGTATATTTTATATTTTACTTAAACAAAAATTGTTTATTGCTAAAGACTTTTTTGTCAAAGTTAAAAAAGTAACATTTTCAATACTTTTTATTCTAGCAGTAATGAAAAGTAAAAGAAAGTCATATAGTTCCTTTCAATTGGTCTATACATTTTCTCAATTTTTTAAAATTTTATTTTATTGATTCAAAAAACTCAATACTTCAGGAAATGAGACTTTTTTATTGAGTAAAATCAGAGTTAGAAAAAAAAGAATTTTTTTTATTATTATTATTATATTTAGAATCGATGAGTTGAAGCCATTCGTTGTAACTTCTAGTATGCTAAGCATTTAAAACATATTTGATTAATTTTATGCACTTTTACAAAAAAGTCTAATTAAGTTGAAGTAGTAAACATGAGATGACATTATTTGTTGCAAAATATTAGTTCGAGATTTTTTAATTTATTAATATACTACACGTAACTAGAATATTCCTATTTCGTATCGTAAATTATTAATGTGCTACAAAATGCCATAAGAAGAGTTTAAAATATTATAGATAATTGAAGTATGTCAAAATAAATTAAATTGGCTATTTAAGTATTTATAATTTATTCCAACTGAGTCATAAGTATTTTATTTAATCAGTAATGCCGAACTGAAATATTCTAAATAGAACACTAATAAAGGAAATTATGTTGAATTTTATAAGATATACATATTAAGATTAATAGTTTTCGTTAAATGGTTGTAAATTAATTGAAAATATTTAGTAGAAAATGAATGTAAAATATTTTATAACATAATATTATTTTTTCTGTAAAATAATTTGTATTTTCACTCAACAAAATTAAACTGGAATTATTACCATATTCGTAAACTCATATGGAGTCTTCATTAAAGTTAAAGTATTGAGATAAATCAGGAAAATGAGAAATTTTCGTATAACTAGAAATTCAATTAGTTTGAAAATTTGAAGTGATCATAAAAACATTTTTATTAGTGCACGTAACAATAAAAAACAATGACAAACAACAACACTTATGAATTATGGAACTGAATTAACGGTTAGTGGTATAGTTGATTACATACTTTAAAGACAGGGACTGTTCAAGTAAGCAAAATTTGGATGCAAAATCGATATTTTAGTCTAATTGAATTATGAAATATAGGAAAATAAATGAAATTCAAATATATTTTAATATATACTAATATATATAAATACAAGGCTAATTAAATTTTTCTCTTGAAATTTAGAATGTAAGCATATCCTATATTTGTACACTTTATGATGGATCCAAGGCAAACGAAGAATAATATAATATGTTCTCCAATTTAAGAATTACAAATCGTATTAACACTTTCATGGTGTTAAATGGGCAATTTATTGTGTACAGTTCTCAGTCGATTGATATTCATTCTTCAGAATCTACCTAGGAGGTTTAATGTCCATCTAAAATAGTTCACTTTTAAGGAAAAGTAAAATGTTTCAGAGCCAGGAAGTTTTGAAATCAAGATTTCTCTACCACTGGAAATAAAATTTCCAGTGGTAGAGGAATTTAGCTCTTATATTCATATATATATATATATATATATATATATATATATATATATATATATATATATATATATATATATATATATATATATATATATATATATATATATTATTGATTAGGTCTATCCTGAATTTAATATGGTTTTAATTGGTATGATAAACTTTAGCTGTTTTAAGATGGAGAAAATCAATTCGTTTTTAAGATTTTAAAATGATTTTTGGTAGCTCTATCGGCAAAGAAGACAATCTCGTAACTGGAGGATTGTGGATTTGGGTATCGAGCAAGCGTAAAATCCGCTGAGTTCATTTATGGTCTCTGAGGCACGTAAAACATGTTCGAAAGCACTATGTCCAAGTTCTAAAACGGTATCTCTGAGAGTGGCATGCCAAGCCTGGGATTTTTTACTTGCTTAGCTTAGAACTTTTGCCTTTGACTACTATCTATGAGGGATATCTTTTAAAGCACTCACTTCTTCTCTACATTGATAGCTCTGCTGTGGATTGTAGGACAAGTGTCGATGTGTTCTCAAACTTTCTTCAACTAGTGAAGGATTTTGGATACTTTTGAAATAATTTGAATCCTGAGTTATATTTAGTTTTGCAGCCTTTTACAATATTGAAATCATTTGAAGTGAAAATTGTTTGATTTGTAGTTTCAAGGGTAGTCATCTATACAAAACAAGTTATAAATTTGATTTCACATTCTTATAAATGTAAATTATTAATTAATTCTGTCATTGACTCAAGGAGAGATTCAATGGGTTTTTAGCCATTGTCATATTACTGGTAATTAGGTACATACATTTTCTAAAGAGGGTTATAACTTATGGTCTTAAAAAACCTGATTAATGTGTTCCTTGTAGAAAAACTAATTATCAGAGAGCACACCAAATAGGTCAATATAACGTGGCAAATATGCTTCCATTGGAGTAAAATGATCTTTGTTATGGATTGATCAATGTTTCCCTGTCAAAAATTATTAGTGCGACTGTCAGGATACCAATAACTGATGGACTTAGCTTGAGGGAGGAAGGAAAACTTGGAATGGATTTCCAGTCATTGCGATGTTCGTGGTAACCAGGAATATGCATTAGCTAAAGAGGGTTGTGATCTTGACTGACTAATGTGATCCGCTTAGAGACATGGACTATTATAGTTTCTTATCAATGTATCTCTGTCAAAATTATATGAGTGGCTTGCTTTAGCTTGCGGAAGGAAGGATGTCTTGCAATGCGTTTTCTGCTATTTTCGATGCATATGGAAACTAGGAACATGTATTAGCTAAAGAGGGTTGTGATCTTGACTGACTAATGTGATCCGCTTAGAGACATAAACTATTATAGATGACTACCCGTGTTATAGAGACTACCCGTGTAATGACTACCCGTATTATAGTTTCTTAACAATGTCTCTCTGTCAAAATTATATGAGCGGCTTGCTTTATCTTGCGGAAGGAAGGATGTCTTGCAATGCGTTTTCGGCTATTTTCGATGCATATGGAAACCAGGAACATGCATTAGCTACAGAGGGTTGTGGTTTTGACCAACGTAACTAATATGCTCCACCTTATAACACAAACTATTATAATGCACATCTATAAAACCAGAATACGTTATGATAGAGATGTTGCTAGTAGAGAAAAAAAATCTTATTTGTTGAGTGAACAAATCAGTGTTTCCTTATCAAGAATTATTGGTGTGGCTTGCTTTAGATTCAGGCAGGAAGGATATCTTATAATGGGTTCCCAGACATTGAGATATTCGTGGCAACAAGAACACGGATTAAATAAAGAGGGTTGTAGGAATAACTTCAATAATGTGCTCCGATTAGAAACACGGATCTTCCTTACTTAGACAACAGATCAATGTCTCCCAGTCGATAATTATTTACGTGCCTTAAAACATCACGTGAAAACGTACAAGCACGCATTTTTAAATTTGGTCTTTCTGAATTATTTCTTTGTCGAATGTGTGTTTTATATTTCTACTTTAATGACTACCAATCATGCTTTTCTGGTTTACAGAGCATCCTTTCTTCGGACTTTTTCTGAATATGCTACCTACTGGGGCGATTTAATTTTATATCGAACTTTCAGATACTGTGTACTAGAATGTATCTAGATATGCATAATTTTTAAAAAAAGATTCTGATAATTTTAACAAACAATTTATTATACGTTGAAATATATTTTCTACCCATCTTAAATTTCTTTTTCAAAACTTAGTTTGCATTTAAAAAAGTAAAGTTTCCACGAAAACTATGCTTGAAATTAATTATTTAAACATTAAACAAAATAATACCTAAATATGCAAAAAATCTATTTTAAAAATAATAAAAAATTGTCAATTAAAGGATCCAGAATATTTTATAATTTATCAAAATATTCAAAACAAATTGTATTTTTAAAATTAATAATCTGTTTGGATTTATTAATGCGATATATTGAGTTTTATCTGAATTTATACCGGTATGGAATTTCATAACTCTAAGTTAATAAACTAAAAAACATATGTAACGTTTCCTGCTTCCTTATACATATGAACACATATATAACTGTATACAAGACTAAAACTAAGATATATCTTTATATAGAAAATTTTTCTGTCCGTGTGTTTGTAACAAAACTCCTCCTAAAAGGATGGACTGATTTTGATGATTTTTTTATATGTAATTAAGTTCATTCATGAATGGTTTTGATTCACAATTTGATAGATAGAAAATGGTTTTTTTTTAATTCCAGAATTGCGCACTTATTGAGATTATTATAATGCCGTTCTCTGTGGCGCAGTGGTCGGCGCAACGGGATTCAGTGCGTGAAGTCCCATGATCGAACAGGTGATGTGGGAATTTTAGTCTAATCTAATTACGTTTGTGATGATTATAAGCTTGGTGGCGTCAAATATTTAAAAAATATTTTTTCCTTACTTTTCCATCCAAATGGTCCAGTTTATAATTTATTTAAAAACGTTTTACAATTTTTGGATTTACAGCACTAAAACAGGACAACGTCTGTCGGGTCTTCTAGTATAGTATATATATATATATATATATATATATATATATATATATATATATATATATATATATATATATATATATATATATATATATATGACATAGGCGAGTTATAAAGGCATGGATGTCACATTTGGTTTCATATATAAAACCTCTTTATTGTTGTTATTTTGTCCATAGCTATTCCATTTATACGTACTTTGTTCTCATACTTTGCCGCGACAAGTGTGGAGGATGTTATCAGCCCGTGTTCCCCTTCAGAACTGTCTTTTGTTTTGGCGTTGCTACGTAAGCAAAAATTCCAATGACTACTTCCGCGTTAGCTCTTTCACTCTATTGTTCCTCTCGAGGTTGTGTCTTTCTCCTATTACGTTATTGTTAATAAGTTCTAACTATTTTTAATTATATCTCGCTTAATTCTTAACCCCCATTTTAAACCTGACACACACATATATATATATATATATATATATATATATATATATATATATATATTATAATATATATATGTATATATATATATATATATATATATATATATATATATATGTATGTATATATATGTTTATATATGTATATATATATGTATTTATATATATGTATATATATATATGTATATATGTATATATATCCATATATATATACATATATATATATATATATATATATATATATATATATATATATATATATATATATGTATATCAATGTATGTATGTATGTATGTTTTAATCTACTACAACTGCATAAGTTAATGTGAAATTAATGGTTATTTCTCTAAAAAAATGAAATTAAATCTAATTTGAATATTTTTGTATGTAAAAGAAAGAATTTTATATTACTCTTTAAAGGTATAAATCTTTTAAATTGAACCGAATATTCGTCCTCTAAATCTATATTAAATGTCTATATAATTCTTCAATTACTGATTAGAAGTCTTTGATTTATGAATGTGAAGTTCGCAGAATCAATAAATTAATTAGATATTACGATACCCTGAAACAACTAATTAATTTTATAAAGATCTTCGGATTCAGCGAAGCTATACTGAAATGTCAACACAATTACACTGTTGATAATATTTGCAGATTTTAACTTTAGATTTATGTATTGTTGAGATTTGATAAATTGAATTACACTGATGAATTATATGTTCTATTTTATAACTAAAGTGTACCTTATTTC
Organism: Pardosa pseudoannulata; assembly: GCA_032207245.1. Taxonomy (NCBI): domain Eukaryota; kingdom Metazoa; phylum Arthropoda; class Arachnida; order Araneae; family Lycosidae; genus Pardosa; species Pardosa pseudoannulata. Next base: position 8,042,636 of record CM063504.1, read on the forward strand.
CCTTCTAGGTGCATTCTAATAAACATGTAAAATTAATCAAGGGAGAATGAAATATATCAAAATGTTGTTAAAATAGTGAATGAAATTCATAACGTTGCTAAGCATTTATGTATACATATATGTATATATACATACATATATATGGTATATATGTATATGTTTATGTATGAATATGTGTATATGTCAGTTAATATAAATTAATTTTTTTCTTTGTTTCAAATGCAGATTACAATAAAAGAGGAAGGTGCATATCTCTACCAATAATATGTATATTGCTCTAAGAGGGCAGAGGAAACACGGTGAATTTTCATATATATATATATTTTATATTTCCAAATAAGAAGGAGACACACGATGTTGGAGACAGATTCTTCTAGAGATATTTTCCCACAGATGTTGACCCAGGTGTTAATTGTCTTGTACATAGAACTTCATGCTAGCTGACCTTTCAGTTTGTCCTGTCTTTATAATGAGGTGGAAACCCGTCCTCCAACGTTATCTTAATAAAGGTTTTTAGCTGAAACGGTATCAGTTTTATGGCCATGACTGCACCCAGCCATCGAGAAGTCCGTCTCATTAAATATATATATATAATATATATATATATATAATATTATATATATATATATATATAGATAGATATATATATAGGACAAAATAATAGGACACTTGTATAAAACTGAAAATAATGAATTACTTAGGGTCTGGGCCACCTTTGGTCTGAATGACATCTTGTATTCGATTTGAGTTTAACAAATAAAGATCTTGAACAAAGATCTTGGAACTATATGCATTTAAAACGCAAACGTCCAGTTTTACGATAAATTTTCCCCATGAAGAAGTTGAGGATTTCTCTTGTGATACCGAACAATTTTCAATCGATTTCTTAAGGGTCAATTGATGATTGATTATTTTTCTAATAGATTGAAAAACGTTTCGATATCAAAAGAGAAAACCGGAATCGTCAGCTGCGCCCAATGATTTTTCAGCACATGCAGGTTGACGTATATGAAGGTCTTATAATACGTCATTTAAAAATTAAAGGATTTAGTTAAGGATTAATTTTATCGATAAAGATTTCGTACATTTCTCGTGCGATACCGCAGAATTTTCATCCGATTTGTTTTGGATTGGGTTATGACTAATAAATCCTTTAATTGTTTGAAAATATTTCGACATCAAATGATAAATCCGAGAACTAATGGAATCGTAAGTCAATTCTTACGCTGACCCATCCGAAGTCATAAAGCAGCAACAAACTGAAGACCATTACGCCACGACAGCTATAACGGTTTTAATTTTGTCAAACCCAGTAAAGAACAAACTCTACAAAGGTAAGCTCGAGACTAACAGGAATAACTGAAGACTCAGATCACTAGGGCACCTGGGGTCGTGACACCCGTATATACCTAAAGAGGTATACCCCTGAGGTGTCTCTCATTTAGCACTACCCAGATGACACGTACTGCTTAATCTTGTAGCCGTGGACGCGAGAGAAGTTGTCCTACAATTGGAATAGTAAACGGCATGCATTGCTTTATCAACGGATACATGTTGATGTGTGTTAAAACCTTATTGTACATCAACTTGTGTGCGTCCTTTTCCAGAATAAATGAGCCTATTTCTTGGGGGATAGCGAAATATTTTCAAACAATTAAATGCCTTATGACACGTCAATTGTAATTAAAATAAATGAAGAACTGGAAAAGGAATTAATTGCAAACTGAACCCATATTTTTTTCGACATGCTCATATAGGTATGATATAAAGTCTTTAAAGCTTTAAGATTTATCTTGCATCTATTTGTACATGTTTAAAGAAATATATTCAGTTTACGGCTACTTTTCTCGATTAAGAATTCGTGGATTTCTCAAGTGATACAACAATTTTACACTTTGTTGGTTTCAGTAATAATTGATAAGTGCTATAAAAGATTGAAAATTTTTCGCTATCAAACGAGAAATTCATGCATTTTTCATCAAAAATTGAAATTGTGAACTGCGTGTACTCCTTTTTCAATGCAAGTCGATCTGTGTTGAGGCCTTATAATACGTCAATCTGTATGCATCTAAAAATAAACGGATTAAGTTTGCGAATCCATTTACCGATGAACGTTTCGTAGATTCCTCGTGTGATACCGAAAAAGTTTCAACTGATTTATGTTGGCTAAAGTGATAATTGATTAGTCTTTTTATGGTTTGAAATCATTTTACTATCAAACGAGAAATTCGTTCCCAAAAATTGAAATAGTAAACTACATGCTTTACTTTTTTAACGCTTACATGTTGATGTATGTTAAGTTCTTATCGTACGTCAGTTCGTATGCACTGAATAATCAGTGGATTCATTTTGCGATTCCTTTGTACGGATTTCTCGGGTGATAGTGAAAGAATTTCAACCAATTAAAGGCTTAATCAATCGCCATCTAGGCCAAAATAAATCGGAGGAAAATTTATTGCATGGTACTATACATTACTATACATTACAGGACTAATCAATCACCATCTAAGCCAAAATAAATCGGTTGAAATTTTTTTTACATTGAAGATTTTACTACCCATTAAAGAACTAATCAATCATCACCTATGCCAAAATAAATCAGTCGGCATTATTTTAAATGAAAATTTTACTACCTTTTAAAGGACCAATCATACATCACCTAAGCCAAAATAAGTCAGTCAACATTGTTTTAAATGAAAATTTTACTACCTTTTAAAGAACTAATCAATCATCACCTAATCCAAAATAAATCAGTCGAAATTGTTTTAAATGAAAATTTTACTACCTATTAAAGGACTAATAAATCATTTTCTAATTCAAAATAAATCAGTTGAAATTGTTTTAAATGAAAATTTTACTGCTCATTAAAGGACTAATCAATAATCACCTAAGCCGAAATAAATCAGTCGACATTGTTTTATATGAAAATTTTAATACCTTTTAAAGGACTAATAAATCATTTTCTAATCCAAAATAAATCAGTCGAAATTGTTTTAAATGAAAATTTTTTTACCCATTAGAGGATTAGTCAATCATAACGTAAACCAAAATAAATCAGTCGAAATTGTTTTAAATGAAAATTTTTTTACCCATTAGAGGATTAGTCAATCATAACGTAAACCAAAATAAATCAGTCGACATTGTTTTAGATGATAATTTTACTACCCTTTAAAGGATTAATCAATCCTCACCTAAGACAAAATAAATCAGCCAAAATTGTTTTAAATGAAAATTTTACTACTCATTTAAGGACTAATCAATAATCACCTAAGCCGAAATAAATCAGTCGACATTGTTTTATATGAAAATTTTACTATCCATTAAATGACTAATCAATCATCACATAAGACAAAATAAATTTGATTGAAAATTTTTCGATTTCACACGAGAAATCCGGGCATTTTTTATGTGGAAAAGAAATCGCAAACTGAATCTGTTTCTTTTTCAACGCGTACACGTTGACATGTGTTAAGTCCTTGTAACAAAGAAGTTTCCAGACGTAATTCGTAAATATTAAGGGTCACCCCTGACTTGAATAAAACAAATTACAGTTTCTCCAGTGATTCTTAAATCTACTAATACAATAAGAACAGTAGAAAACCAATACGATTTGCGTCGTTTAAAACTTTCTCCCAATATTAAATTTCAAAACAGATGTTATTAAAATGACTTTGTGTTTAAGGGAATCCTGGCGATGGAGTCGAACGATTGAAAGACAGAATTGAAACACTAAGCTCTATCGTCGTTCTGTTTATTTACAGAATAAAGAAGAAAAATGGCTTGATGTTTGAGTTTGCTTAAGAAATCAGAAAAGGAAAATCACTTCCAACATACAGCAATAAAACTGAAGAACCTATTTATATTTTGCTTTACATGCAATGGATAAAATTTTTAAGTTTTATATTTCGTTACACGCCCACGTTTATCGGTAAATACATTGAAAATGTCAAAAGGTTTATTTGAGTAAAACCCATCTTATTAGATTCCTATCTACTAATTTATATTAAATATTTAATAAACATCTATTACCTAACTAGAATTAGAAATGTGTTTTATTAGCAGCAACAGAAATATTTGACTTCCATTTGAAGATTCTTTAACATCTTTTTACATAAATTATTTGTATTCACAAAATAAAATTTATAAGAGTTTACTTTATTACTCTGTATATTACTGTAGCTTTCATATTTCAATGTTTAGAAGCAACTAATATGTTTATGGTAACTTTAATACTATACAAGGTATATAGTACGCACTTTCTTTGCAACCGTAGATAGAGTATATATACATTCAGTTACAAAAATGCTTCATATAAGATATGCGTCTTTTCCCTGATAATTATAAATTTTAAAATTCAGTTTTGTAATAAAAAGTTAATCTATATATACCATAACAGAAAAAGTTTCACTTTTGTATTATAAAATTAAACTGGAATATCTTTATATATAAAATTATTCTGCCCATGTGTTTGTAATAGAACTCCTCCTAAACGGCTGGACTGATTTTGAAGAAATTTTGTGTTCGTAATTAATTTGATTCGAGAATGGTTTAGATTCACAATTTGATCTGTTAGAAAATGTTTTTTTATTAAAATTCCAGAATTGCTCGGTTATTGAGATTATTATAATGCTGCCTGAAATCTTTTATTGCCAAAGTATCTCTGGCGCAGTGGTAGCCCAACGGTTTTCAGTACGAGAAGACCTATGATCGAATCCTCGTACTTGTGATGTGTGAATTTTAATTTAATATAATTACGTTTGGGATGACTGTAAGTGTGGTGGCGTATTTTTAAATACGTGTGGTAAGTATTTTTAAAATATTTTTTCCCGTACTTTACCATCAAAACGGTCCAATTTATAATTTATATAAAATTTTTTAAAAATTTTTGGATTTACAGCGATAAAACAGGACAACATCTGTCGGGCCGTCTAGTTTAAATATAAATATCAAGATTTTTCTCTGTCTTTGAACGATCGGTTAAAAGAATAATTATATTAATTAGATGTTGAAATAAAGTTATTTCATGTATTTCAAAAGATGATGTTTAACTTTTTATAATCAGAATGTAGAATACATGGTAGAAAGTTTATAGACTGTATTTTCCAGCACAATAAGCTTTTAATCCTATCTAGCTCTCTTTTTGCTCAAAAGTTAATTTTTATGCTACGAATTTCAAAAGTTATTTTGTGATTATGCAGATATATATTCTTACCGTGGTACAGTGTGTACATAATTAAACTTTCTTACTTTAAAATTGTCTACAGTCAAAACTATTGTAAGAAACTATAGTCGGCAGTTTTGAAATTTTGTGTAGGTTATAATGGAGAGATTGAATTTTGTTTGAGTAAATGAAAAATACTATAAAATGTTACTACTAGAGACCGCTTTTGATGAATTACTCATTTAACCACCATTTACTTCAGTTAAAATAAATTTATTGCAAGAAAATATGTTTTATATGACATCCATTATTTTCAGTCACCTTTTGGAGTTGGAAAATTCCATGTTCTACAGTTGACAGCAGCGTGTTAAGGGAAATACTGAGAATATCTTGCATTGCTGTCTTTCAGGTCACGTGTAGTTCTTAGTTTATCAATGACCAGATGTTTCGAATGTCTCCAAAGCCAAAAGCCAGGATGGAGCTCTACGACACTTTGGCCTTCCTGTTAACACTTGGCATGCGGGTATACTACACCGCCAACTTACGCTTGCAGCCATAGTTATTCAGAAAAATCCCAGTAAATGGAAAACTAATTTATTTGAACGAAACTTTTTTTCATTTTACACTTTAATATATACTGTATGATTATGTAACAAGAAAAAAAATATTTTTATGAAATCACAAAAATAAACGATTTTTAAAAGTAAGTCCGATAATCTGTCAGTGCATATTTCTTCATCACTATCTCTATCCCAACGGCTCATTTTATGGATTTTGTATTCAAGATTAAAAAACCAAGCTTCAAATTGACAAAACGTTCTGGAACTAGGAATTCGATTGAAGACGAAATAACGCAACAAAAGATCGAGTAACTCGACAAGCATAACTTGTGAAAAGAAAAAATGCAAAGCGTTGCATAGCAACGCAACCAACACGCATACAATGTCCACATACATATAATTATACTTATTTAGTAGATTTGTGGTGGTTAGAGGGTATCCACCAGAAATCTACTAAGTATGTATTTTTACGTAACCCGTGCTCGAGGGACAGACTGCAAGAAACGTAAAATTACGTTGCAAGCATGCGAAGTGTTAAGAACGTTCTCAAAAATCAAGTTACACCAGAGCGTGTTATTCTCTAATGTGTGTCCACTCCTATCCCTAGATTTCAACAGATTCGACTTTTGGCCTTCAATGCAGTAGAATACCCATATTATTCGAAAAAGGTCTTTTTAATAATAAAGTGTATACCTAATTTCCCTTTTTTCAGCTCAAAAAATAATTTCTTATTTTGGGTCAAAATCTGTCATTTTGAAGGACCGTTTCCATTTCAATAATATTTTCTCTTAGGAAAAAGCTTTTGCATTATTTAATGTTAAATACTTCGTTGCATTTCTCAAACTAAAAAGTACAAGAGTAAATTTATTTGTGAGTTTTAAATCCGAGATTATCGTAAGTACTCTTTAAATTCGAGGTTACACTCGCGTGCTTAGAATTAACTTTTTTTTGTTAAAAATTGTTGGTTTACATACTGAAGCAGTTATCGTGTTAACCCAAATTTCAGTAAAAGGTTGTTTTTTAATTTTGTTTATTTAAAAACTTCTGTCTTAATATGTTGTAATTCTCAGTACAGTTTTTTTTAAATCGAGTTCAAGTTCATAACTGATTTGACTTAGTTTCGTTAACTGATGCATTCAGACCAGTTTTGCTTTATTCTTTTTCTAGTGGAAGCCCGTTCATTCATAGATAAACACAACACTTCCAGCAACTGACATGATAATTGCATATGTTAGTTCGAGATATGACACTGAAGATTCCATTGCACTATCGTGAATGAAATCTTAACACAAATATATATGTTACAGTCTGCAATGTATTTTAAAATGACACGGTATTCTAATGTGATTGAATTCGACCAAAAATTCGGAATGTTTTGTCGTCATAATATTACGCTGTGTACACACTTTATCTAATGAAATCTTTCTAAAGGAATGATTATTTTATTTTTCTATAAAGTGTTTTAAAGCGTACATTCTTATTTTAAAAATCAAAAGCCGTACTTTTTATTTTGTTGCTTTAGAAACGGGATAATTTGGTACGATAGAATTGGACCAAAACGTTGAATGTTTTTTGACTTAATTAAATCACGTTAGTTGCAGACTAAAGAATCAAACGAAGATTTCCTATTTAATAATTATTTTAATCCACTAAAATCTGTATTATAACGTATGCTCTCATTTTAAAAAATTAAATATAAAAATTATTTTGATATCGAATGAGTGACATGATACTTCAGCATGATAGTATTCAAAATTAGAAAACATTCCGATCCATTCATTTTGGAATTGTTTCTTAATAAAATCATGTTAATTATACATTGCATAATGAAATGGAAATTTTCTAATCAAATGATTATTTTACTTACTAAATTCTGTTTTTTGACGTACGCTCGTATTAAAAAGAATTTGAAAGACAGTGTTCTGTTTGATGTTTTTGGTTTCGATTGAACGAAATGATACTTCAGTATGATAAAATTCATCCAAAATTATGAAATGTACACTCTTTTATATAATGAATATTTTTCCAACTGATTTTACTTTTCTAACATATGTCTTTTCTGCCAATTATGTTTATTTTAGAAATTAAAAATCATAATTTTCAGCTGGATGCGTTTGGCATCGAATGAGTGAAAGGATAATTTACCATGACCCAATACGACCAAAATTATGGAATTTTTAAAAATAAAATCAAGGTAATTATATACTTCATAATCAAGTGAAATTAAATGATTAGTTTACTTTATTGAAACCTTTTTTTTTGTCTCATATCCTTATTTAACAAATTAAAAATCATATTTTCCAGTCTGACAATTTTTGACATCGAAGTGACTTCAAATCTTTCCCTTTTCTTGAATCCGAAAAATATTTTGATACTGTCTATAATAGCATTTCTTAATAAAACCGTGTTGTTTGTTTTAAAAAGTAAAAAAAAGAATTAGTTTTCGGTTATAAAAAGTTTCTTAGGAAATAACTATTAAAATAGATTTCGCAGAATGATTTGTTACAACAATTTAATTACGATTAGTTAAAATCTATGAACTAATAAGAAATTTTTAAACATAAGGAGGTGAAAAGTTATTTTAGTTCCCAGAGTGAAAACATGAAAGCATTATTTAGCTAAAGTAGCATTGTTTATATCACAATTCGGTATTATGTTCAAACATCTGACTGAGTAATTGAGTTATATTTATTATTAAACTGATTAATGTTTTAAAAGTGGGAGTAAGCGAGATATTTCTTTGCTTCAGACTTGTTAGTAGTATTATTGAGTACAGTAGTCACTTGAGTTCATTATGAATAAATTAGAAATTAAATCTGTTTGCCCAAATCGTTGAAGTCTACTAAACTGAGAAACAGAAGTCTGCTAAACAGAAACTGAGGAAAATAGACGTTGTTTAAATTAAAATCAAGTGCAGCAATGTGTGATTAAAATATTTGAAATGCTGTGTATTCCTATAGTATTATCTGACAAACTTTAGACCTCATGGGATCTAAAGGAAAAATTTATGCATATATTATCCGTCATATATTTAAAGTTATTTAGATATTTAACAAAGAAAAATAGAAATGTTTCCTACAGTGCAATAAAAAAGGAATTGTATATACGCGCTGTATTATCTGCTGAAGTAGAAGCGTTTTACAGATCTAATATGACAATTTTTAGACCTCATGGAAACTAAAGGAAAAATCTACGCATATATTAGTCATGATATATTTAAAGTTATTTAGGTACGTAACAAAGCAGAATAGAAAGGTTTCCCAAAGTGCAATAAAAAGGGAGTTATGTATTTGCACCGTATTATCTGCTGAAGTAGAAGCGTTTTTTAGATTTAATATGGCAGCTTGTATACCTCAAGTGCCTTAAGAGAAGAAATATTTAACACAAGTTTATTAGCCGTCAGATTTTAATGAAAGTTATTTAGGCATTTAATAGAGCAGAATAGAAAAGTTTCATTCAGTGCAATAAAATAGAATTAAATATAATGTAAATAAAAGATATCTTTTATATAAGAAAACAATAAGCTATACAAACAATTATAACTAATTCAAATGTAAAGAATAGAGTTTGGCAATCCAAAGCGTTTTAGCCAGTGATTAGTTAATTTGTTATCACACATATTACGTTTCTCCCGTTTGTCTTCAGCAGCGAATCGGGGTTAAAAGAGTCGACCATTCAGAGCAATTGGTGCGCGAACAAAACGTCAGACGAAGCTCGTTTATTTGCAGCTCTCTCTTCTCTGCATTTATTTTTTAATGAAGGGAATTTAGAAATGCATCGTGGGTCATACTCTGCATTCCACCAAGGGTCGTGCAGTTAGTATAAGGTGGCACGTAATATGCAGTAATTTTCAGAGTAAAAAAATATTTGCTATTCTGATAGTAGTCGTGGGTAACGTATAAAGTGTTACTCAGAAATATAATTACAGTGAGACATACTTATGGTACGCAGCTCGCTGACCGAAGTGTATACATATTATTTAAATAGTTTTCAGAATAAAATTAGGGTGATATAAACTATCATACACTTTGTTTTAGAGTTTCAAAAGATATTTTTAGAATAAGATACGTTTAATTGTAATCATATAGTCACTAATGTTCCGAGTAAAAGCATATTTGCTAGTCTGATATTAGTCGTTGGTAATGTATAAATTTTTCAGAAATTTATGTACAATTAGATGTACTTATGGTACTCAGCTTACTAACTGAAATATGTATATTATTTAAAAAAAATTCAGAATAAAATAGCCAATTTAGGATGACATGAACCATCATACACCTTGGTGTAGAGTCTCAATAGATAATTTTAGAATAAGATACGTTTAATTGTAATAATATTAATCACTAATGTTCCAAGTAAAAACATATTTGCTATTCTGATAGTAGTCGTGGGTAACGTATAAAGTGTTACTCAGAAATATAATTACAGTGAGACATACTTATGGTACGCAGCTCGCTGACCGAAGTATATACATATTATTTAAAAAGTTTTCAGAATAAAATTAGGGTGATATGAACTATTATACACCTTGTTTTAGAGTTTCAAAAGATATTTTTAGAATAAGATGCATTTAATTGTAATTATATAGTCACTAATGTTCCGACTAAAAGCATATTTGCTAGTCTGATAGTAGTCGTTGGTAATGTATAAATTGTTACCCAGAAATTTATGTACAATTAGATGCACTTATGGTACTCAGCTTACTAATCGAAATATGTATATTATTTAAAAAAAATTTCAGAATAAAATAGAAAATTTAGGATGACATGAACCATCATACACCTTGGTGTAGAGTTTCAAAAGATAATTTTAGAATAAGATACGTTTAACTGTAATCATATTAATCACTAATGTTCCAAGTAAAAACATATTGGCTATTCTGAGAGTAGTCGTGGGTAACGTATAAAGTGTTACTCAGAAATATAATTGCAGTGAGACATACTTATGGTACGCAGCTCGCTGACCGAAGTATATACATATTACTTAAAGAGTTTTCAGAATAAAATTAGGGTGATATGAACTATTATACACTTTATTTTAGAGTTTCAAAAGATATTTTTAGAATAAGATACGTTTAATTGTAATCATATAGTCACTAATGTTCAGAGTAAAAGCATATTTGCTAGTCTGATAGTAGTCGTTGGAAAAGTATAAATTGTTATCCAGAAATTTATGTACAATTAGATGTATTTATGGTACTCAACTTACTAACCGAAATATGTATATTATTTAAAAAAATTTCAGAATAAAATAGCCAATTTAGGATGATAAGAACCATCATACACTTTGGTGTAGAGTCTCAAAAGATAATTTTAGAATAAGATACGTTTAATTGTAATCATATTAATCACTAATGTTCTAAGTAAAAACATATTTGCTATTCTGATAGTAGTCGTTAGTAATGTATAAGTTGTTACTCAGAACTTTATCTTCAATCAGATGTACTTATTTTACTCAGCTTACTACCCAAAATATAAATTGTTAAATAAATTTCAGAATAAAATAGACAATTTAGGGTGGTATGACCTATCTATTTTTGGTTAAGTGTCTCGATAGATAATTTTAGAGTAAGATAGTTTAGATTTTACCTAATAAGTTTAGAATTTTAAAATAAGATTCTTTTCAGTATGGATGTTAAACTTGGAGAATGTAGAGAGATTAAAACAAAATAATAACAAAAATTGTGTTTACGTAGGAAGTAAATTACGTAAATATTAAGTTATATATTACTAGTTTGTTAAAGCGTAAACAAGTTTATAACACATTTTAATAAATTTACAGAGCCTATTAATAGTAAACAAAGACAAATTTAGAATTTATTCTTATTTATTTTTCTCATAATTCTTGATTTTTATTTTGTGTAGAGCTTCAGAGAAACAAGTATCATGAAATAAGTTTAAAATAGTTTACACTTTTTATACTTTTTAAACATAAATTTTCATTGAATTCTTAGTCATATATTTTTTAAAAGGCTTCACCTGATGCTTCGAATTTATTGCGAAACTTCAAGAGTAAAAAAGAAAAACAGAAACATACGACTGGAAAATAAACATCAAGTGTATATACTGTTATTTATTACAACGTATATGGTTATCGTTACAAAAGCAGAATGCTACGTGAAGCATAAACCTGGATGTGAAAATACAAAAAAATCTTGTCTTCTGTTCAAACAAAAATGTTGAGCTTTATAAAACGGAATATTTTCGTTGCATATCTTGAATAATATTTTCTTTACATAATAAATTTTTCTTTACATACGCGATAATCTGAGTCTAGCATTGAGTCATCCCAAAGTAACTATTTCAAAGTTATTTTATCCCTCATTGTTTAAGAGCTCTAATGCTATTAACATCTAACAAGATAAAGTAAATCATTTGTATGTTTGGCTTTACCCCCTATCCGCTAGGGAATAAGGATTGATCTACTCTTCCGGTAACACCCTAAAAAAAGCTAACAGGGAAATAAATTCTCATAATTACACTTTGCCAATAAAGTTAATTAAAATCTTCCTGTGTATGTACAGATAAAACCAAATATATACATAGCTTTAAGTCTAAGGTTTGAAGTTCGATCAATCTGTCATTCCTATAATCTTGCTGTTTTCCAATTTCTGGCAAATATTATCCTAACCTTACAGAGATCGCCTATTTCTGGAACACTTCTTTTTAAAATATTTAGAAACTCATTCAACACATATATTTTTGGAAGTCGATAACTCTATCATTCCTATAATCTTGTTGTTTTCCAGTTTCTGGCAAACAGTATCCTGACTTTAAAGAGATTGCCTATTTCTGGAACACGTCTTTTTCAAATATTTAGAAATTCATTCAACACATATTTTTGGAAGCTCGATAGCTCTATCATTCCTATAATCTTGTTGCTTACCAATTTCTGGCAAACAGTATCCTGACCTTAAAGAGACTGCCTATTTCTGGAACACTTCTTTTTGAAATATATAGAAAGTCATCATATATATTTTTAGAAGCTCAATCGATCTATAATTCCTATAATCTTGCTGTTTCCGATTTCTGGCAAACAGTATCCTGACCTTAAAGAGATTCCCTATTTCTGGAATACTTCTTTTTTAAATATTTTGAAATTCATTAAACATCTATATTTTTTAGTTCAACAAGACAAAACCCTTTAAAACATACGTAGAAGTAATGAATGTCATTAAAGTTTCAAGACATGGACGACTGTGTGCAAAAGTTTAGAAAAATTTGGAGATTGACGAACTTTCTTTAAGGGCCGGCCACAAAGTTCCCGAATTGATATATTTTATTCCAAAATTTTGACAGCTGCAAAAATATTTCCAGGTCTATTCATCTTTAAGAACTAGAAAGTCTTAATGAATTTTACGTTTTTCAGTAGATATTTGGGGTTTAAAATAGTTAACGAATGTGTACAATAACCCTAACAAACATCAGTAAAATTTATTTTTAAATATATGTGGGGTGGGGTATCCCCAGAATCTTTAACTCAACAAATCAAATAATTTAGTATGTCGTGTAGTACATAAAGTTTTGATGATAGCGTTACAAAAGAATCTCGCTCAACAGTGCTAAATCAAATACGTAACAAAGAAAACATTGCTCTCGGTTAGGAAGGTCATAGATTTACTTTTAAACAAAAACCGGATACTTCAAGGTAAACTTACTAAATTATCTAATCAATTAGACAATTTCAAAACCAAACATTTTCTATTTCTGTAATCGAAATTCATGAGAACGATGATAAGACTTTAGATATTGAATTAAATTGAAAACCTTTCAAAACAAGCATCGAAGCAACGTTCTCGTTTGAGAAGGTCATGGATTCGCTTCTAAAACAAAAACGAATACTTAAAGATTATCTTAATAGATTTTTTAATCAGTTGAGAAGGTCATGGATTCGCTTCTAAAACAAAAACGAATACTTAAATATTATCTTAATAGATTTTTTAATCAGTTGAGAAGGTCATGGATTCGCTTCTAAAACAAAAACGAATACTTAAAAATTATCTTACTAGATTTTTTAATCGGTCGAGAAGGTTATGGATTCGCTTTAAAACAAAAATGAATACATAAAGATTTTCTTACTAGATTTTTTAATCGGTTGAAAAGGTTATGGATTCGCTTTAAAATAAAAATGAATACTTAAAGATTATATTACTAGATTTCTTAATCAATTAGACAAATTAAAAATCAAGAAACTTCTATTCTATAAAGATAATGAAAACGATGGTAAGACTTTAGATACTGAGTTTAACAAATTAAATAATGATATTCTAACTGGAACCTCAGATAAAGAATTTGATATACATGAACAAAAAATGCATGAAATGTTTCCTAAATTATATATATATATATATTGAAATTTATTTAAAAAATATAATTAAAAAATATTTGAACTTCTCACCATTCATGAACAGTTATTATATATGCAAAGCTCTATTCCTATTACCTGTCTATAACCTAATGTTAAATTTTCAGACCATCTATCCCTTCTACTGGTTTCCATAGAAACTGTATTGTGACCTTAAGTACGACATTTTCGATAGGGATCTAAAATAAATTAATAAACTTTCTAGAGTCAAATTAGTACCCCATTATCTACGCTCGTATTACGCATTGATGAATTTCAACTTCTTTGATTACGTTTTAAAGACATGCTGGTAACATAGTCATTTACTACTAGACAGAAAAATAGCGAGAAACAGAAAAATGCGTATTAATCTCAAAATTAAAAAAGGCAGCTCAGTTTCTGCTTTGATAAAACCAAAAAGAAACTTGCTCCACCCAAACTGTAAACATAATTGTTCTAAGCCAGAATAGGTTGGAATTACATTTTTAAGCTCGTGTTGAATACTTCATGTAGCAATATTCTCTCGAGGGAAAACTTTTGCGTTTGGGGTTATTATTTAGGAGAAAGGAGACTAAAGCATTGAATAAATTATACATGAAGAGGTAAATACATTTTTTAGGAAAGTAATCTCCAAGTGTATATATATATATATATATATATATATACAAGGAAAGGTTGATGTCATTTTCTTAGATTTATATTTTACTTGTAAATTTATACTAGTTAGAATACTAATTAATACTAGTTACTTAATAAGTTACTAATTAATGCTAGTTACTTAATAAGTTACTAATTAATACTAGTTACTTAATAAGTTACTAATTAATACTAGTTACTTAATAGGTTACTAATTAATATTAGTTACTTAATAAATTACTAATTAATACTATTTACTAGTGACCAGGAGTAACTCCTGAGAAAAACTTTATTATTACTGCGGTTTCTTGACTTACGAAACCTTGAATATACGAAGTTTAAAAAAAATTATTTTACTGCTTAGTGAAATTATTTTTAAAGTAATAAAATTTATACACTTTTAATATAGATCAGTGATTCTCAACCTTCTTTAAGCTATCGCCCCTCTACAGAGCCAAAATGTACTCAACTTCTCTCTTTGTATAAATTTTGTAATTTAAAGTGTAGGGTTGGATATGTACTCAATTATAAAAGGAAAAGTGGTTAAGTAATTTACTTCAATATAGTTAGAAATAAATTTTTTGTTACTGACACACGCTAAAGCAACGCTCATACTAATAGTTATGGCGTTGATTTTCGGTTCTGAATTTCGTGGGTTCGAATCCCACTGGGGCATAAATGTTCGCAACCGTTTGGAATCAGGTTTAAGTAATAGGTCCTGTCTCAATAGCTGGTCTCGTGTTGGAAAAGATTACACCGTAGCACTTCAAACCAAACCGAATGAATGCTGTTGAGTAAATATATTTTTCTGAATGTTCACCCAATTTAACACAGAACTTAGTGAATGAAAAATAACTGGTTCTGATACCGTCACGTAAGTTTGTTTTATTCCTAGTAAAAATCGTGTAAATTAGATAATTAATGTAATAAATTTATTTAATATTCTTAAAATTCAGTTTAAAATGGCAAAACCTGTCCACATCGCTGCCCTATGGTCCGAAACAAGTTCACTGCCCACCAGCATCGTCTCACCGCCGCCCGAGGCGCAGTATCACCCCAGTTGAGAACCAATGATATAGAGTTTTACAAATCATATATTTATAATAAAAGCGTTATCAATTGTACGGTTTTATTTGCATAAAGTATTTTTGTAAATAATAAGAATTTCAGATCTTTTCATGTACAAAATAATCAATAATACATACTTCAAAGCTAAATAAATGTAATATATGAAATTTATTACCTCTTTACTATCTGTCTAAAATTCATCTCTTCTCATTTTTTAATACCCCATTTTCCAAACTAATTTTAATGTTACATAAAAGAGGTTACTCACTTAAATTATTATTTCCCATCTCACAAAACTAATGCTGGATTTACGAAATAATTTCCTGTCCATTGTTCGTAATTTTCAGAAGAAGAGTGATTCAGAAGACTGATTTCACTTCTACAATAACTCAATGCAGAACTGCGTTATTGACAAGATAGATCAAGATAGTTGATCAAGGATCTCAATTTCCTCCCATAAACTGCAGAACAGTCTTTAGTCTCTTGAGAATAAAATCACTTGATGCTCACTCTGGGGTCCAAAATCACAGAAGCATGTATTATACCATATCCTTACAGCAGTTGCGCCAATGTTGTTATTTCTGATGCCACTTGCACGAACCAAGCCCGATTGTGTCATACGATATTGGTGTTAAGGGAAAGGGGTTACCTTTCATTTTAACGAGCACCTCAAGGGTGAAAATACGACTTCTTTCTCAAGTCAGTTCTCCTAATTTTGAAACTGAGACCAAACAGAAAATCCATAGAATTATCTTGCCACACTCAAAGGTATTGGATTGAAAAATTGGAGACAGTGTGATCACTAACATATTCAACTTACCACAGTCACCTTTGACGAACACGGCGAATCTTAAGCCGATTCGGGCTCCGAACCCGCAACCTTTCAGTTACGAGATCGTTGTCTTTGCCGATGAGCTACTGCAGCTCCAGTTGCCCCTTGATGGTGGTCTATTAGAACCATGCTTTTCGAACTTTAGTAAATGTAAAGTTCCACAGTTCTGGACTTCTGTACCTGAGGATGTCACGATCGCAAATTAATTAGGAATTAATTTTGTCCAACAAGCCTGGACAGACTAAAGAATATGAACTAATCTAGGGTAAATGGGGAGAAATTATTTCACTGGTTATATAAATGTCTAATTATCTTTGCAATTTGATATTTTCCCCTGTCAGGCTGAAATGTCTAAATGCTTATTAAAACATTGATTTGATAGTTTAATTAATCGATAATCCTAAGAAAATGGTTAGCTCATTTTTTTAAATTTATTAATTTGTATTTTACATTTTTGGATAGTTTTATTTAGACTGTTAATATATGGTTATTTTTCACTTTATCCTTTAATTATTCTACTGACACTTGAATCTTATATACCAGGCAATGTATTAGAAATCTGTGACAGTTTCCAGAAATGTTCACTAGCGGTGTACGGTAACACCTTTTTGAGGCTTGGGTAAAACATTGTCTGGATGAAACTGAGGGGCGAAGCAGTACATGCCGGTTAACCTTGTATAATCGGGAATTGGTCACCCAGTTATGTCCTTGGGGATCTCTAGGCATACCATTGCATTATGCAAGGAAATTGCCATTACATTATGCATATTTTGAGAAACAGGTAAAAAGAGTTCAAGTCAGTCCTATATCTGAAATTAAGTATTAAAAACAGAGAAAAGGAAAGAAGGAGAATTTTTTAAATCTATATATATATATATATATATATATATATATATATATATATATTATATATATATATATATATATATATATATATATATATTATATATATATATATATATATATATATATATATATATATATATATATATATATATATATATATATATATATATATATATATATATATATATATATATATATATATATATATATATATATATATATATATATATATATATATATATATATATATATATATATATATATATATATATATATATATATATATATACAATAACTATTACTGTTACCATCGGGAGTTTGAAGTATGCTAAAAATATATTTTATTCTACTCTCTCTAGTTAATATACAGTGTTATATAATTCTCCTGAGATTAAATATTTCAGCACATCGGATAGAAGATTGCTCAAAATATCTCTCTAAAATATCTTTTAAATGTCTCTCTCATTAGATTCTTCACAATGCGTAGGCGTGCGAGGGAATTTTAGGTCTAAGACAATTAATTTGATTGCATTGGTGGCGTACTTCTAGTTTTGAAATAAACTAAAATCTTCTTTACGGAATTCGATTTCATTAATTATGTTATCCCTTACTGTTTACGCTCTTGCATAGCTTTACTATCAAAATTATTTGATGCTTTTAGAAATTTTATTTATAATCTAGGAACTATATAATAAAATGTGGCTTCAAAAAATAAAATTATCATATTTTGTTTTAATTTTTGAAATTTAATAGTTAGATACAGTTTTAAGAGTGAATATATATATTTTGTAGATATTTACTATTCTGAGAAGTCAAAAATTAGAATTTTGGGGAATAAGTCCATGCTATTAAAAATATAGTTAAAATATGGCCATTTATAATATCCTGTTAAAAATTTGAACTTGATTATTTAATAATCTTTTTAATCCGTCAAGCATTGAAGTAATATTTTACTTCCGCATATTTTAAGCCACTTATTACCTAAGGGCAGTGGTGTTGCCACGACACAGGTCCAAGGATCGATCCCCAGTCTGGGCAAGGTTGACTCAGCCTTTCATCCCTTCAGTGGGTAGATGAACTGAGAAGTAAGCTTGCTTGAGATCTAAACAGTGGGGGTTCCTTGTAAGATTGACTATCTAACCGAAACATATGCTTCGCACCTCAGGGCCCTTGGTCACTTAAACGGATATTGGCACCGTATGCCTTGGCTCCATAGGGGCTATTGAGCCGAGGAATTTACTTTATTATCTAAAAATCATTTTCAGAGCAACACATATTTATATTGTTTTTTAGAAATTACATGAAACTTCAATTTTCATATAATTCTTGACTTAAAAATGATTATCTTAATATCTGTTAAGATATATATTGCTTTTAAAAGAAGATAGATACTCTTAAAAATATAAAAATTTATAATTCTAACTTACATTGGAGCTTAATCTTTGGAACAAACAGGTAAGGATAAAAGAGCAACCATCCTAGTGTTTCTCTTTAACTTTTCGGACTTCAATTTCGATTTGGACTTTGCGTCATCTTTATTTTGCAGTAAGTACAACGTACAGTGCGAAACGACACGGTATTAAAATTTGTGAATTACTATTCTAACTTTCTTAACTCAATTAAAATATTCAGGTCGAAAATAAATTCATATAACGCTATTATTAATTTGAAATGGATTACTAGGAATAAAGAAATTTCATTTAGGCTTGGTTTGGTTTGAAGTGCTAGGGTCTTCTTTCTGCAACACAAGGACTAAGGAGAACGGGGCCTACAGCTTAAAGACGATTCCGAACGGCTGCTAACATCCATGCCACAGTGGGATTCGAACCCACGAACTCTGGTACCGAAGGCCAGCACCCTAACCAATCAGCCATCGTTCGGCAAGATATTTAGGACACAAATCATTAAGCAAATTTCTGTATTGAATTGTAACACATCGCAGCAAATTTAAGTGACAGATGTTATTCACAAAAAATGCTACCTTTGTAGTTGTTTCTAATGCTACTTGGTCAAACCAAGCAGGATTTGAGCAGGAGGCTACTCGTGTTAAGGCAAAGGGGTGCGCCTTTCGTTTTAACGAGAACATTAAGGGTGAAAGTACGACTTATACTCCAGTGGGTCCTCGTAATTTTGAAGCAGGGACCAAGCAGAAGACGCATAGGCTTGGCCTGTCACCCCCAGAAGTATTGATTGGGAGCTTGGAGGACCTTGTGATCACGAACCTCTTTCCTTTGCCTCAGTCACCTTTAACGAACACGGCGATTCTTAGGCCGAACCCACAATCCTCCAGTTACGCGATCGCTGACTTTGCCGACTGAGCTACTGCTGCTGATGCTATCTTTAGATTTCTTTATAAGAAGTATCACCTTGAAATCTTTAAAAATTCTAATTTTTAACATTTTAAAAACCTCTGAATATACCTGAATCGTTTGAAACAAATTCATTCGCAATATTTGAATTTGAAACTGTAAAGCTATATAATCTTTACAGTTAATACTATGAAATTAATTTCATAGCTTTTAAGGAATCTATGAAAATTTTAAATATATTTTGCTAAACAGGCTCTTATTTCACCAAGCGTTCACTGTAAATGAAAAACTATTGCACGTATTACTTTCAAATTTTCAAAGTAAATACATTAAAGATCTATGATGAAACTCTACCTAGTTTTTAAGTTGTTTTTTTATTTCATTTATGATTTATAGTATTTAAAATGAAATTTTTGAACATTACTTTAGAGTTTTAGAAATTCGTTTGTATTATTTATAATTTTAAAAATTTAAATGTAAATTTACTAATAAATATTGTTTAGAAAGAAAAAATAACTATTATAAATTTGTGTGTTGAATCTTGCACTGTTTTAAAAAATATTTTAAATTTTAAAATTTTAAAACCAGACTTTCATTTCTTACTTTATGTAAAAAGTACCTATTTTTAGAAACAAATATTTTATTATAAACTTATTTAATAAAATAAGACCAGATTAAAATATTTATTTAATAATTAATAAAAGAAATATAAGGGAAAAATAAGAAATAACTTTTTAAATCTCTGTTTTGAAAGATATTCTCTTCTTACAAATTTAAAATATTGTTCAAGTTTAATTCATTGTTATTAAATATTTTGATTTAACTGGAACTTTTTTATTTAAATCTTTTAATAATTTACTAAAATATTTCTTTATATTTAAATAAATTAGATTATAAATAAAATATTTTTTTCTAATAAAATATGTGTTATTAAAATATATTTTAAATATTTCTTAAGATATAACGAAAGTTTTTTCTGAAGAATTTTGAAATAACTGAGACGTTAGAAATCATTTAGGAAATTTGAAAAGAAAAATATTCTTTGAACTTATACAAATTCAAATCGTAAATAAATATGATTTTTAGAATTGTTCTGTAAATTTTTATTAAATAATTTTGCTGAATACTGCTTTTTAGAAATAATAACTAACTAAAAAAAATAATTGTTTGAAAATGTATATATTTCTGAAAATGTTAGGACTAATAGCTAAAAATTTCATTAATAATTAAAAATTATTTTTGACACATTTTTTTTATAAATTTCAGCGATTACTATTGCATGTAGTTTTTTGCTTTTTATTTAACTATTATGCAATGACTAAAAAGCAATTTTGGCAATATATTTGGTGACTTGGCGACCATTTTGGTGACATATTTGGTGTGACCAGTTATTTCTAGTACTTTGAAGGTCCAAAAATTTCTCGAAATATCTATGGGCCTATAAAAAATAAGACTCAGTTCGTCACCTTTCTTAAGAGTCGAAAAGAGCTGTTGCTTTGACTCTTCACGCTTGAGTGAATTAGTGCTTGCTCTGTATTATTATTTTTTTCTAAATTGTGCATTGGATTGTACTAGATCATGCTGGATTATTATACTATCTTTTCTATCTGAACTAGATCATTCTGGTCTTTGTGGACAAATCTGTATTGAGTTGCAAATTTTTTGCTAATAAATTATTTCGTTGTGTCGTTTCATCCAAAGTCCATTCAATCAAAAACTTATGAGATTACTGCACAACACTGTTAATAATAGCATGTTATTATAAGTCGACAAGTACAAAATAAATTTGATTTTTAAAGTCCACTGACCACATTAACTGAAAAAAAATATGTATTACCTTTTAGTTTTTCTGGAAACTACAACATATATGCCCTGCCAGTAAGTGTTTGTTATCTTGATCTATAAGGTGGCATCTCGTGTTCCTTACACCAATTAACTTCAAGTCCTTCTCAACTTCTCAATTGCATTCAGTCACCTAGTCTATGGTCGACCCTTTTTTCTTACTCTACCTAGTTTAGGGAATGTTATTTTATTTATTTATATTTTGAAGGGTTTTAGTCTTCATATGAATAAAAGTGTCCAAACTATCTAATGCGATTAGCTTTAATAATAATAACTGTGTCCTGTTATTTATATTTTCGATATAACTCCTGATTATACATGATACGAAATTTGTTGTTTTTATAAATCATTCAGATTTTTCTGAGTATCTTTCTTTAAAAAAATCATCAATTTGTTCTCCTATATTTTATTAAGGTACCGGCACTCACTACTATATTAGATTCCCGGCTATAAGATTGTTTTGTAAATGTTAATTTTTTTTTGTTTAAGAAATCTGCTTTTTAATTAGCTTTTTAATATTTTTTATCCTGACGGTACTTATAAGTACCACTGACGGTACTTATAAGTACCGTTTCAATCAAACAATAATATATTCCCAATAAAGCCGTTTTTCTTGACTGTACTCACAAGGGCGTGAACGATGCAGTTCCTACAGCAGAAAAGAAATGACAGCATCAAACAGAAATCCTTTTTATTCGCATAGTAGGGATTTTATAATTGGAGTGCAGCATTCGATGGTCATTTTGTGGTAGAGTTGATACACCTGTTGTTCAATCGAGTAAATTTAGGGGTTTATAACCAGTTATTTCCTGCTATTATTTTTTAGAGACTTCTATACTTCAGGTAAGCAGTTCATTTGTTTTATCCATAATTTAATGTTTTATTTCCTATCATAGAGTTAAAAATATATGTTGGTACTAGAAAGTACTAGCTGCGAAATTAACTACTAAAATACAGTAGAAATTAATTTTCTTTTTTTCTATGATTATTCTCCATTAAAACTTATCTAATGAAGCAAAAATGTAGTAAGAAAATTGATGATAAATTAATTCTAGATATAAATGGTTAAATGTATTACTTCATACATTATGAATAAAAATGATATTCAATTTTAATTCAAATGTTATGTAAAGTTATTTTTATGTAAGTGGAACTGTTGTAAACTCTAATACTTTTGTATTTTATACAATTTTACGCAACGTTTTTATTTGTTATAATTTTAAATAAATCCTAGATTATAAATAAAATTGATTTCCAAGTGTCAATAAAATTATTTGTTTTAAAATATATATTTTCAAACTATTTTTTAAGACATAACAAACAGTTCCCAAATCCTCAGTTTTTAGGAGAAATACGGCTGAAATAACTCAGACGTAAGGGGACACATGAACTTTAGAAAACTTTAAATAGAAAAAATTATTTTTGCCTTATCATATCTTTTTAAATTTGAATCGTAAATATATCATCGATTTTTAGAATGTTTCTGTGTTTTTATTTAAATAGTTTTGCTGAATTTACTTTCTTTCTTAGAAATAATAACTTTTTAGATAAAGTAAATGTGAGAGCTTGTTTAAAATCGTAAAATATTTCTGACACACTGGGCGCAGACTTAAAATAGCCCTAAGTTTCATTAATAACAAAATATTTCTACACATTGTGCGCAGATTTAGGATAACACAGTTTCATTAATAATTTAAAATATTTCTGATACATTGTGTGATGACTAACGATAACAAAAAGTTTCAGCAAAAATTAAATATATTTCTGACACACTGTGCGGAGACTTACGATAACAGAAAGTTTCATTAATAACTAAAAATATTTTTGATACACTGTGCGCCGACTTAAACTACACAAAGTTTTGGGACAAAAAAAATATAAACAAATTTTAAAAGAAATTTCATAATAGTTGAAGGAAGACAATGTTTATACAACGCTTTGAAATAATGGTAGTTATACTTAGAACTAAGAAAATAACATTTTTGATGTCTCAGCAACGTAGCATGACCTGAAATAGGTTTTACAATGCTATAAAATGTTGAAAAGTGTGTAATAGTGTTTTGTAAATGTTAATTTTTTGTTTAACAAATCTGCTTTTTAATTAGCTTTTTAAATGTATTACTTCATCCATGATGAATAAAATTAAGTAGAGGTTTGAGATTGCATCCTTTATTTGACAGTTTCACTGAAGAAATTGAATTTAATCAGAAAAATTAAGGGGTTTCCTAAAAGTCTTAGTTATTTCCCTATCCTTCTTTAATTTAATAATAAAACGAAACAGTGTGAGATTATTTTTCAAGAAAGGTTATGAACTATATTTACTAAATATTTGAATATACCAGAGCACCGCTGTTCATAGTGAAAGGAAAAATGTTATTATCTCTTTATTACCTGTGTCTCAATAATAATAATATAAAACTATTTCTTTAATGTTATATATATATATATATTATATATATATATAAATATATATATATATATAAAATAGTTATATATAATATAATTTATTTATATGTAGAGTTTATATATTAATTTTCATTACATATATTTTCTGTTAAACTCAGTATCTTTTTAAAACAGGTTACTGTAAATAAATTTAAACATGAAATAAAGTATAAGAAAACATATGTCTTATGCTTAATATTTTCATGTTTAACCGAAAACTAAAATAAAAAATTTTACTTTTATTTACATTTTTATATATATATATATATATATATATATATATATATATATATATATATATATATATATATATCGCGTAATCAAATAAGTTGTTAACCTATTTTTTTAATTTTGTTTTGTAAGAGTTCATATAATTAAGGCTACAAATATAGTTTTTTTTTTAAACCATCATTTCATTTTACAGTTTTAGGTTACTGTAAATGAATTTAGCAGTGAAAAAAACAATATCTTAAAATTATATCCAATTCTTTACCAAAATTTGATAGGAAAGGTTTAATTTAACTTTTGAGAAAAAGCATTATATAACATATTAATGCATACTAATGCTAAATTATTTTTAACCTTATCTATTCATATAAAATGCTATTCAATATTCAAGAATATAGTTTTGGTTTAGTTTGGAGTGCTACGGTCTACTTTTTGCAACACGAGGGCTAATGATTGTTGCCTTATGTTCTTAAAGCATTCCAAACGGCTACGAACATTCTGCCACAGTTCGGGTTGAAGACGAACTCACTAGTTGTACCAACCTCGATCTAAAATTGCGGTTGCTACTCTGCTTCAATAAATTCGTTTTAGGATAAACGGTGTACAAGATACGTTAAATTAAAAATTAACGATATTCTTATGCGGAAAACATTTATTGTTGTTACATTAAAGGTATAAGAGACGAATCTCTTAGAAAAAAATTTTGAGTGATAATGCGAGACAATTTGATAAAAAGTTATTGTTTTATCAATATGGTCTGGTTTCAAAGCAATCGATCGTTTGTTTCGATTCTGCATCTTGAAAAATATTGGATTTTAAATAAAAAATTAAATTTTTTATTCTTTTAAAAAAATATTAAATATATTACATATTGAAATTTTTAAAATTACTTTTTACTTTATTAAAAGCTATATAATGTACCAGTATATGTTGTAATTTTAGTTTCTTTTAAACTTTGCAGATGATTTTTAGCAGAAAACTTTAGGATTCTATAAATAAACTTAGATGTGAAATAAAATATTTAAAAAACGCATTCTTCTAATAGAAATTTTTATATTTTACAAAGAAGTGAAATGAAAAATCTGCTTTTTTATTTATCATTTGAGAAAATAATTAGTTCCAAAATAATTTTGTGCCCCTTTCGTTTCGCTTCTATTTCTAAAGCTACCTATCGTATAGTCTTAAAAACATTCTGAAATCTGATAGGAGCACTGAAATCTAGAAATTGAAAAGAAAATTATACTTTTTTAGTTATCCTTAAAATTGATTAATTACATTACACATTAAACTTTTTAAAATTATATATTTTATTTTCTTAAAGTTGATAAAAGAACTATTATATGTTATAATTTTGGTTTTTTTTTGCATATTTTTAACAGAAAATTTCAGGATTCTGAAATTAAACTCATGTGAAATAAAATACTTTAAAAAACGCGTCTCTTGTACTAAAGATTTTATTTTTCCCTCAAAAGTAAAATAAGTAAAATCAGAAATCTGCCTTTTCATTTATCGTTTGAGAAAATAAATTCCATAATAAAATTTTGTGTTCCTTTCGTTTTGTTACTGTTTCTAAACCTACCAATCATCTAGTCTTAAAAACATTCTAAAATCTGACAACAACACTGAAATATAGAAATTGAAAAGAAAATTCTACTTTTTTATTTATCATTAAAATAATTAATTATATTACACATTAAAAATTTTAAAATTATTTATTTTATTGCCTTAAAGTTCATGTAAGATACTATTATATAATATTATTTTGGATTTTTTTTTCATATTTATTACAGAAAAATTCAGGATTCTGAAATTAAACTCAGATGTGAAATAAAATACTTAAAAAATGCTTCTCTTATACTACAGATTTTATTTTTATCCTGAAAAGTAAAATAAGTAAAATCAGAAATTTGCCTTTTCATTTATCGTTTGGGAAAATAATTAATTCCTTAGTAATTTTGTGCCCCTGTCGTTTTGTTACTGTTTCTAAACATCTGACAACATAGAAAATGACAAATATCGAAATTGAAAAGAAAATTCTACTTTTTTATTTATCTTTAAAAATGATTTATTATATCACACATTAAAATTTTTAAAAGTATTTGTTTTAACGTATTAAAGGTCATATAAGATACTATTATATGTTATAATTATGGTTTGTTTTAGCAGATTTATGACAGAAAAAAACAGGATTCTGAAATAAAACTCGTGTGAAATAAAATACCCCAAAAACGCTTCTCTTGCCATAAAAATTTTATATTTCACAGAAAAGTAAAATCAGAAATCTGCTTTTTCATCTATCGTTTGGGAGAATAATTAATTCCATAATAATTTACTTCTCCTTTTCATTTTAATTTTGTTTTTAAATCTATCGATCGTCTAGTCTTGAAAACATCCTACAATCTGACAGGAGCATTATTTATTGTAGTTTCACGTTCTCATTATGAAATTTTTGATCCAGAAAGATGGATGGAAAAGAGGGACGGATTTTAATTTTAAAATCCTTTCCACAAATTACGCTAGATGAGTAAAGGTAAATGCCTCGTCTTTGCCTCCGAGTCATTTACTTATTTCGG
>CM063504.1:8074478-8089478 GCA_032207245.1 Pardosa pseudoannulata
TTTGTAATCCGTTTGCATATGGTTGATATAATATGATATAAAGTAAAGCCTCGATGTATCGTTGATCTTAAGTCACTCATATTTCCTTCCTGAATACATAATTTTTTATACTTTTAATGAGCAATAGTACAGTTTTTGACGAATGTGTAAAGTGCTATAAGAGCAATTTAAAGTAACCACTTTTATTATGTATGTAATGTGGGGGATATAATTAGATATTCAGTTAAACCTCTATATATAATCGATGTTAATTTCTCAGATTTTATCTCAGAATATCTATTCTTTTAATACTGTTCTTTAGTGATATTTAAAATGACAGAAAAGTAATTTTATCTTTGATATCTTTGAAATCATTTTGCATAATGTGGATGATATAATTTGATATACAGTGAAACCTCGATGTATCGACGATCTTAATTTGCTGAGATTTTTTTCTTGAATATTGTAATACTAGACTCAAGACTCAAGTTGGTGTTACATAGGCCCCTGGTTTTGTTGTTTCGGCGGCCGAAGACGGACACCCCTAGAGGGGGTGGGCAAGTTCCACAAGAGGGGGGCGAGAGATACGATGCCACCCCCGCCAGCTGCAGAAAAGGACATTTTTTTCCCGTGGAGGCGAAAACTTGACCGAGGCGGGGGATTCCTCCCGGCCCTCACGAAGGGGGGTGAAAAAGAGATTCCCGGTCGGAACGACGGGGGAAAGGACATTATTCTTCGGAAAGGAGTAGAGACCGAGGGAGGTGTTTGTCCGCTCGGCACATTTTATTTTTGTCCTCGATCTTATTTGAGCCCTGTTTGGGTATGATTTGCGTTGTATATATGTTTTGACAAATCTTATTAATAAATGTTTAATCCAGAGTTTTGTCGCTGCTGTGCTTCATTGTCGGCCACATAGGCTTTAAGCGAACCCAAGATACCTGCTCCAGTAAAAATAGGCGGGCAGGTATAGAACGTGGCGTGCAGACTTCAGAAAGTGCAGCCGGGGACGCGCGAGGCGTTTTACAAATGTTGTTCAGGAGTGCGGCGCCTCTGCCGACAATTTGATGTCGTCAAGTCAAGAAGACTGAATGACGGGGAGAAAGCGAACAGCAGCGTGCTACCAGAGAATTCAATGCGACAGCGATAATAATGACGTACAAGGAATGGAAGTAATGACGGAAGCTACCGGAAAACGTGACCAGCCAAACCAGGCCCGAGCATCGTGTCATCTAGCAAAGGTAGATGCATGAATTTTCTTGTTTCTCAGTTTCTCTTGCGTGGTTGTGTTGATTTGGGGTGCAATGGAAAACTTGCAAATCGTTAATTGTGATATGATTTTGTGATATGATTAGTGTGTTTTTTTTCTCTCTTAATTGGTCAAAAAAGTTTATTTTTGAGTAACTTAAATAAGTTATTGCTAAGGTGCTAGCAGGGTAAATGTGCATAAGTTGCATGATTTCTTTTATTTGGTTTCTTCTGTATTTTGTTTGTTCATTATTTGTGTATTTTTTATCTCTGTAAAGTTGGGAACTTTTTTTTTGTTTTGTTTTTCTTTTACGGGTCATTAAGTGCATTTTGAAAATGGCATTCTTAATGAGAGAAAAGAAAGCAGATCTCATGCTTCTAGCGAGAGATATGGGAAAGGAAATTCCCGGAGAGGCAACGAAAATACAGTTGAGAGACTCGATTTTGAGTGGGGATTTTGATGAGGAAACTATAAAAAACTGGCTAGAGGGAATTAAAGAGGAACGGGCAGAAGAGAGAGAAGAGAGGGATAAAATCAGGACGCACGAGTTGGAAATGGAAAGGCTAAGGGTGCAAGCATTGGAAACTGAGAGAGCAATGGGAAACAGAAGCAGTTTAAGCAGTAATGACGGGAGTAGTCGGGAAAAATCGGTGGACGAAATAATTCGTACCATACGATTACTCACGGTCAAGGTTCCTTCCAAACCGGAGGGGTGGAATTTCTTCTTTTCCAGTTTAGAGAAAGCATTTGCTTTCGAAAAAGTAGCAGAGGAGCTAAAGGCGAGAATTTTGTTAGGTCTTTTGGGAGAAAAAGCCGCAAATTTATTCTCGGAATTGGAAAGTGACCAGTATGGGGATTATGAAGTGGTTAAAAAACTGGTGTTAAAAGAATTTGAACCTTCGCCGAAGGCGTGTCTTGAAAATTTTCGGAAAGCTAGGCGGAATGCGGACGAAAATTTCATGCAATATGCTTCACGTTTGACCGCGGCGTGGAGCTACTATTGTAAATTGAGAGGGGCGCATGATTTTGAAACGGTCAATCAATTAATGGTGGCAGATAAAATTATGTCGTCTTTGGATGAGGAAACTGCTTCTCATATTCTCGTGAGTCAGGGAGATCCTGGTTTAAGCCGAAAGCTTTAGCCCAGGAATGCGACCAGTTTTTCTCAGCTGCGGGAAAAAGTTACTTTGTCACGACGGGGAGTGAACTGAGGGGGAGAGATAATGGCTATTTGAAGGGAGCTTATAGTGACCGTAGGAGGGAAAGTGTCAAAGAAAGAGAGACTGGGTGCTTCGCCTGTGGAGTTAACGGTCATCTCAAAAGGGACTGTCCGAACGGAGGCAGGGGGTTGAAAAGAAACCAGAGCAATAAACAGGCCAGCTCTAATTGCTTCGCTTGTGGATCGAAGGGCCATTATGAAAGGGACTGTCCGAAAGTGGATAGGGGGTTCGAAAGGAACCAGAGTAATAAAGAGGTCATGGTTAATAGGGCCACTGAAATGGAAAAGTATGGGTACAAAGAGAATGGGAGGGAAAGCCCGGTTGATGTGGAGAAAACTCAAGAGAGAGTTGTCATCGCAAGTGTTCGCTCTTTCCCTGAGAATGATGTGATAACGCGGGGGAAATTACAATACGTAAAAGTTAAAATAAATGGGAACCCGGTTAGAGCATTGTTAGACTCTGGGAGCGAAATAATGGTGGTAAGGGGGGATATATTAGGGAAAGACAATTTTAAGAACTTGCCTAGTATATGCCTGAAAGGAATTTTTGGACCACCAGTGAAATGTCCGCTGATCAGAGCCAAATTGTCTCTTAATGAGGGGGATAAGTCGTTGTGTTTTCCGACGGAGGTAGTATGCGCGGTGGCTAAAAACTTAGATTTTGACGTGTTAATCCCACCCGATATTATGAAACAATTAACGGTTAGAGTGAACTTAACTGTAAATCAAACACAGGAAAAGAACACTAATGTAATAATGGATAGAGTAAGGGCAAGCAAAGATTTGGGCCACACAGGTGTTCTTAAGTCTGCGGAGAAAAGAGAAATCCAAAAACGGGGTGGCAAAAATGCTGCTAAAAAAATTGACTACCTAGGTCATATAGTTGGATGGGGAAGACAAGGTTCGGGGGTAGAGAAAGTAAAGGCTATTGGAAATTTAAATCGCACTGAAAATAAGAAGGAAGTGAGGTCTGAGACTTCGTTTGGGGAATGCCTTGAGCAGAAATACAAACAGGGGAATTTCAAGCCAATGGGTTTCGGATCCCGAAAGTTGGAAAATGGATCACCATTGAAGGGGAGGCATAGAACATTTTCTTCTTGCTGTCAAAATTCAAAAATGGATTTTGGGTTGAAAAGCAGAGAAGGCAACGGACCATATTCATTTAAAACTCACGTCGGAAATAGTCATCTAGCCTCGGATGCCTTTTACGTCTCTCGTGTGAAGCAGAGATATAATTGATTGCATTGTTAATTTAACTTTCAGTATTTTTTTTCGTGTAGAGAATAAGTATATGTGTATGTTTTATGTGTAGGAAATAAGTTTTATGTGTATGTTTTATTGCAGATTATTTTTTCTTATGTAGGAGTTTGATTTTTTTTCTTTTGAGTAATTTTTGTTTCTTAGTGAAGTGAATTTTTATAGCATAGGTTAGTTTTTTTTTGCCTGTAAATAGTGAGAATTGAAGGTATTTTTTTTTATAGTCTTGTTTCCCTTGCACCTTACAACCACGGGGGAAAAGGGGAATAAGGAGGTTTGTGCGTCTTGAGTCGTCGTTAAAATGTGGATTGATTTAGCCTGTTTGACAGGCAAATTCAATCGTGTAGAAGGGGCGTGTAATACTAGACTCAAGACTCGAGTTGGTGTTACATAGGCCCCTGGTTTTGTTGTTTCGGCGGCCGAAGACGGACACCCCTAGAGGGGGTGGGCAAGTTCCACAGGAGGGGGGGCGAGAGATACGATGCCACCCCCGCCAGCTGCAGAAAAGGACATTTTTTTTCCCGTGGAGGCGAAAACTTGACCGAGGCAGGGGAGTCACCCCGGCCCTCACGAAGGGGGGTGAAAAAGAGATGCCCGGTCGGAACGACGGGGGAAAGGACATTATTCTTCGGAAAGGAGTAGAGACCGAGGGAGGTGTTTGCCCGCTCGGCACATTTTATTTTTGTCCTCGGTCTTATTTGAGCCCTGTTTGGGTATGATTTGCGTTGTATATATGTTTTGACAAATCTTATTAATAAATGTTTAATCCAGAGTTTTGTCGCTGCTGTGCTTGATTGTCGGCCACATAGGCTTTAAGCGAACCCAAGATACCTGCTCCAGTAAAAATAGGCGGGCAGGTATAGAACGTGGTGTGCAGACTTCAGAAAGTGCAGCCGGGGACGCGCGAGGCGTTTACAAATATTTATTTTTTTTTAATTGTTCTTGGGAAATGTATAAAATGCTGTAAATAATTCCACCTTTAATATATTTTTATCCTTTTGCATAACGTGGATGACTTAATTAGATATTTAGTGAATCGATCATAATTTGCTCAGATTTGATACTTAAATATTTACTTTTTTATACTGCTATTAAATAATGTGTAAATTGCTATAAAATAATTACAGCTATTGATATAAATAATTACAATATCTTTGTAATCTCTTTGCATAATATGCATGATGTAAATAGATATATAGTGAAAACTCTATATATCGTCGATCTTAATTTGCTCATTTCCTGGTTGATGAACAATTTCTTTTATTCTGTTTTTTGAGTACTGTGTATCGTTTTATTAGTTTATATTTCATTTTTAATGTTTCCGTAATGTGTTTGCATTATATGGATGATATGATTAGATGTACAGTAGAATCTCGATCTGTTGTCAATAATAGTTTGATCATATTTTCTCCCAGAATATTTATTCTAACTGTTCTTGAGTAACGTATAAGGTGCTATACGTGTAATTCCATCTTTAATATCTTAATATTTTTTTCATAATATGGGTATATTATTATATGATATAATTTGTTATACAGCAGAATCTCGAACTATCGTTGATTTTAATTATTTTAAAATATCTCCTTCAGCATCTCCTTATTTATACTGTTCTTGATAATTGTATATAATGATATAAAAGTAATTCCAAAATTAATATCTTCATAATTTTCTTGCATAATATGGAAATATAATTAGATAAACAACTACACCTCGATCTATCTAACATCCAAATCGTAATATACTCCTTTTTCTCTCTCAATATCAATTTATTTAGTATATTTAGGGGGTAATAAGTAAAATACTATAAAAGTAATTTCAACTTCAATATCTTTAATCGGTTTGCAGAAAATGGATGATGTGATTGGATATAAAGTGAAATCTCAATCTATCATCGATCATAATTTGATAATTTTCTCCCTGAGTACCTATTTTTTATTTTGTTCTCGAGTAAGATGCAATATGTTATAAAATTAATTTAACATTTAATATCCTCATAACCTGTTTCCATAACATGGATGATATAATTTGACGCAGGGAGGAATAGCAAACTATCTGTATGTATTCTTTTTTACTTATCAATCGTTCGATTCATTTTAAATCGATTTTTTTCTTAGGGATAGTATTACTTTTAATTTATATATTGCTATTTGATTCTTAATTTTCCTACAGCTATTATCGAAACATTTTGGAACTGTGCTCTTTATTTTTCGAAAAGTATAGTTTATATGAAATATAAAATTAGAACAGTGTCTCTTTGTTTATAAGAATATTTTTAGATTATGTGGATGGAGGAAAGATTTCTTGCTAATTATATTTATTATTTCTAAAACGGGGGGCTCTTTATTGTATAGCATTCGCACTGCCAACCAGTTTATATCTGTTAGACACTTTTTGATAGAACAACCATACAAGCGGCTAAAACTACTGCCTGAGACAACACAAAGTGGTCTCACTTTGTGTTGTCTCACTCGGAATTCAGAAGCAAGGACCAAGCAGAAGAACCCCAGGTCTTGGCCTACCAATCCTCAAGGTATCGTTTAGGAACTTGGAATACATTGCGACCTCTAACCTATTCTACATGCCCCAGCTGGCATTCAAGAACACGGTGGAATTTTGGGCGGCTTGAGACTTAAAATCGCAAAGGATAAAAAAAAACTATGTAGAATAAGATTAAAAAATGTGATTGTTTTTGATTGTTTGTTGCGAAAGTTTGTACATATACATATATATATATATATATATACATATACACACACACACACACACACATATATATATATATATATATATATATATATATATACATATATATATATATATATATATATATATACATATATATATACATATATATACACACACATATATATATACATATATATATACATATATATACATACATATATATGTACACATATACACACATATATATACATATATATATATATATATACATGGGCGTAATTTGGGGGGGGCAAGGGGGGGGGCAATTGCCCCCCCCCCAGAATTTTTAGAGGAGGGGCAAACTTATAGTTTTGCCCCTCCAGATTTTTAAGGTTTTGTTCATATATTAAATTGTTGATTATACATTTTAATGAATGTTAAAGTTAATTTATGTTTATTAGTGTGCTTAAGAATTATTCCAATTACGGTTATCGTCCTTTCCTGAGGCATTTTTAAAGCAAGTATAAATATTCGAACTTGTAGTTTTCTCCCTCCAAATGTTTTGGGTTTTATTCATACACTAAATTTCTGACATTTTAATAAATGTTGAAGTTATTCCGTTTTTATTAGTGTGATTAAGACTTATTTTAATTACAGTTATCAACCATTTCTGGGACATTTTCAAAGCAAGTATAGGTATTCGAACTTGTAGTTTTGCCCCTCCAGATTTCAACATTTTAATGAATGTTTAAATTAATCTGTTTTTATTAGTGTGCTGAAAACTTATTCTAATTACGGTTATCGCCCTTTTCTGAGACATTTTGAAAACAAGTGTAGGTATTCGAAATTGTAGTTTTGCCCCTCCTGATTTCAACATTTTAATGAATGTTTAAATTAATCTGTTTTTATTAGTGTGCTGAAGACTTATTCTAATTACTGTTATGGTCCTTTTCTGAGACATTTTCAAAACAAGTATAGGTATTCGAACTTGCAATTTTGCCCCTCCAGATTTTTAGAGTTTTATGCATATATTAAAATTTTGATTTACATTTTAACGAATGTTGAAGTTAATCTGTTTTTATTAGTGTGAAGACTTATTGTAATTACGGTTATACTCCTTTTCTGAGACATTTTTAAAGGAAGTATAGGTATTCGAACTTGTAGTTTTGCCCCTCCAAATGTTTTGGGTTTTATTCACACGTTGAATTTTTGACATTTTAATAAATGTTTCAGTTATCCTGTTTTTATTAGTGTGCTTAAGATTTATTTTAATTAAGGTTATCCTCCTTTCCTGGGACATTTTTAAAACAAGTATAAGAATTCAAACTTGTAGTTTCTCCCCTGACGATTTTTATGGTTTTTCTAATTTATTAAAGGAAATATAAATACTCTAATAACTGTATGCTTCTCGATTTTTTGAAGACCTTTAAAAAAGGAAAAAGGACCTTTTAAAAAGGAATAAAGAAGAAACCAACAGATTTCTTGTTTTAAGCCGTAGTCAAGGGGACCGGTGCCCCCCTCCCCCCGAAATTTTAAAATTTTATAACATTGTGCCGTGGAAAGAAAATGGACCCCCTGCTTGGCTATAGACAACAGTTTTCTTAGAAAAAGACGTTTCGTTCAGAATGTCTTGCGGGGCTACAGGCTTTCGCCACCCCGAGTGGTCAAGATACGGGATGTGCTAAGTTCCGCAATCTTTGATATTCATTTTAATAATGACCGATGAATTGAAGGGTCTAAATGGGTTCGAGCAATGTCTGTGTATGTTTGTGGAGGGTATTCACTAAAACACTATGGGAAACTAAACACTTCGGGTGTTGAAAATGCCCAGGAAGTCCGGAGAGATAAATGGACACAATATGGGGTGCGCATGTTATTCGGTCATTAGGAGCAAAACTGATTAAAGAGCCATTTCCCCTAAAATATATAGTTTTGGATAGATTTTTTTTCCTTGGAGAGGGAATTGCACATCTGGTCGGCATAAGTTTCGTGTAACCTAAGGCTGTACTATTCCTGGAATCATTTGTAAGACTGGGCTAGGTATATTACTAATCCATTAAATAAACGTCATGTTAAACAGAAAAGGCATGATTTAAGTCTTAAGTATAGAGAATTCTTACAAATATTTCACCCTAGCTTGTAGGGGTTATTCCTCTTGTAGCTGTACTTCATTATCAGACTAAAGAACGATTTATACAATAAAATTTTAAGTGACAGACTTAACAAGAGGACTAGGTCAAGGGAGTCCATCATTCGTTTAGGTGATAAGAGTAGTTGTGCTTTAAAAAAGATATTGCCGCCTTCGAGAATTTCAGATTTTCAAATTAGGTACGTGTGATACGATTAGATATGTTTGATTAAAGCGATATATTTCTGCTGAAATGGCAAACATCAAGCGAACTGGTAAGTATTTTTTAATATATATATTTTTTAGTTTTCATGTTTAGCTTTAATGTTTGTGTATCTATATAGGCGTACAAGTATTATATATTTTGGAAAAAAAAACCTGAATTAAAAAGTCATCAAAAGTTTTTAAAAACTACTTCAATCAGCGAGATCCTTAAAAATTGGGTTCTTGAAATCTTTAATTTTAAACTAGGTCCCATAAGAAAACCTTTAAAAAATTTATAAATTCCTTAAATTTTCATGCCAAAAACGGACGTATTTTGTTTGATTAAGATTCCATTCTTTGTATTATTTAATCTGTATTATTTCATTTAATCGCATAAGTAATCATCAACTTGTATAGTTTTTGTGCTAAAAATGATTTTTATCAGTGAAAGAAAAAAATATCTATCTATTGGAATAGTCTGTAGTTTTTGGATAATATTTATCATAAATTTCGATTAACAAAATTCGTATCGTTAAATTAATATGAAGGAGACATATTTAAATATGTATATAAAAATTTGAAAGTTTATGCTAGAAATGATTTTGTTCATTGAAAAAAGTTTGAGCATGTTGAAATAGTCAGTCGTTTCTGAATTATTATAATATTTAATTAACGAAAAATTTTCAAAATATACATTCCTAATGAAGTTTTTCTTCCTAGTTTATAAAAAATAAAATTTTAGTGCAAAATATCTCTTTGGAATTTAATGTTTTAAACACTAAAATGCTGTTAATACTTTTACAGTTTTAGCATTTTAATTTAACTGAAATCATTTTCTTGGTATATATACCATTTTATTATACATATTATGTTTTATTGATATCTTAAATTTTGTCTATTAATTTTTTCATATATATCTTTATAATTTATGTTTGTTGGATGTCATTAAAATTGTATTATAATGGTGGATATTACTAAAATTTATATTTAAATATCAACTCTGATTTATGAAACTTTGTATGCGTATAAATTGAAGTATTAGTAAATTAATCACAATTTCTTAATTTAAAATCCGATGTGTTTAAAAATCAGTTTTTTTTACGAATATTTTTTAATGTTTAAAATGCTCCTCGTCCTAGCGACCTAACTTGTTAAAGATTTTTTAAAAAATGTTTAGCAAATACTTCTATTTTGTTTTAAAAAATCTGAGTTATCCAATTTAAATTTTGAATGTACTACAGTTATTAAAACTAATTTTAAATTTAGATATACGTCATGAAAATTCAGCGTGCAATTAAAAAATATTCCTCTTAAATTAACTATTCAGTTTATCTGCAAAATAATACCTCTTAGATGTTCAAAAATATTTATAAGAATTAAAAAAGGTAAAATTAGAAGGAAAAAATTAATGTACATGGAACATTTTAAAAATTAACAAAAGATTTCAAAATATTAATTTTTTCAAACACCTCATTTAAGAAATTTTTAAAATGTAATTTTGATAGGTTTAGCATTAAAATCAATTCAATATTTAAATGCAACTGAAAATAAACCCTGATAAAGTTAATTCCTCCCCTTCTTGACGAAAATTAACATTTCAAAGTACGTCATTCGTTTGATCATTTTTGATCAGATTTGATCAACATATTTCATCGTTTGATCAATTAATTTTTTTTTTAAATCTCTAAAAGCGGGAAAATAACCTTATGGATTTTTAAAATGATTTCATAAACATGAACAATATATCATTCGAATAAGAGTCATTAGATCAGATTAGGTCAACCATTTTTGGGGTTTAATCAACACCGAAAATGCCCCAAATCACCCCCAAAGGTGCCCCAAAATCAAAATTTTCATCCCCCTCCACATGTTGGAATTTTAGGACAATTTCAGAATCATTCGAAAGAACATCATTAGATCAGTTTTAAACAACCATTTTTGGCGTTTGATTAGTACCAAAAGAGGCTCAAAACGATAAATTTATCCCATCTCACAAATAGGGGCAATTATTTCAAAAATTGGGGAAGGAGCTCTTATGGCAGAATTTAGGGATAATTTTACCATCATTCGAATGAGCATTGTTAGATGAGATACAATAAATACCAGAATGTCCCCAAATGTGCAGACGAAAGATGACCCAATGCTGCTTTTCGGTGCCGGAGTTCGTGGGTTCGAATCTCGCTGAGGGTATGGATGTTCGTAGCTGTTCAGAATTGGCTTTAAGCAGTAGGTCACGGTTTCATTAGCCCTCCTGAGCAAAACAGTAAACCGTAGAGCTCCAAATTCAAACCAAACCAAACCCCAAATGTTCACCGAAATTTTAAAGTTCAATCCACGTTATAATTTCGAATACTTCTAATTATTAGTTTTCTAATATGGAAGAACTTTAGAATATACTGAAATTTTAATATTAGTCTTCCGTTGGTGAACGAAACTCTGATATTTAAACTCATTTGAAAAGTAAAACAATATTTACATTTTAATGATAACTTGTGTTTGATTAAAGAGGAGAAAGATTAAGAAGACAAACTATTTGAGATAGATATGTAGTATTATGCATTAAAGAAAATAAATTATGTCTATATATTTTGTAAAAATCAATTTCTGCTTTAATTGAAAGAAACAGCTTAATTCAATTTTACTTAAATGATTTTTTTTTTTACTTAGTTGATTTATGAGGTATTTACCGCTTAATTTGATCTCCCTTCGATCGCGACAGATATATTTGCAAGCTTGGTGAGAACATTTTTCGGAAGAATAAACGAAAGGAACTATCATGTTTTGTAATTTGCATCGATTTTATAGATTTGTTAAGATTTTGACATTATAACTAAATAAACAATAATAAACGTTAATGTTAAACCCTTTTTTTTAACTATTATTATTTAAAAAAGGGTTAAAACATTACCGTTTTAGGATTATCGAATATTCATTACTGAAAATTTTTGCCCCCCCAGTTGAAACTGCCAAGTTACGCCTCTGTATGTATATATATATATATATATATGTATATATATATATATGTATGTATATATGTATATATATATATGTATATATATATATATATATATATATATATATATATATATATATGTAACATATTCATGCGTTCGTCGCCGGTCACCATAATAATGTCATAATCACAATCACATAAGGTAGTCGTAGTTAAAAACTTTTATTTCCTTATCGAAAATACGTCGCCCTTAAGCCACACACCACATTCCTTCATCTAATGGAGTACTTCTGTCTCCCTGTCACGTGACCATCAAAACCGGAAACACAACGACTCAACTCTCATAATTTAGAACCTTGACAACTTCAAATTTTACTGTTATATATCTATCTATCTATCTATCTATCTATCTATCTATCTATCTATCTATCTATCTATATATATATATATATATATATATATATATATATATATATATATATATATATATATATATATATATATATATATATATATATATATATATATATATATATATATATATATATATATATATATATATATATATATATACATATATATACACAGTGGGCTCCGCTTAATGTGATCAGTTTGGGACAGCGGGATTTTGATAACAATAACAGATTGATAACAATAAACGATATACAAAATTAGATAAATTTACCCCACCCTCGTTTAATTCACACGTAGTACATTTCAAAATAAAATGAAAATACTCACCTTATATTTATGTACTGTAAATTATACTTTAAAACATAAGAATTGATTGCATAATAAAAATAGTTGATCAATTGTTGACTGTCTATAATTCTTTCTAAGAAGCTCATTGATAAATCGTTCGTAATCGTAATGTGTTTTAAA
Organism: Pardosa pseudoannulata; assembly: GCA_032207245.1. Lineage (NCBI taxonomy): Eukaryota > Metazoa > Arthropoda > Arachnida > Araneae > Lycosidae > Pardosa > Pardosa pseudoannulata. The sequence goes on from CM063504.1 coordinate 8,087,011, forward strand.
GTCATCGGAGCGGTTTTCGTACTCCACGTTTCAACACTTTCAATGCAATTCAGAAGCTGAGAAATGTTTAACTGCTCTACAGCATTGAGCTGATTGATATTTGGTAACCTGTCATAACGATTTAAAATCTCGATATTTAGTTTTCATGTTAAATCATTTTGATTTCTGTCTTCCATATCGACAGACAGCATGTAAGCGAGCAAGGCCTAAAATGTGAATACGCTCCTTCTTAGTTCCGAATAGAATTTGTTGCTTTCTGCTTATATGACAACTATTGACCACCAGTAGGGTGTGCGTATTTCTGAAAAATTCCAGTAAAGTGTAATACTCCACTCCTTTGTTTTATCTCTTTTTCTCTAGGTGGAAGAGGGAGGATTCTCGGAAATTAAAATAAGATCGAAGGGAAAGAAAAGAATGGGTTAATTCCGAATACATTGTGAATATTCCTTTGCCAGTTAAAATGAGGTACGGAAACTGATAACATTAACCGATGTAACGATCACATAAAGCGACAATTTTAAAATACAAATGAATAAAGAAAATCTGGACCAAGTGATTTCGATAACAATAAGCGATTGATAACATTAACTGCGATCACATTAAGCGGAGTCCACTGTATTTGCTCTAAGTTTTACATTTATCTTCAAGTATACTCTTACCTGTATGTCACTCTGTTAAGCGTGTTTTAAAAAGTGTTTGAAATCGAATAATTAGTCATGAAAATTTGACTCATTTATTAAAATTGTATACCAAGTAACAGGAAAAGAAATCCAAAAGCAAAAATTAGATTAAAAAACCCATAGAAAATATGTATTCATCGATGACAAAGCGTTATCCCAGTGACGCTGATTGTTACACAAATTCCTTAACCTCTTGCCCCAATCTTCGTAGGACACTTTAAACCCGGTACCGAGTTTCTGATTTCTCATTCGGAGTCGGTCGGGCGTCCAGACGTGACTCCCTCGGCACTTCCCGGAACGCTATTCGAAGCACATCGGGCGGGTTCGGTTTCACGGCTGAGGGAGGTTTAAGTTACTTAACACCGCATCGATTTTTCTGTTTAGGATGTCAGAGGTGCTAAAGAAAGGGTTTTAAGGCTCTGATGGAGATACGGGGTAAATGGAGTCGGGTTTATGAGAAGGGGAAGGAAGGAATACCAATGCGGATCTCTGGGGGGGGTGAAAGTGGTATTAGAGGGATGACAGGAGATGGGGGTGGCGATGATCTTTGACATTCTGGAATAAGTTTCTAGAATATTCTCGAATTTTTCGCTTTTCCTATATATCATGGCAGGAAATATTTTCCTCGCGTTATATTCCTTTTAATATTAATAGTCGCCTCTTTAATATTAATGTATTATATACTGGGGATTCACATGTTAACAGCTAAACTCACGAGTTTTTGCCTGTTTTATAACATATTAACCGCCTCTTTTACACATGTTTTTGAAAAATATTGTAAAGAATCCTAACATTTTTTATTTTATTATTAAATACGAGGAAACAAAACAAAAGAAAATGTGTAGGTTTTAAGTTGAATTTTTAATCTTTTACAGGTGTAAAAAACATTTAGTTTTAATATCAGTTTACTATCGCGAGTTAATTAAGCAAATGGGAAAAGTTAAATATTAGTCTTTGATAGTTTTTAAACAAGGGACAACACAAAGTGATACCTGACAATTTGTACACTGGTATATATTCTCTTTTCTTGCCTCTGATCTCTTTTACGGGAGCACAGAGTACACTGTCTCGTAGGATTTTATTTATTTATTTTTCTGCAGTTGTAGGAATAACATCGGGAAGATGCCATGAGATTAACCTGAGTGGTGATGAACTAAAGCTGGGTCTTCCTGATGTGGCAGAAAACTCATCACTATGATTTTTCACAACTATCTTTCATTATACGTTACTTATTCACAAGCCGATGTATACTGTTACGAACTTCCGAACTGGGTTCGGGGATTGAATGGACTTTAAGCAAGACTACAGCACGAAGACAAATACTTTATTCGCAATCAGTTGGAAAAGATGCAACACACCGACAAAATCACCGCGGAACAATGCCGTCGGCTTACGTACCACTTTCCACATCAAGCACAACACACCGTGCTTACTCCGTAGACCGAGAGATTCTCTTAACGACTCTCTTCTGCATGGGACTATGTCTGCTTATATAGGCAACTGCTGAAGAAACTGCTGGAATACTACAGAAACCGGAACCGGAAGTTGTCACTTGACGCCCCACTTGGCAATACTTGGCGACACTTGGCGATGAACTTGGCGACAAAAATAGGTTGCCAAAACCGTCGCCAACGAGCCGATATCTCGCCAAATTGGCGAGATACCGATAGAGTCCCATGCTAAACTCAAGGTTCACCAAACAAATTCGTAACAATACTATACAATAGGGGAAGCAAGTGACTAGTCCTGCCAAAAGAACTGCGAAACCAACAAATATGCCAATTAAAG
>CM063504.1:8094478-8104478 GCA_032207245.1 Pardosa pseudoannulata
GTACACATTGAAACATAATGAAATAAGTCAAATTTTAAAATTAGGCAATGCTTTAAAAAATTCATTTTTTAAAAATATTTATTACTTTTTAGTATGTTTCTTAGACATTAGTTCTTGAATTAACCGTCTTGTTTTTTTCATTATTATTATTACTAAAAAATTGAACATTTTTTAGCATTATTTTGAAATATTTTGAATAGTTAATTTTTAGAAGATAACTCTGTGTGTACTTTGAAATTTTATCGATAATGTTAACTTTTCTTCATTTGAATTCATTTTTAATTACCTAAATGAAATCAAAATTTTAAATTCATACCAAGATTTATTTCAGTGAATATCAGGATTTATTGGCAAAATATTGTAGAAATCTATAAAAAAATTATTTAACAAGATGCAATTTGAATATTAACAAGTAGTTAAAAAATTTTTTAAATATTCTCTGATTTCAAGAAAATTTTTAATCTGATTAATTTGATTATACTTTATAAGTGTAAAGAGTTTCTGTTTACGTTTAAGAAACTTTTAACCACAAGTGAATAATTTATATAAACACTTTTCAATGGCCATTATCTCCTTAAAACTAATTTTTAACTTTTAATCTTAAAACGGTAATTCTTAAGGTTTTGGTTATAAACGGAAAAAAATGTTTGTTTGAAATATTCGTTTAACATACGCATTTTCTATGAAGATATTTAGTTTTTAACTGCATATTTTCGGTTTTCTATAAAATGGAAAAATAAATTATATTCCAATTACCAAGCTAAAGAAGTTAGTTCTGTTTTTTTCCTTTTAAAACCATATGAAATACTTCTGGTAAGAGAATTTTAAGTTATAAGTCCCATTTAACACTAATTAACGCTCTACTTAAATTTCTATAGAAATGAACTTCTTTCGTCAAAATAAGTAACTTATATAAAGAGAAAAAATGTTAGAGAGCATTTAATTGGTTTAAGTTAAATGGTTAAGAGATATTCATTACTATTTCCACTTTTGCTTTTAAAAGTGAGAAAATGCATAGTGATGCAATAATTTTATAACACATGTTCCAACAAAAAAAAGCTTCCTTAATAAATTATATTAAAATGAAGTCTTACTTTGCTGAAAGATGAGAAAAACATATAAAAGCTGTATATGAATTTTTAAAGGAAAATCATATTTATTTATAAGTATCTCGCTAAGCAGTTACCTTTGTTTTGGAATAAGCAGTTAAGCTGACTTTCAATTAGAAACATGATTAAAAATGTAGATATCCGTAATTATGCATTTTGAGTCTTAATAATAATTGATTAAAACTGCAACAAGAAAAACAGCATTCATATAGTAATGTAAAATTATTATTAGCATTTTTGTATAACATTACATCAAATCGGGAAATTATGCATTTTCTTAGTTTTGAAAAATTTATACCTCTGAATAACATTTTAATTATGGTATACTTTTTTAAACTCACCAGACATAATTAAAGTATTAAATAAATTCAAACAGCTATATTAAAGAAACAATTTGTGAAAAAATTAATTTATAATTTTAATGTTCTCGGTGTTTTAAATGTTGAATACTTTCCTAAAATTTAGCCTTTTCTCCCGAAACATAAAATTATTTTCCCCTATGATGATGATTTATTGGTGATGATAATTTATTGATGATGATTTAAATATGATTGACCATGATTGATTTAAAACACTAAAACAAAATTATAAAAATCAACTTTAACGCTAATTACCAATGAAATAAGCATGGAATATTTTATAATACGGTAATAATAAGGCATGCTGAAATATGAAAATTTTAACAGCTAAATATTTTGTACTTGCATGTATTAAATTTCAATTATGGTTATGTGATCTGAAGCTAAATAATAAATTCAAATTTTAACTACCATATTCTAAAACTAAGCTATTGCATTGCTTTTAAACCCCGTGCGCTATTGTTTGAAATAGTTTATCCCGTTTTTGTTATTCACTATTAATTTAATTTAACTGCAAGTTTTCTATTAACGATGATTTTCAAATTTTGACATGCTTCATAAGATGGAAGTTGTAAAAACTGAAAACAAATGTTGAAAAAGTTTTTGTGTGTTCGAAATTACACAGACGGCAGTGACTTTATGTTGAAAGTTGTAAGTACGCTGGATTTAAGCAATAACGACAAGATTGTCTGCAATGTCGTTTTTATTTTTTCCGTCGAAAAACATCGTCAATGGACTGTACATTACAATAAAGAGAGGGATTGTGGGAATGATCGGAAAGCTCTTGGCGGCCGCACGACACATTGGCGATCGCCAAAGCGAGTTCCCGACAAAAGACAAATGGTAAATATTTGATAAATTAATAAAACGTTCATGATAGCAGAAGCATGCTTTAAAACAGATTTCTTTCTCTTAACTAGAATTTAGAATAATTAACAATTAGGGTGTCTTTAAAGTATCCCTCTGTGTTTAAATGCCCGTTTTTGGTGACAAATTAGAAATTTCTATTGTGAATTTATTTGAAAGACCATAATGCTACATTTCTAAAAAAGGTTTTTTTTCTTTAAAATCTATGAAACAGAAGTTAATAACAATATTTTATTACTAAACCAAAAATTGTTTTTAAATAGCCAGAATGTTAGAAAATTAAAATTTTAAATTCTTTTCTTCAAGATATTTATCGTAATTGAAAGTCAATTATGCTATAGGATTAAATTCACCCGCTAATTTTAATCACGGATCTATTTGACCATGACTGTTCACCGAATGCTTTATGAAAATTTAATGGATATTTGTAATATTTAAGCTTGTTCTAAGATTGCACCTTCCATGTTCTTTGGCTTTAGATTAAACTTTTGGTTTTGCTTGATATCCTGGTCCCTCAGCCACCTTTTGTATACTAACGTTGTTATCTATAATATCCTATGTTTTGTACTCATGAATGCTGTATATTTTAAGCTAGTAAGTGTATATTTTATTTATATTATAATTTTAAAATAAAATTTCAGTAAAAGTATAAGCTCTTATTAAAATTGTTTTGAAACCATCTTTTCATGGAAGGCACTTATTTATTCATCTACTACATGCTACTATTAGAAGTTGGCGAATTGGTTTAACCACTGACCAATTTTCCATCTCGGAAGTTATAGTTAAAATGGATTTTATATGTAAACGAATAGTTAAACTTAAAATTATATTTTAAAAATAGACTTTTTCTGGAGTTTTCAGTTTAATTCCAACTTAGAAAGTTGCAGATTTTTATAAGCGGCTGCAATAAAAATTATGTAAACATTTTGTCTGAACAAAATCTTTAAAGGCATTTTCTGAGAAACAGTCTTGGCATTTCATTGGTGAAGAATAGCGTGATAATAGAAAAGTTTTTATTATAACAACATAAAATTTACAATAGATAATATTCATAATATTATGAGCGTAATGAATTGAAAGTTGTGTTTTATGTTGTTACTCATTTCCCTGATGTAGGAAAAATTATGCCAGGTCTAGTAGACCCCATCGTAATATACGACATCTCTATGGCTAAAGCTACTATGCAGATTCTCTTTGGAAGAATTGTGGGGAGGAGGGTTCGAGGGTTTTTACTGACTTAGCCTGAAAACATTTACTTTACAAATGTGTAATAAGATCAGTTTTAACTTATGCATGGGAAACCTGGGCAACAACTTTGTCAGATGAAAAGATACTGCCAACCTTTGAAAGAAAAATCCTTAGAAGTATATTTGGAGGAATACAAAAAAATAATATATGACTCGAGAGATCAAGTTTAGAACTATATAATTTATATAATGAAACTGATATAATAAATTTCTTCAAATTGCAAAGAATAAAGTAGGCAGGCCATCTAATTAGAATAGACAATGACCGAACAACAAAAAGGTTCTTCGATGCAAAACCTAGCCTACAGAAACGCGAAGACGAGGAAGACCCTACCTGAGATGATTAGACTGCCTGGAAAGAGACCTTCAGGTAAAAAACTGGAAGAATTTGGCCTCCAGAAGGATGTCTTAGAAAAAGCTTATTAAGAAGGCCTGGGTCCAACCTGGGCTGTCATGCCACTAAAGAAGAAGAAGAACCTCAAGAAGGGGGGTCCTAGTAATTTAAAAGCAGGGACCAAATAGAAAACCTTTGGGTTTGCCTGACACCTCCATAGGTATCGTGTGAGAACTTGGAGGACATTGCTGTCATGGACATCTTTTGAGTGCTACAGCCACATTAATGAATACGATTTGATCTTTGACCGGCTAGAACCTAGATGCCGCTAACCACCGGTCACGAGACGCTGACTTTATCTACTGAGCTACCTCAGCTCCAAAGTTTGTTTTTGTAACAATGAGTTATACAACTGGACAACGACGGACAGAAGGACGGAAGCGATGTCAGTGACCCCCCCCCCTTAGATCTTCGAATAGAGGGGTTGTTAACGATAGTTAGTCGTCTTTGGGTTTTGCTCGGTATATTTGAAGGCCCCTTCAGAGAAAAAGCAGGCCAAGAACGGATAACTTTATCAGAGGCAGGGAGTGCTCCACCATTTTTTTTACCTGAACAGATAGTGTCAGCAGAGGCAGGGAGTTGCTCCAACATTTTCAGCAGTATATGGAGATTCCATATTGATACTTAATTTGTTTTATTTGAGTCACCAGTTTGTTCTTCATCAAAAAAAAAAAAAAAAGAATTGTAAAATAAGAGTCTACAAAAAAGTAAGCCTTCGCTCATGTGTATCGGGTGTCTTCTTCTTTGTGCTATATCAGCAGGCCTTGTATAAATAATTGGTACATAATAGTTTTTAATAGCAATGTTTGGTAAATATATGGAAATTTAAAAAAAAATGGCTGAATCGTTACTCAAATGATAGATATCTCTTATAAATTTTAATGTTGGTCTTAGGTCTTGTTTCAGCATATTCTTGGGTGTCTGAGGTTTGTATGTAACATCAAAAAAAAGAGTTTGGAATTTGCATATTGATTCACAGCGTTGCCGGTATATATAAGAAAATTCATTTAATTTTTATATATATGTGAAAAAATTTTCACTGCATAATATTTTAAAGTTTTTTCATCTCCATATGTTTTTGTACTTGTAAATGGTGTATAAACAATTATTACCAATTAATAGAGATGCACTGCTGGATAAACAATTTCCCCAAAGGTGTCTTTATTTCCAAGAAAGTACCGATAACGTTCATCGAAACTTTTGTTCAGAAATATTAAAACATGAAAAAGCTACAGAGATAAAAGTTTTTCTTGAAAACGGGGAAGAATATTTCATTGATATGAGGTCAGTGGCAGCCAGAGGCTCGTATAAAAATGGTGCCTATTTATACAGACGGGTTTATGTGTCTCAATGGGCCACTTCGTTCTTCCTGTCTGCTAAATGTTATCATTATCTGAAGGAGAAAGCCCAAAAAGAACATTTTCCTTGTTTTTCGAGTATGTGAATGGACCTGAATCCAACTATTGAATTTGTCCAAACGTTGGTGTATGGAATAAAAAAGAATGTCAACAGTTTTAGAGTATAGTGCACGCATTATAACGCATGATAACGAATACTATAAAGTTAACTTTTTTCATACATGGTATTTTTTCATTTAATGTGGGAAACTAAAACTGGCATGCTTCTTTTCCCTATTTGAAGAATATTTTATGTTTCTTTTTAAATATGTTCATATTACGAGTCATAAAAAATAAATTGACATTACATGGAGGTTACAGGTGAATAAACTCATAACTATTGCATAAACTTAAATTAGGGATGTCCTCTTCACCAAATTTCAGTTCATCGACATTATAACAGTTAAGGTTCAAAGACTCTAAAACCACTGTTAATTTGGGAGTTTATGGGTGCCATTGGAATAATCTTTCTGTCCATCAACATATGGAATGTAATACTTATGGTAATTGTCAATACAATATGGTGATTGTCACCTAAATTATATGCTGGTTAGCGTATTGTGTTCCCACCCGATGGCTTTAAGTTCAATTAACGAGTAAGTTTGAATATATTTGTGTGTTGTCCTGTTGAAGGGAGAGATGTTGCCCTACCTGTATGATGATTCTACATTAAAAAGGTAAGAAGTGGTAAAGAAAGGAAGCACTATACTATATTAATGCAATGTTAAATGAAAAATAAACAAATGAATTTTAAAATCTCGTTATAAATAAATACGAATAAGGCATTGTTGAGAACAAAGATTTTTAAGAGTACACATCCTTCGAAAAATCTAATTTTTAAATTTTGATTTATCTGATAGCTATTTTGATGCTATATCGTATGTCAAAAACAACATAAATACCCCGAATATCTAAATTTTAAATAAAAACTGTCAAATATAAATGTTTTTTGTTTTTAAAAGCGCTTTAATAGTGATATTATTTGAAACCAGTTTTATAACTTATGTGCAAGGTATATTAAAATATATTACGTCTCTAAATTTGAAATTTAAGTACACTTGTTCCTCACAAACTGACAAAAACAATGATGAAAAATTTTTGAAAAGGTCTATTAGATATTTTAATATATAGTTGCTAAAAAAATTTGATGAGTTTTTGATGTAAAATTTAAAACAAAGCGATTTAACAACGTTAAAATACTTGTTACATGATGCCATAATTTCTTTCATTATTATTGTCAAGGTCTATATTTAGTCTGTCCAAAATATTCAAAAGAAATAATAGATAGAATTTTGTATATTCTGCATGACTGCAATATGCTCTATGATATCACCTTATCACATCATTACTAAATATGATATTATTCCAATTATATCTCGTATCTAAGGCACTGTGACATTATAACGTTTTAATATTTTGTATACTGAACCACTTTTAAGACTATCACATGTATATTTAAAATAGTTTGAACATAATAACAATAATTTGTAATAATTTTTAAAGCAAACATTAAAAAAACGTTCAGTTTTATATATGCACTTGAGAGTTTACAGATCATGTCTCCTTTCAAATACGCAACATTACCTGCTGCTAAATACATGTTACTGTAGGTTGCAAAAGTATATAGTTACCCAAGTTATTGTTCCCAATATCAATCGCATTGTGAAAGAATATGAACAGAATTCCATAATTTTTTATCTAAAGATAATTTGTATTGCACATTATAAAACAAATCTTTAAGAGAACATTCTAAAGCTGGAAAGTCTAACTTATAACAGCCTAATTTTGATATAATTAAAAGACTAAACTTATCTTTTGTACTTATCTTTTGTATAGAAAAAATTTTTGTGTAGCTTTAATAAACTTCTTATTTATTAAGTTTTGTTCTATAAAATAGACTTTTTAAAAAGCATAAAGTGTGAACACCAACAGAAAAAAGTAGATATTATCTTTTCTGCAAAATAGCTAAGATCTCTAAATTTTTAAAATATTTTTCTATCAAATAAAAAAAGTTATATTTTATATTTTCTGATCATCAATTATTTCAATGCAAGTAATATAGTTTATTTTATAACGTAACAAATTTTATGTATTCATTTCCTTAACAATTTTTAGTTTCTTGTATAAAACACCATTAAAAGTTTTTTGAATTAAAGATTTTTATCCTCAGTTTGATTTAAAAAATCTTGTATTTATACCCACATTTCAAAACATTTCTTTGATAAGCGAATTTCATTTTTTCATTTGTGTTTATCTTCCAGGTTCTCTTAAAAAATATATTACTTAAAATTTTTATAAATGAATGAATGACAAATTATTACACTTTAAAAGATACAACACTAAATACACTTTTAAAATATATTCAAAACTTTATTCACTAAACATTATGTAAGAACTAATTTATTCTAATAGAATCTAAATTTTTATGCTATAATAAACTGTAAAAGGTGCTATAATAAAAAGATTTTAAACCTGAAAAGGTATTTCACATTAAAAGTAATTTACCAACTCCCTTATGCCGAACGCTGTCCGATTGGTTACTGCACTTATAGTCGGTACCGGAGTTCGTGGGTTCGAATCCCACCATAGCATGGACGATCATAGCTGTTCAGAATCGGCTTTAAGCAATAGGTCAAGGTCACATTAGCCCTCGTGTGCAAAACAGTAGACCGTAGCGCTCCAAACCAAACCAAACTAACTCCATTATCGAATTAGTTTTTACAGGCATGTGTGAAAATAAAATTGAGAATGCAAAAGAATAATAAAATTTCTTTCAATGCAGCAGGCTATACAGATATTATCATAACGCTTTAAGAAGGCTGTGAACCTGTTACCCATTTAGCACCACCCGTAGAGCACGTGTAGCTTAAGGTATGCAACGGACGCGAGTAACATAACTCCCACTGGGTCCTCATAATTTAGAAGCATTGACAAAGCAGATGATCCCCAGACTTGGCCTGCAAACCCCAGAGGTATTGTTTGAGAACATGAAGGACTTTGTGACCACGAACCTATTTTAAGCGCCCCAGTTACCTTTAGCAAACACGGTGGATCTTAAGTCGGCTCGAGCCCCGAACCCATAACCTTTTAGTTACGAAATCACTGCCTTTGCCGTCTGAGCCACCGCGGCTTATAGAATAATAAAAATATAAATGAAAAAATAGGAGACTGATTTATTACATAGCACACTATTATGATTCAAACATAATTGAACTACGATTATATTTTCTGATCGGGATATATTTATCAGGCTTACAAACAGTGTACCTTTAAACATAATAATGGGATAAAAATGATGTGAAGCTCTTGTGAATATTTTATTAATGTTACTTGTTTAATCCGTAGTTTGGGAATATAGCATTTTAGATCATCTAGTTCATCAATCGAAATCTTAAATCTAAGAGTTATCTCAAATTTATTCACTCTTTCATAAATATCTTTCATACCAAAAAGATTGTGAAGAAGGGATTTACTGGTCTCATCTTTAACATTAGGGACAATTAATCTTATTAAATCATTTAATGGTTAAATGAGTCACTCTTTTTTACTTAAAAGTTTGCAATTAATGTTAATTCTTTCAAATTTTGTGTACTGTGGGACGATATGTATTCAGATTAATAAAGTGATTTATTAATTAATGAGTAGTTAAAAGAACCTTGTTACTAGAGAAAAGTTTAAAAAAATTTTAATTTAGAATTAAAAAAATATTTCGGATTATTTGAAATATTAATTTTTAAAAGTATTTTGTACTGTAGACATCCCCTATATAATAATAGCTTAACTTATCCGTCCGTCTGCTCTCGAATTTATGAAACGGTTGCACGTGAAATGGATAGAGGCACCCATATCGGATACTTGATGAGTTAGGATTAGCAAAATTCAAAGCGATTGAAAGTTTGTAGTCTCATAAACTATAGATTTGATTCTAAAATAAATTGGTATAAATATGCTTCATAATCACAGTGAAAAATACTGTTGTCTTTAAAACGTTCAAAATTCAGCCCCTTTTCCACTTTTCGAGCGTTTAATGCCATTATTTCAAGACCTATTTTCCCCCGGTTAAGAGCAGCCGATTACATTTATCAATTTGTCACATAATAAATAGATACAGATAACATATGTTTCTAGCATTATGACGTCATTCCTTTAACCACATTTAATAATTTCTTACTTTAAATTATTTAAATACCGTCTGTATTATTTTTATACGTATTATCACTGAACTTAGATATTACGTAAATTAATTTTCTTTTCTATTTGGCTTAAATAATAGATTATGTGCATAAGTGATAATTTTAAATTTAATCATCGATTTTTTTTTGTTGCAATGGAAAATTTATCACTGGTATTAACAACAAATTCTTTTCATGAAAGTCTAGGAGTCTATTCCACGGACTAATAAATATCTAGCTTTTAAGTTATATATCTTTAAAAATTAAAAAAGTTTGTTCGTCCGTGTGTTTATTTTTTATACATAACCACACGGTTTGACTAAATGAATTCAACATGATTCTAAACTGCATTCACAGTATCGGGAATCTTTAGAGGAGTATTGAGGTAAACAAATTGTTGAGCTTGTACCAGATAATTCTCAGGCAAACGTAAAAAACAAACCCTTTTTTTACCT
>CM063504.1:8111978-8114478 GCA_032207245.1 Pardosa pseudoannulata
TAATCTTAGACTGATAATACGCACACACATATTTATATATAAATATCTATATATACTACATAACCCGAAAGAAATTGTATTTGACAACAATAATGAAATGCTGAAAAATCATGTACGCCAATTGTGCACCAAATGAATTAAATAAAGGGCATATTAACGCGAATTAACCGACTTTTAAAGTGAGTGAAACTATATGGCGAATGTGAAACCTTAAACAGGTAATTAAGTAGGTAACTTTATGAAACGCAGTGTTATTGAGTGAGTTATAAATGGTGGTTCAAAAAATTTATGTTACATTACCTGACATACATACACAAAAAAAGTGCAATATGTGTTGTTTTCTTGTATTGTTTTACTTGTAAAATTATTATATATATATATATAAACGCAGATTTAAATAATTAAATAATTTCTGAAGAGAAAATGGTGTTAACTTTCCTAATCATAATCAGCGGCAGGAAATTCCACTATTAACAAAAATGTATATTTAAAAACATACTTTTATAGACGTAAAATTATTTGTACTGTAAAAATATTCGTAACACATTATTTGAAATGCGATGAAAACAACAAATGATGAGGAAAAATCCAGGTTTCTTTTAATATTTCCTCATTTATATTAAATAGTAGTTTTGACTTGTTGGAATTTTGACAATTAACTCAAACATATGCAACGTTCTCTAATCTTCGCCTCTAAGTAAGAAACATCTGATTAGAGACCGGAAATCTCAGCTCTTCCGGGTTTCAAAGGCTTATCATCTCCCTAGCAGGTCAGACAGTGAAGTTATCTAGCGTTTCCACAAATTATACTGCGCCTAAAGCTTGGGACATTAGTAGCGGAAAATGTTTGAGATTTGTTCGGAATTTTCTATAGTCATCAAATAATAAGACATCTGTACGTAAGTAGTTGGAAAGAACGAGAGGCTAAATTTTTAGTCTAATGCGTAAACTATGATGATTCTCTATTTCAAAATGATAGTTCTGCAAAATTTATTTGTCGATACGTTTTTTTTATTAACCATGTATATGTTATATACACAGATAATGAACCAAAGATAAATGATGAGATAAAATTTCAGTCTTTGAGTTTAAATACTTCAGTTGTCACTGGAAATAATGCTATTTTGCCAGAAATTGAACAAAGTCTAAACGTAGTAAACCGTAGTTTTTTTTTTATCTAAGAAATTATTAAGATCTAACGTAACAAAAGGGAAAACGAAGTTCCGAGTATCTACAGCTATATTTGTCTTTGTCTAACTATATAACTATGTAAATTCTTCACAGTGTAGTTTAACTCAATGGCGAATAAACATCGTTATTCTACTATATTTATATTATAATCATGATCAATTTTCATTCTACATCAATTTTCATTACACCTGTATTAAACCTTAATAAGGTATGGAAGTGTTTTCAGATTACGAAAGTTTGACGTTAGTTATGAAAAACTTGACATTCCTATTAAATTCTCATTTAAATTGTTTGTTTAGCGGAGTTTTTTAATCCATCTATAATCTGGCTGAATAGTTAGGGCCTCTGATATTCGGTACTAGAGTATTTTTTTTTCAAACCCTCGGTGGTAAATGGCTTTAGGATTAGGCTTTGAGATATTTACCACGAAGCAGTTCACTCTACAACAGTAAAACAAAACAAAAAAAAGAGAGGGAATATAATCATAAATTATCATTTAATAGTTATTTATGGTTGGGAGACTTGGGATTTAAAACAAAAAAGGGGAAAAAGTGTTGATAACCTTCAAGAGAAAGATTTTGAGAGCCATATTTGAACCTATCAGACAGGGTGGGAGAGAAATTAACAATCATGAAATTGCAGAACTGTTTAAAGAAAGACATCATAAATTATATCTAAGTAAAAAGAATGAAATGGTTGGGACGCATGGAAATAACGGATAACAGCAAAGGCACTTAAGTGGATTGCAGAAGGTTTTCAAGAGCCAGTGCCAATTACAAGGGGAAGAAAAGACCCAGAAAGAGGTAGATGAAGTGGAGTTGGATTTAGATGGCATTAAAATCACAATTTGGAAAACGAAGGCAAGACACAGACGACTTTGGAATCATATTATTAGGGAAGCCATGGTCCAACATGGACTGTAGTGAAGGGGAGTTAGTTAAGATTATGTGTCTTTGAGAGTACGTAGAAAGATCACAAAGTGAAATCGTTAACATGCACTTCAGCATGTGTGTGTTTATGATTCCTTTGTACTGGTGAAGAATGTGTAGATATCTTGTGTTACGGCGAAATTATTTCAACCAATTCATTTTAATTCAAGTTGACTTATGATAACATGTTTAATCGGTTGAAAATGTTTCACTGTCACACAAGAAATCCAAGTATTTTTCAGGTGGAAACATAACATTTTTCAAATCGGATGATTCATTTCAATTACCAAGTATATAGATCGGAAACTGCATCAAAAGCCCTTTATAACAATTATAGTGAGGTCTTATTCCATGTCAATACGTGTGGACAAGTCACCTAG
>CM063504.1:8119478-8169478 GCA_032207245.1 Pardosa pseudoannulata
TTTTTGAATTAAACTATAATTGTTTCGATAATGTATTTCTGCTCTTCCTTTCTGTTCCATACATGATCTGTTTTCCGTAGGCGCTAAAGATGGTGAAGATAGTTCTGCTTATATATTGGTAGTCGTTAGTTTCTGTGATCGTTATTAGCTTCCCTGATTCGAAAAATTGTGTAATTAGATTGCTCTTTTCACGGTAGATTTTTTATTTGATTGATAACCCATACGTCCAAAATTGTATTTGTATTTAAGAGAAATATTTTACAAATTTTATCTTCGATATGTAATTAATCTTTCGATATGTAATTAAACTTCATTTGTGCGTCAGTTGATACTTTAAAATCAATTCTTAACTATCTTTCTTACTGGCTAGATATCCGAAATTTTGACCTTATGTTCAATTCTGGTCACAGTACAATATTTAATTAAAACAACTATATTAGACAGAACAAGTAAAATCAGTTTGGTTACCCAATTGCAGAGATTTTAAACTAATATTGTCATCTATTTGCAAACGGCTTAACTAGAAACTCACACCTTTTAAGTTTTAGTGTAATTTTTTTATCGCTTTTCTTGTTTAATAAAATTAATTTAAAAAATACTTGTTTACATATACGAGGGTTACTCTGAAATTTTTGAGATACTCGTAGACGAAAATTTACAAAATAAAGTTATAGTGGTCACCGCATCATTTCTAAAGTTGTAACGGGTGATGGAACGTACATACCATTTTTTGACGTTCCAACACGTCAAGAAAGCAAAGTATGGGTCTTTGAAGATAATGGTGAAAAAAATTTCTTCTACAAAAAGTACATTGATGTTGGAGGAGACTACTTTGAACACACCTAAAATTTTGTAAGTCTAACCTTAAAAACCTAGTTGTATCTCAAAAATTTCAGAGTGACCCTCTTATATTATATTACTTTAGAACATTAACTTATCATACAAACAAGTACGAAATTCTTTTTTCTACTAATTGAATAAAATAATACATTATATATATAGGAAAATATATTTTAAGCTTCATTGAAATTAAATACTATCATGACTTTCCGAAACAAATGATGGAATTCCAGCACATTTATTTCATAAGTATAGAGCAATTTACAGAATTAATAAATTATTAAGTATGAATAATTGCAGAATTAATAAATCCCATACAGTGATACAACTTACAGATAATAGCACATAAAATAACGAAATAAATAATTACACTGCTGATTTTCATAACATAGATATTAAATTGAAGAATGATAAAAGTGATGCTGGGACATTTTTGGTCCTAATACGTTAGGCGAATTCCACATTGTTACAATGTAAGGAGTTCACATTTATGTCATATTTCATTTAATTATTTAAGCACTATTGATCACACCGCTGTTAAGCTATAACTAAACAACACTGCACATACTTTCAAAGAAACTACATTCTACATATAAATCAAACCTTAATACCGGAAGCTCATGTGGTATAAACCATTTGCATCTGCAATCAGAAGCATATTATTATATGTATTACTTGCCTATATGTATGATAAAGCAGAAATTCATTAGAATAAACGGAACTCGTTTCGTTTAAATAATGAACTAAGTTAACCTTCAGACTGCGATTGTTATAGTTTTTATAAAAATGAAATGTATTCATTAAATCCATTCCCGACGTATTCTGTATATCGCAACAAATATCTGTGAACTGAGTTTAGGTTTGATTTCCGATTAAAGCTTCTCCGTAATGTCCCTTACGTAGTAATCAACTAGTTTGTGCTCCCGCAATATAGAGTCAATATATTCGCAGTGTTAAATGCGCAAATTCTGAGTGACAAAGCGCCCACTACGCTTAAATATTTATTAGTTTCATATAACCACCTAGCTAATATTGTACATAATGTATCTCATAATTAATTTGATTGTAGTGAGTAGAATAGATTCCAATTTAGTAGGAGGTAGTTAAAAAGACTGTAAAAACGGACTTAAAATATTGACTCAACATGTAATATAAAGAGTATATAATTAAGAATTTTTGAATCTGTCATTTATATAAAGTTTAAATTATCGAAAGTATTTCTAAAGTAACCATTTTCATTTGTAAACTTTAATTGCATTCTATAATCGTTTATCTGGTAATTAAGCACGTAGTTTCAGAAGCATGTGCAGCAAATATAACACTATTAAATATGGGACTGAATATGATATAACCGTTTGTTGTTAGCTAATTGTACCTGTTGAAAAAACAGAAAAGGTAGTGATATGGTAATTTGATCACTTGACAATTTTTTCATGAAGTTAATGACGTCATTTTAAATGACGAAATGTAACGAAATGATAAGTTAAACTAATTTAGAATTAGGTTAAACTTCATTCAATCCTTTTTTTAACCCTCGGCGGTAAACAGCCTCCCCTAAGGATTAAGCTTTAAGATATTTACCCCGAAACAGTTCACTCCACAACAGTGAAACATAAGACAGAGAAAACAATCATGACTCATTCCTTAAAAATGTCCAATGTTTAAAATAAATTAAAACAAATATTGGAAGAAAGTAGTATTATGCTACCGTTTAAATAAATGTTAAAATAATCAAAAAGTTTAAAGCTAGCGGGAAAAAAATTAAAAAGCTAACTAAAACGAAGGACTACATTTGATGATGTTGATTGGGTTCCAAAATAATATTAAGAATGAGTTATTTTTACACAATTAAACTTGGGGGAGAGGGGGACCCTCTCATGGGTATCTCCAGCCCCGGAAGTGATATGAAACTAACACTTGACGGTTCAGAAATTTTGATTTGTGTGCTATTATGTACTGAAGAGCACTTCAAGCAAATTGAACGACATTTTGCAGTAACAAAAGATAGGAAGATAGTTTTACAACAAAATGACAACTTTTTACCCATGAGAAATTATTTATTGAAAGTCATGCTATTATTATTTGAACTTTAAATCGAAATTTACATTTAAGAATTTCAAAATTTATTTACAGTACCAAATATAGTGTTGACCATTTAGTTGGTGCTTGTGATTAGTTCACAGTTTTCAAACATCCAGAAGATTGTATTCTGTGCCTTGCTGTGCAGGAGTTTGTATGTAATAGCTGGAACCACTTCGATTCCGCTCCTATTGGAGGCTTTTTTAAGATGAAAATCCTTTGTGAGATTACAAGAAAAAATATTCAATCATTTAAGCTTTTTTATATATTAATCCAATAAAGTTACTATTATGCACTAAGTTCTAACTAAAAAACATTGTATATATTTTGAGACAAATCCCCAAATAATTTAATAATCCATAAAAATATTTCATAATGGTTATTTTTGATTCATCTTTTTAGCAGTGGAAGAACATCTCATGTTTTGATATGAAAGAATTGAAAAGTATTATGGGAATACTTTTTTCTATGCCGTAGCTTTAAAATTTACTCTCGTTTCCTGATACGTAAAAGCAGTGTTATATAAAGTATTTTCAACACATTTGGGATATATTTTACGAATTCTTAAAAATATTTATCTGTAAAGAGATTTTTTGATATTAAAGATGGTTCGCATATCAGCATTTCTCACTTATTTTGAGAAATATAACGAGTAAAAAACCTTTTTCCAGTAAAAATACAAAACTTTATTTTGAAATTGAGTAAAAGATCTTCAAGAAGTTTCACTCTATGCTTGTTAGAGCAATTATAAAAAATTTCCTGCATGTAAATTCCACTGTTTGTAAGCAATCATTTTTATATACATCTACACTAAGCGTTTTATGTATTAGAATAGTTGAAAGGTTTTCAAAAACAAATTGAAATATTGGTGCAAAGTCTAATAGTCATTGCGCCTTTAAAGCTTTTCGAGATAAATTGACAGTTACAATTAAATAAATCTATTTAAATGACCGAAACACTTGGAATGAAGAACACTTGGCAATAAAAGCAACTTTAATTTGGCTAAATAATTAGTTTTACTTATCCACAGATTAAATCTTTCTTGATAGCCAGTCTAGCGTTAAGTCTATAATATAATTCAGTCAAAATTAAACTCTCAAATCCAACAGCTAATTTTGCAGATATCTCGGAAAAATAGACTAAATTGGGTAAAGAGCGATTAGCGTTCTTTTGAAAATAATGAGGAGGAAGAGCTAATCAAATCCACATCAACTAATAACTTTCTATAATCTATTTTGGAGGTAGACTAAAAGGCATACTCCCCAGTGAATGGCAAGGTATTTGGAACACCGTTGATACATGAAGAACCACCTTCTAGTACTTTCTAAATTCAGTTACTAGAGACTAATCTCGAATACATCATTAACAGAGTTTCTTCAGAAGTCCATGACTCACACACTCCGCAGATCCGAACTGCATATGCGATAACCAGGAAACTCCTGACCACTACTTGACAGAAATCATAACGAAAAACTGGTCCTTCAAATGCCGAAGAAAAGACCTGGAGGAGCCATTGACCATCCAAATAAATTCAAATAAAAACCTAATACAAAAAACATAATTACACTTTTTGGATGGCTGCTGGAAAATACCAATGACATCCATGCTTAGCAATGCTAAATAGGGGATATAAACCAATTTTAAATAATGTTAATCTACTTTTCCTGTCTATTACACCTTAAACTTAAATATCTTAGTTCTTTTCGTCTTGTTCCGTAATTCAGTTTGATTTTGTCTTATTTTTTAACTTCTGATTTTTATTATAACTGTTTCCTTTGTGTACCGTTGTGGTATTATGTGGTGAAAAATGTTTAATTAAAGTTGGGGCATCTACAGACACCGATTTCTCCACATTACAAATGATCTATTTTATAAAAATCTCATTATTTACAAAAAATTTATAAAATGAAATGCACCAACCTTTCTTTTATTCTACCGATATTATTTTTGTGATGTGTTGTTTCTTGATATTAAAAGTTTTATTATGATTGAAACGCCTACGCCTATTGATATGGTATTGATAAGTTTAAAAACAAAATATTTTAAAAAGAAAACGCTTTAAAGTTAGACTTTACTAAACTGACTTCTACGCTTCTAGCTTCCTAACGGTGGCCGAATGGTAGAGCGCTGCTGTTCGGAACCGGTGTTCGTGGGCTCGAATCCCGCTGTGGGCGTGGATGTTCGTAGTCGTTCGGAATCGGCTTTAAGCAGTAGGTTCCGGCCTCATTAGCCCTTGTGTGCAAAAAAGTAGGTTGTAGCTGTCTAAACCAAACCAAACCAGTATACGCTGTTAGCTAATGTCCCCTGCTAAGTAGCATTGGGAATAACCAATTACGTAACATGCTCAATTATTAATTTTTTTAATATAAGAACACTGACTGAATAATACAAATATTTTCAAGAACTAAAAAATGTAATCAATTCAACATTAAATAAATCCAAACAACTGAAAAAAACTAATTAGAAATTAAAAAAAAACAGCTTTTTAAAGTTTCACACATTGTCGCGAAGAACTTTTATACCAAATCAAATGCCCGGAGGTTGTACCGTTCATGCACAAACAGTTTTACATACATGTCTGCTAAGCGTTTTTTGTATTTAATTATCTTAAGATCATCTAAGCAAAGTTCATAAAGAATTAATATAAATTTTTCCCTAGGAGAAGTTTTAGGAATATCCTTGCTAAACGTGTAAAAAGAATGCATTTACAATTTATGATCATAATAAGTTTTCCTGGACTTAAATATATCACGCAATACTGCAATGTAAGAATAGGTTTCGTAATACAAAATGTATCTCACATATTCATTTTATGCGGAATATAAGCACCTTTCAAAAGACTCTAAAGAGATTTAAATTAATTGAGTTTATAATTGAAGTTGGGAAACAAAAATATTTGTGAAGCAATTTCATTATTCATTACGGTCTTTGAGATAAGGGGATATACCTACAAAACTAAAGAATACTTTCATTAATTCTGAAAACACATTTTCTATCAAAGAGCAGTTTATTTATAACATCATAATTCTAGTTACATGAATTGTAAATTGTTCCTCCTACCATATCTACATTATTTTAATTTGCCGAATTTAATCGAGTTAATTCTGTTTTGGGTATTGCAAATTGGGAAAACCATACTTAGCATTGCTTACGTGTTATTTCCCAATCTTTAAAGCGTTTTTGCTCAAATAATCCTTTTTGTATGGGGTACTAAAAGCGGGTATGCGTGGGGAGCTTAACGAGAATTATATATTGTTCCTGAATAATTAATCTTCGGCTAAAAAGTGTACAGAAAGCAAGATTATTTGATGAATGAAAAGATTGCGTTTAGGGAATAAAAATGTCCCCTTCAAATGTTGCAAAAATTCCCTAATTTTGATTCCGAGGCTTATTATTATGCACTTTTAATCAACGTAGGCAAGAGTGAAGATGAAAATAAAAATGAGATAATGGCACTTGCCACGAACAAAGCAGTATCTTTTTCGTAGTTGTTTCTCGCCAAACATTGCCAAAATAAAGCATTGTCGTGTTAATTGGAAACTCTAATTAGATATTTGTTTATCATGACATGTTTGCTCTTGAAAATTCTAATTATTCTTAATAATAATTTTTTTACCTAATGTTTGTTTGCTTTTTATTACACCTTCCTATCAGAAAGTATGCCGAGAAAGACAAATTGAGAAGATTTATTATTGTTATTATCATTATTATTATGTTAGAACTCAGTCAGCATGCTGTCATTCGTGTTTATTTAATACATACGATGAACATATTGTCTGTTTAATTTCCAAACAATCCTTCAAGGCATATACGTGAAAATGAGGAGCAAAATATGTGGCCAAAAGATTAAGTGAATGAAAAAAATTGAGGTATTAAAACTGAAAATAACAAAGATATGATCATGTTTTTATTCGATAGTTGTTTTACGCATGTGACGAATGTATTGATTGTTTTATTTTAGAACAATCCTTAACCCTTAATTTGACAAGATGTTATTTCAAATATTTTTTAATTTCTGTTATTTTCCCATGTCTGTTTAGACATTGGGGTCTCTGTAAAATAAACAAAAAAAATATTTTCCATTTTTGAGATAATTAATGTCTGCTGTGGCGAACACTGACAATTGTGTTATATAGTAGTTATAAATATACATGTCCGGTGTAGCCGACAGACTTAAGGGTTATAGGCAAATTAAGGCCAAATTAAGGGTTAAAGGCATACACGGGAAAATAAGATGCAAAATATTGGATTTGATTTGTGGCCAAAAGATTAAATAAATGGAGAAATTTTGAGAAGTAAAAAAGTTTTTTAAATTTAAATACTAGAGATACAATTATATTTTTATTCTATGTTTGTTTTTTACATGCCGCGAAAATACTGACATCTTATTTTATAAAAACTGTTAAGAGAATTCCCGAAATATAATCCACTAGAACAATCAATATTACCAACAGAAAGTTTGTTTACTTTGTATTTAGGCATACATTTAATGTAATTTATAAAGGTATCTGTATAAGATATCCCCAGTCTAGTGACCTACCGCAGCTTAGCATTGGTTTTAACCTCTTACCTTATGAATCGAGTGAAGATTGTGTGTGCCACTTTCGATGAAAGGTTTTCTCGTGCTTCGGGACCAGAAGCATTTTCGATTTTGTTTCTTCTTTCATCGCTTATACATTGCTCTGCATAGCAATTTGTTTCAGTTACAACAATTTCCCAAACCTTTTTGTCAAATATTGCATAAAAAATCTAACTTTCCACTGTTTTCATTTAATTCAACTGTAGACGTTACTTTTATGCCAGGAGTTTCTGTATACTTCTATATCTTCGGTTGATTATTTTTTGATTGCCAAAATTGTTTTAATAACTGATTCCTCATATTTTCTTCTTCATTAGTATCGCTTTCATCACTAACTAAATTTTCCACATTTTTTTTTTACATGCTATCTTCAGATGTATCCAAATTGGTATCTATTTTAGTTTCTAACGTGTAATCAGTACACTTTCCAGCAGCGTTATTAGTATCAATTTTCCTTTTTGCCATTAAGTTAAATTTTTATAATTTTTTAAGCACCAACAGTTATTTATTTATTGCATATAATATAATACTCTATTTCAATTACATTTAAGAATAAACGAACAACTCTTTTATTGCAACTGTAACAAACAATAATGCAGAAACAAACACTTTATCTCCTAAAAACAATAACATGTCTGATACGAGCTTTTCACTTTTGGTCACAAAGAATCATCACGTGTCTGACACGAGCTTTTCACTTTTGGGCAGACAAAATCATCACGTGTGCGATACAAGGTTCTCATTTTAGGAACAGCAATACGATCACGTCTTCCATACGTTGTTTAAAGGCAAAGGGTTAAGAAGTATTGCTTTTGTATCCTTGTGTAACAATAATGTCGATCCTTGTGTTATAAACCTTGAACTTTTCAAAAATTTTGAGCACAAACAATAAATAATAATTTTAATTATTTTCAGTATAAAAAGGAAGTATGTTTCTCAGATGAGTTCAAAGCTTTGTTAAAACCATACCAGCATTACCACGTCAAAACGCATATCATGTCAGTATAATGACTACTAAACTATGCCTCATTATTACAATATCGGGCAACAATTATCCTTAAAGCCCTTTAGTTCCTGACGTCATACAGTAGAGATTTGTTAGACCATATCCCCAGCAAGAACGTGGGAATCCCACATGATATGCATTTAAACAGACTTATAACTGAATAATACTATACAGGTTCAGACATGTTATTCTCAATAATTACAAGAGGGGGAAAAGCCAATATTTGTAATCATTTTCAGCGACTAAGACCATTAATAGATTGTGCTGCACAGTTAGATATGCAATTGCGAGCACAAATTAAGTGGAAAATCCCGTTAAACATTTGGTGCACTTGATTTCAGAGAAACGAGGTATTTTGTGTAATGGGTGTAACCATATTGAGAATAAATATTATATTTCCTATAATGGCATAGGATGAATTAGGCATTTGACTAGAGAATGATGCAATCACTTCCACCTTATCGATCAATACAGCATTACAAGTTAAAGCTGTTCCATTTCTATTCTATTCCTACATTTGTTATGATAAAAAACATTGCTGAGGGAGAATGTTGATATCTCTGTAATTTATGCTGTATCTAATTAGGTATTTTTCTACTCGAGCATATATATTGCTTGCATATTTCGAGAGGTTACTTTATCTACCTAAATAATGCATATATTCAATTCGACGTCCAGTCAGCATCTAGGACGTCTAATGGACGTTGAACAGAAGTTAAAAGTGTTTCATTTATGCTAATGAGAGCATAGTTGCTCTTCTTAAACTATCAAACTGTACAATAGTCCTTAAGTTTATTATTATGAAATTAATACCTACGGAGAAAATCTGTAACTAATCTTTAATTAATACTGCTTCTAAAAGTTACATTTGTCCAGTAATGTGTATATTGTAAATATCAATAGCTTTCTTTATCTTCTCAACAGTACATATATTTCATTAGACATCTAATAGAAATTCATTAGTCCCTATGGCTGTCGAAATCGATGTTGAACATCGATGTTGTTGATCGAACAGTTATATAAAAATAAGTACTAATAGGATAAATTATCGCATAAGGACAATTTTTCTGTGCTGAATATTTTATGCTGATAAAAAATGCTCATTTGAATTAAACTTTGAACATTATGGTCTAGATTTCATTCAAGTGAAATCAATTTGAGTGATACCTTATA
This sequence comes from Pardosa pseudoannulata, assembly GCA_032207245.1. NCBI lineage: Eukaryota > Metazoa > Arthropoda > Arachnida > Araneae > Lycosidae > Pardosa > Pardosa pseudoannulata. Next base: position 8,129,156 of record CM063504.1, read on the forward strand.
AATATCTGTTATATTGATTTTTCTTTAATATAAAACGTAAAATGCACTAAAAAAGAGAGTGATCTACTTGATGTAAAACAGTAATAAAACTTGATGTAAAACAGTAAGTATAATAGTAAACAAAATAAATGAATATTTAATTATCAGGTCAAAAATATTTTTTAAATATGTACAGAGGTATCCCTTAAAGTAATCAATTTGGATTCAAGAGAAACAAAATGAGTATTTCTCTAAAAATCTGCAGACCGAAAATTTTTGAGATTACAGAAATTTCTCTAATCTCTTAAAAGAAATACAAACACATAAAAACTATACTTTTCCTTTATTTGGTTGTGATTTTGATGTACTTCTTTAAAGAATAGCGTGGAGTGTAGTTTTGGTATTATCAACTGATCTATTATTACTTATCTACTCTACAAAAAATTGTATATATATATATATATATATATATATATATATATATACATATATATATATATATATATATATATATATATATATATATATATATATATATATATATATATATATATATATATATATATATATATATATATATATATATATATATATATATATATATATATATATATATATATACATATATATATATATGTATATATATATATATATATATATATATATATATATATATATATATATATATATATATATATATATATATATATATATATATATATACTATATATATATATATATATATATATATATATATATATATATATATATATATATATATATATATATATATATATATATATATATATATATATATATATATATATAATATATATATATATATATATATATATATATATATATATATATATATATATATATATATATATATATATATATATATATATATATATATATATATATATATATATATATATATATATATATGTGTGTGTGTGTGTGGTGTGTGTGTGTGTGTGTGTGTGTGTGTAATTCAGTGCTGTTTACCACAAAAAAAAACTCCTTTGTTCCCTTTACTGTAATCTGTATAGGAAAGAAGATTCCAAACAATATGATTTTTTGAAAAGGTATCTACAAAGTTCTCTAATCAAATATATGTTTTTATTTCTCTTTCTTTGCATTCTGACAGTTACTAAATCTTGTCACCAAACCTAAAGACAAAACTGTGTAACTTGGTGACATTATTGGCACTTATCCTAAATCACGTGACTTTCGATTCCATTACAGAATTAAGTGAGGTTAGGATTGACACATTCATTATTATTTAGTTTTATTTGATACTTTATCGAAAGCAAAAATTTTAGTTTATTTATAAAAGTCCGGAGTGTTTGTCTCCAAAGTTATTTCATCCCAATATTTTCTTACAACAGAATTATATCTATTCGAAGCAATTCATTGAGGGATATACTTATTATTTATGAATAGCATAGCGTACAAAAGTGATGATCTTAACACTTAAAAAATGCTATAAAAATATTGTTCAAACCGGAGTACACCTTTATTTAATATTTTCTAAAGATTTAAAGTTACTTTTAATGAGAGGCAATCATCACATAAATAATAAGGGATTTTTCTTTCTTCAAGGTGAAAGAGATTGCAGATTTCGCACACCTCCTGCGGATGCCTTTATAACTGAAGAATACAATAGGTTAGTCCTTTTTTTATTATTTAACTACCATTTTTCCCTCTAGTGCAATATTTAAAATGATTACAATATAATCACAAATTGCATATCTGTAAAGACATAACATCCCAAATCGTTCTTGGTTTAAATGGGCTGACTCGTCAGAAAATTAGTAAGATTAGAGATTTTTCCCCGTTTAACAACTTCATGTTATCCGACATTAAGTTTGGGTACACGATTTTGTGAAATCAAACTCCAGTAGCAAATTTCAGCAACATGATGTACAACTATTTTTCAGTAGTGTAATATATCTACGTAGGCGCATCCAGAAAATAAGTTTCAGGATGTTTTCCCCTTTAAAGTAAACGTATTTAGCCGTGTCAATTGGGGATGAGTAACAGATCTATGACGTATCAATCATATGCCAGATGGACAGGTCCCGACTCCTGTCAGTAGCGTGGTCACGGTTGTCCGAAATCGAAACTCTAATTCTGTCTTCTGCCGCCTGCAAGGTTCGGTCGATAATCTTGAATGCACAAAGCATTACTCCAATTGAAATTCATCATCAGTCCTGGTGAACCGAAACTGACACTCGAACACAAAATTAACGCTTAGGAGCAGCGCTGACATTTTTGCTACGGTCTCACGATGACGAGTTTCTCGACAGGATCGTCAGTGGCAATGAGACTTGGATTTCGCACTTTACCCCGGAAACCAAACAACTGTCAATGCATTGGCATCATAGAGGATCTTCAGTCAGGACCAAATTGAAAAAGATGCTGTCTGTACGGAAAGGTATGTGCACGGTGTGTTCTGGAAAAGGAAGGCTGGTTAAAATCAGAGGCGGCAAAGTTCTACGACAGATTGATACAAAAGTTGATACGACAAGTGTCTCAATTTTGGTGGTGTCTATGTTGAAAAATAGCTGAAACATTGCTGTACTTGTTGCCCATAAATATGTCCCTGAAAGTGTGAGTTTTTTTCTTTTAAGTAGGGAAACTTACTTTCTGGATACGCCTCGTATCTAAAATATACTAAAAGGTTCCCACCTAATCAATGAGGGTCCAGTTACGATTCAAAAGGATTGATAACTGGATGTTAATGTCTGCTTATAGTAGAACATTTGCTAATATTTGTGGAATATTAAGACGGGCATTAACTTTATACTTTTTGCGAAGCTGCTGTTTTGTCTCTGCAAAGATACTACAGAGATTCTAGCAATGATACACGATTGTCAATATGCAGAAATGAGTTCATCGAAAGTCTGATGTGCGCCTTGTCTTTATACGATGTATTTTCTGTAGTACGACATTAAAAATGGTTTATAAAAAATCAGAAAACAACAAGTGACTCATCCAGAATTTATTAGTGTACACACCAATACGGTTGCTTTCTATCGAGGACATGAGATAATTACCTATTGCTATTGCGACGACTTTAATTTTCTTGAGTAAGAAGTAGCATGAAGAAGGATCACAGTCACGATAAAAATAGAAATCACTTTTATTTGAGTAACTACGGCTATATACAAAGGGATTCTAATATCCCAAAACAAGTCGAAATGCAAAGGATGGTTGCCTGAATAACATCACCACGACGGTCACAGTCGAAAGAAAAGAGATTAAATAACCGCACACAATTGGGGAGGCTTTTCCAGGGTGCACTGAAAACCCAATGTATCCCCCGTTCGTTATCAGAGTTACTGCCGCTCCCTATATGAGCGGACTTTACGAATCTCCCGAACTTAATCGCTAGAAAGCTGGCTCCGTTCAAAAGACGCGAAAGTCTCTACATGGTCAAAGCACTTACTTAAAAAAATGTCGAAAAGCCCCGAAAAGAAAAATTTTAGACTTTTTATACCTGGGGGTCAGTTATGGTCCCGCCAACCGTTTTTCGGTCAGTTACGATTCCAGTTACCTGGGAACTCCAGCTAAGGTTACAGCTAGTTTTTATTTAGCTGAATTCTCATTCGTTGGCTCTCGTTCGAAGTCTTATTTGTTTGTTCCCGATTGAGGCTTTTCCGGGCAATCCACTCGGAGTCATTACCAGCAACTGATCAAGGCCTAACGCCTATTCAGCTGAACTGTCGCCATCCCAGACACTCTGTCGCCCCACTATTGTAGCCAGTCGGAACAGGAAGCTTCAAATCAGCTGATTCCGGTGGTTAGTTCTGGACAAAGGAGGGGGTATCTTCACACTATTATGTAAAACTATCTAGGAATATAATTAAAATTCTTTATTGTTTAGGTTTCATAAAGAATACATTCTTAAAAATCCTGATGTAGACAATTTGGACTATATGGTGATGGTTTAACAAAGTTGAACTATTTATAAAGTAAAAACAGAAAAAATAATTAAATTAAAAATTGAAACTGCCACGTGTATTTACGATAGTAATTAATAAAGATATGACAAGGCTAAATATAAAAAAATCATCCATTTTAAAGTTGCTTAAATGTTATGTTCCCCTTACAGATTGTACAATTCCTTGAATTCAACCTGAGTCTATACTACGGCTTTTATTCTATCTCTATAATGCAAAAATCTTCTAAAACTATTTCCCTTAAACAGATTTATTTTCTAAATTTTCACTTCGTGTATAGATTTGGAAAGTTGACAAAACTAGATTCAGAGCACTTTTCCTCTATAAAAATCAAGGTTTTTCTTTTGTTTCGAATTGCTTTCAGTGGTGAATTATTTAAAAGTGCGCAACAAACTCCATGTTTCTCTCACTTCCCCCCTATTATGTCCTTGTTTCTGCACCATCAGAAAAGCTTTCCTTTTATGACCGATTTTATGCGATGACAAGTGATATATGGTCGCTTCTTATCGCTTTTATTATTTTCCTCTTACCCCTTCTCACAGTTTCCTATTCGAACAGAAACGATTCTTTTCATTTGTTGGCATTCTTTCTGCTGGGAAAAGTAAGTATTTCGAGAAACTGAAAAACAATTTTAACTTCTCTCTACTAGAACATATATATATTTGTTAATCATATAAAATTTCATTTGTTTGATATTTAATATTTTAGAGCTTTATATTTATTTATTTCAACATACGAGAGGAAGTCTATCCTGAGGTGCAAGGCGTTCATAATGCCATGAAGCAGAATCGTCTTGATTTTGCTTTGCCTCGGGAGAAGGATTTCTCTGAATGTCGTGCTTCTCTACCAACCGCTAACCTACCATAAAGAGGACATGTAAGTTCACAGATTGATTCTATATGTTCTTTGGGTATACGGAAAGAGGAGTGGGTTTGTGGCGCCTTCAGTTTTTTTTGAGTGAAGAAGAGAGTGAAGAAGGATAACAGACTTAACAGAATTAGAAATCACTTTTATTTTTTAAAGTAAGTAATTGTTATATGCAAAGGGATTCTAATATCCCAAAACAATTAGAAATGTAAAGGATTGTTGCTTGGATAACTTATCCACGATGATCACAGTCGTAAAAGAGAAATAAATATTCTCACACGATGGGGAGGCTTTTCTAGGGTGCAACGAGGCGAACTAAATCTATTCCCCGTTCGGTGTCCGAGAACTGACGTTCCTTATATTAGCGGACTTTACGAGTCTCCCGAACATAATTGCTATAAAGCTGGCTGCGTTCAAAAGTCGTGTAAGCCACCACTAGGCCAAAGCACCTACGAGAAAAAGTGTTGAAAAGCCCCGAGTCGCTATATTCTAGGATTTTTATCCCTGGGGGGGGCAGTTACGGTTCTGCCAACCGTTTTCTGTTCAATTACGATTCCAGTTACCTGAAAACTCCAGCTAAGGTTACAGCTAGTTAATTAGTCGATTTTTCATTCGCTAGCTGTCCCTTTCTGGAATTCTCAAGGTGATGCTCTGGAATCATTACCACGAATGATCAAGGCTTGAAGCCTATTCAATCGAACTGTCAACTTCCCAGACACTGTATCTCCGCTCTATTGTAGTCTGATCAAGCAGTTGGGACCCAGCTCAACTGATTTCGGTCATTAGTTTTCTGAACAAGGGGGTCGTCACAGGTTAAAGGCAGGTTCAAACCTGAAATCTTGGAAACTCAGTTTAGACGTTAACATTGGACATTCATTAAAAAATTGCTAAATTTATTCTTCTATTTTCAATAGTTAGGAGTGTTTGTAAAACTGACCTCTGGAATGTATTCTATAACACCGTCTAGCTAGATAGGTCTGATATACCTGCTATGGTTAAACTAGTTTTCTTCACGTGCAACAAAAACTCGAATCACGCTAGCTCTGAACAATTAATGTGTAATACAGAAGAATGTAGCATATAGCATTTTAATCCTTACTGCGAAATATCACATATTTTAATGTAATAATATGAAATCGAATATTTTTAAATATTAGTCGAAATAATGACAACATCAATAAGAATTAACTTCTAAACCAGTCAACTCGTGTTTCCTAATTGAAACGTAAGTTCGAATTAGGAAACACGAGATCTACTAACTCGTCATGTTTATCCTATAAAAATTATTTTAATGCGCTAATATTATTTTACAACTATTATTATACTATTAAAAACACATTTTATTTTGATATCGTAGTAAGGCATATTTTATTTTAAATGTATTAGTGAAAATAATGGTAAGATAAAATTAATTCCTTAAACTTCAAACCTTAAATTTGAGATTAGGAATCACGTGATCTAATAGCATATCACTGCGATGATATAAAAATGACTTTAATGCTGCAATATTATCTTACTACTATATGATACTTCTACACTATCACACATCGTATATACTAGTAATGAATATTTTATTTCAAAATTACTAGTCCAAAATATGACAAGATGAATAGAAATTAACTTTTGAAACGGTCATCTTAAAGATCAGGTTAAGTTACAGTCGAATTAACCTTACAATTAGGCAGCAACGTTGTTACTCATTGCTTAATGTGAGAAAAAACTTAATTCAATAAGTGCTACGAGTGTGCAAAATTTGGCAACTGTGCAAAGATGATCCAAATTATGTTTGATCTTTTTAATTCGGAGGTTAAAGTGGTGAACTTCACATGACTAGGCCCTCCGTAAATTCCATTACTATGATCTTGACCAAAGTTGAGGTTAGTAAACACGTGATCTGCTATCTCGTCATGGTGGTGATCATAAAAAATAATTTTAGTGCGGGAAAATTAACTTACAACTATTGTGATGCTATTAAGATGACAAGTATTTTATTAAAATAATATGGTAATTTATTAAAATGACATGGACTGTGAGATGTTAGGAATTAGTGGAATGTATAATTAAATTTATAAACTGAAATAAATACTTTGTGATTGAGAAATGACCAAAGGGAAGGAATTTTCTAACAGTTTATTGTAGATTAGAATTTGACATTACAAAGCAAATATATTACTATCAATAGAGAATGAATGACTAGTAACATTTAAGATTTTAACGCAGTACAATAGATAAGAATAATGTGAACGAGAGGGATACATAATGTATAAACACAATCAAATAGAATGAAATGTATATGGATTGGATCAGCGCTGGAAAAATGAAAACCCAATAAAATTTATGATTGAAGGAATTAAGAATTTACTTACTGCAATGCCTTTGAATATTTTCCCTCCAAACGTCATCCAAACCATGCACTTTAAAGAAAATCAAGAAAAAACAGAATATATTGGTTTGTATAAGATCCATTATGACGCTCCCTTCGAAGATTTAATCCCCCTTCTCCGAGCTCTAAGCGAACACTATTATTTTTCTTTATTTTTTTCAGATGGCGCTACGCTCAACAGTAACAAAATAAACAGACTTTACAAAAGTATAATGTAGCCTCTACACTATGGCCAATTGTTCGCCACTTCCTGATGGTGGCCTTGAACTATGGTTCACGGGTTGCATCCACACGATGGGCTACTAAATGAGCCTAGAGCATGGATTCGTCCATAGGATTACTGCGCACTTAAGTTGCGCATCTGGCTGCCTTTGATCTTTGGAGAAAAACCGCCTCCGAAGCCCTTGTTCGCCAAAGCTATTTTATCGTCTGCTGTCGTCGACCACGATAAGCCATACCCCCTCCAGACAGTGGTGATGGCTTGCAGTGGACCATAGTGTGGAGGGCCTTTAAGCAATTGCTGCCTCTGATCCAGCATCATGGCTGCTGGACGGAACAATGACTATTGTATTTATATTATTCGATATGATGACAATTTCCATAAGAATTAATTCCTGAAACTGCTAACCTGAAATTGAAATTATATGCTATCTATTAATCCGTTACGGTAATCATCTGCAGTTCATTTTAGTAAGCCAATGTTATCCTGCTAATTTTCTGCTACTATTAACTATCACGTATATTGATGTAATATTATGGTAATGATTATTTTATTTGAAAAATATAAGTCGAAATAATGCCAATATCAACAGGAATTAACTCTTGAAAGGCTCGATTTCCCCAAGCATTGAATAGAGCTCGAGTAGCATCACACGGACGAAATATCGATAAATCCCCAGCATCGCAATCTGAGCCTCTCTTGTTTTGTTGGGGCTTCTCTCCCTCTTAATACGTTGGCTGGCTGACACATCTGGGGCATAATTAAGAAGAATAAATCCTCTTTTCACCCTCCCCTTGTGACCCATTAAGCGGACGCTTCTCAGTGATTTCTGTTTATTTGTTTTCCGATTCATTTTAACGCCGTGTTTAGTCTCGAAACATGAGAAACTTAAGAGTGTCTACATTATTTTTATATTGTTCTTAACGGGTATACACAGTCTTACATTGGTCGCAAAGGATTTATTGAAATTTTCTTTTATGTACTGCTTACAGAGACAAGGGACGATGAATTTTAATTCTTTTAAATTTACAGTATTTAACGATTGTTTTATAATAGGAATATATAATGTTGTTACATAAAAAATATAAAATACCAAAATCTATAATTTTTTTTAAATTTATTAAATTTTTTATTAATATATGAAACTATTTGAAAAAATTTGGGTCGTCTAAAAATATTCCTTAAAACTTTTCCTAGTGCATTGCATTCTAACCTATTGCTTTTATTTTTTAAACTGGATATTGATTTTCAATTAAAAGCTATCTATATAAGACAATTATTTAAAATTATAGAATAATAAATTATTATTAGATTAAATTATTACAATTATAGACAATTATTTAAAATTATAGCTTTTTTACTGTTTTATGGTATTGACCCTTTAGCGGACATTGTTTTCGTAGTGAAACCCCCTGATAAAATGTTTTCTCTCTCTCCTTTTTTAGAGATATGTATGATTTTTTCGACTTTCTATATTTTTGGCTTTATAATTTGTTAATAGATTAAAGAACTACACTTAATTTATTTTCTCTTTGAAATATACGTGTTTAAAAATGCTTTGTATAAAGAAAGCATGAATTTGATTTTTCTCTCTTATATCACCAAATAAAAATACCTACCTAAAACAACATTTGTAAATTATTTAGCTATTTATTTATTAGATCATTTTAATGATAATTATTCATAATTATTCAAATATAATTAAAATTTTAAGAAAGAATTGTTATCATCCGTTACAAGGGGTTGGTGTCACAGCTACCCCCCCCTTGAAAAAACCACATTCCAAAGAAATGTAATATATTTTCATATATTTCATATTTATAAGGTTCATAGATAACATTTATTACCTAGTTTCATTAAAATTCCAAAAGTTTTTAATTATGCCCTTTAAAAGGTTAAATCCTCTGTAACTCCAGAAAAATTTTGTTGTTTTCAAAAGCAATCCCAGATTAATGACATATTATTAGATAATTACGGCATCTGTGGAAGCTCGCCCAATCTAAATAGTAATATAAAACATTGAAAAAAATAAACTTGTCATTTGGCTACAACTGCCATTACAAAAATCGTGATATGTATTTAAAGCAAGTTTCTTCTTTGCCATATTCGTCTAGCTTTTTTTTTTACTATAGTGTTTTGAAATGATGAACATATTTATAAATAGCCTTGAATAATGAACTTAAAGTTGTATATTTGGTTAAATGTAAACTTGTTACAATCACAATCACTCTTTGTTGAACGTAGGCGTTTCATTGTGTATTAGAGCTTGGATAGTCATAAAATGAATTACTATGTAGGCAGTGTAGTGGCCTATATATTACTCCCACAATAATTCAGCCAATACATCCGCGTTAAGAAGGGTTGAATGGGAAGAAAAATATTTTCACCTCCATGCTAATATATCTTTCAGTTGATGAGTAAGGTTATAATTTTAAAATAAAATGTTACACAAATCCTTTGTTTTAATATTATTTCAAACATTACTACTTTCATTTAAAGAGGAATATTTAAAAGAGAAATGATGAGCTATATTTAACGAAATAACATGCAAAAAGCAAGACAAAATTTAGAAAATTTAGCTTTATTGCTAATGCTATGTGCTTCAAAGTTTTGATGTTGTTTGGGGATCAACCTGTCGCTACTTTTAAAACTTCTTGTTACGTAGTAACACTCAAATCACCTTTCATTGCAGGTGTTAAGTTTATATGGTGTTCCTTAGAAAGGCATTTATTAAAATAGAATTCAATACAAAATGACGACAAAAAGGCAGAACGTGTGGGAAATCCTCTACAGAGTGCGCTCTGACACAGCCACACTCCTAAGAGACTCCTTCAGTACCGGAGTTCGTAGGTTCGAATCTCACGGTGGCATGGATGTTCGTAGCCGTTCGGAATTGGCTTTAAGCTGTAGGTCCCGGTCTCATTAGCTCTCGTGTTGCAAAAAGTCGATCGAAAGACTCCAAACCAAACCAAACCAAACCTAAGAGACAATTTTAAGGGGAAGTAAAGTGAAATGTACTAAAATATGACATAATTGTTATCTAAATAATAAATAGATAATTGGAACATGTGAGAGAACCATTGCAGGAGTCCGATCAAGAAGGCAAACAAAGATGAGAAATACATAAGTTACACAAATTGAAAAAAATTTATACAACTATATAGTTCTTGCATGAACTGGGTATTAGCTTCTAACCAGAGTTTAATTTGTAACGTTTCGGTTTAATTCTGATCATTTGGTTGTACCATATTTCTTCTCTTCCAGGTTTTGGTTTTTTTAAATGAAGATATAAATTTAGATGATGATCAAACAAAACATGCTAGGTATTTCCGTGCATTTTCAATAATATGGCAATTATAATTGCTAATGTTGTTATTGAAATTAAAACAAATAAAAGTAAAAAAATACCGTGGTCTGAAAACTGGAAATATTTATAGGGCTTTCTTCCTATGCATAGATATTTTGGATAGATGTGATACCATAAACTGAATATTTCTATAGTTTTTTAAAATAAAGTTTAGAAAACCTCTTGGCTTAGCATTATAATATTGTTTTTAATTTGTGTTTTAATCCTTGGCAAAAAATGCAAAGTATGCAAAGGATATATAAGAGCTGTAGGTATTAAAATCGAGCTCTAATAAAAAATGAATTAAATAGTGAACACTGGACTTTAAGAAGGTAATTGAATTTTCCCATTTAACATCTCTTTTGTACAAAACGTACGCGAGTTGAATCTCATTATCTCTTCGAAAAAATGTTGCATACAAAATGTCATATTTTATCATGCTTAAAAAAATTGATTGGTATTTTTTTATAAAACTGCAATCAAGAAAATCAGTATTAGAGAGAGAGCTACAACATGAATACTGAAAATAAAGTTTACTTTAGTCATAAAAATTCGTTTTTTAAAGGACAAAAATTTACCTCTAACTAATTGGAAATTTTAAAAAACGACCCATCTAATATTAATATAAGCCTTATTGTAGACACGAATGCTTGCAGTTAGCTGTTCGTAACGGGATTAAGTGGGAGAACGCATTTTACATATCCTACAATGCAAAAAAAAAAAAAAAATTACCCTTGCGTTTCAATTAAACTTTTCACCCGAAATGTGATATTTATCAAATGCTTGAGTGGACGCTCATAATAATCAAATAACATTCAGTAAGATGTATAACTACCTTGGTTTTTAAACATATATAATATATATTTTTAAATAACAGAATATTTTACATAATTACAATCACCGGTAATATTATGTGTATAGTATCAATTAGTACCTCATATATCATATATAATTTCTTATATAACGACTCTCTCGATGTATCCCCTATATAATAATAGCCTAAGGTGTCTGTCGGCAAATTTTTGAAGCGGTTGTACCTGGAATGGATTCCTCGGCTAAGGGCAGGCGATTAAATTTATCAATTTATTCACGTAATAAATAGGTAAAAATAACATTTTTTTCTAGCATTATGACGTCATTCCTTTAACCATCTCATATAATCATTTCTTGTTTTAAATTATTTAAATATCGCGTGCATTATTTTCATACGTTTTATCACTGAACTTACATATTAAGCAAATAATTTTCTTTTATATTTGACTTAAATAATAGATTAAGTATATAAGTGGTAATTTTAAATTCAATCATCGATTATTTTTTGTTGCAATGAAAATTTTATCATCGGTATTAACAATAAATTCTTTTCATATAAGTCGAGGACTACTAAATATCTAACTTTTAATTTATATATATTTGGAAATTAAGAAGTTTGTTTGTTTGTTATACATAACCACATGATTTGACTAAATGAATTCCATGTGATTCTAAACTGCATTACAGGATCGGGAGACTCTAGAGGAGTATGACGATAAATAAACTATTGAGAGTGAACCAGATAATTCTCAGCCAAAAAACAAACCATTTTATTACCTGCCTCATTGGGTACTTAACAGTTCTGGAATATTAAAAATTTTACTCATCCCGTCATATGATGGGCTATATGCTAGTGTAATAATATTTTAACGATACTAATTATAATTATTTTCTAAATTAAATTTCTGTCTATTCTACCTCTAAAATTACAGCCTATAATGAGATACCTTTATTTCGCCTTTAATTATATTGACCTTCAACGTGTTCGAGAACAACAAATTTTTGCTTTGCTTAACTAATCGCATATAACTCCTTTATGTAACTTAGTTTCAATTTTTAGCGTCACCCATTTGATTATTCTTAACACTCTGATTGGATTGCTCATTTCATTTATGCAGTTACTCTACAGCAAATATAAGCTATTGTAAAACATTTTGCCGGAGGATGTATTATCTGAAGCTAAGGATGGATTATCTGAAGAAATTCAGCACTTTTCTTTCCAAACTTTGCTGTATAACTTTGCTTTGTAAACATGCACTATATAGGGCATGCATATCATTTTGATTTTGAGGTGGTTAAAAACACCTATTATACACATATACACATATATGTGTGCTTGTGTGTATACTAGCATTACATTTATTATTTATAAACAAACGTGATCTGTAGAGATATACATACAACCGTTGAGCTTAATTAAAGCCTAATTCTTCCTTGCAAATTTTCTGCTTTTTAATAGCGTCATTTTGCCTTAATAAAGTTTTTTTTTATTCTAAAGAAATTTGAAGATTTGAAAAAGAGCAAAATAGCGGTGCTATTAACTTTCAATATCTGTTAAACAATAGTTAACACTTCTTTCGATGTTAATGGTATGCAAACTTTTCCTTCAATTATCCTAATGCATGTTTCCGAAATTTTACTCATAAGGAATCTGTCCATGCTACTTTTAATCGAGCTCATACCTTACCGATAACATCAATACATAGCAATTAGCCGTGGCTGTAACATATGTTCAAGCAGAGTCAGCTGCTTTTTCCTTCAGCACGTAGATTATTCATAATCAGTCTGTAAACTGACCAAAGGCATCGGAAGTGCGTAAGGTTATTATACAAACTCGTTTCATTTAAAACAGGTTAACGGAATAGGAAAAATCAAGGTCAGTAGACCGTTAAGTTTTATACAGTAATATCCTTGATTAACTTATGTTATTGGAAAGTAACTCGCAAGATGATCCGAAAAAACCACCAGTATGTGTTTTTACTTATGCTCTTCTAATAGGATTACATTAATACTGGAGACATCGATACTGGAGACTTGCTACGCAATTTTATTATAGAACGTTTGCTTTGTATGTGCCATTGGATATTTATCAATTTTTAACACTTATGGATATCGATGACGTGTGAATGCCTCATTTATTTTGCTCTCTTTGGCAACAGGTTATAACAGGTAAAGTTAATGTATTATTTTTAATACTTCGTATGTCTTCTTGTTTACTACTTTGCATCATAACCAGTTTTTGTGATTGTGTGAGAGATCTTGACTAATGATTAAGAATTTGTTTAGCTCAACCGGCTTAGTTAAAAGTAAAAGAAAATTTTCACGCGTGTACTTGTTTATTCCTGACAACCTAATAAATGTATATCTATTTTGTAAACTTTTACAGTCTACACTAATTTCACAAAATTCTTGATCTCAACTTAACCCTTTCATGCCCTGGAGATTGCATATCGATGCCTATCTTAAATTATTATGGACTGTGCGGGATAAAATAAATATGAAGTTTAAACAACTTTGAATACTATACTACGTCACGTTAGTGATTAATTATCGTTTTAAATATAATAGGATGCCATTTACGAAAAAGGTAAAACTGGGTGAAAAAAAGATTTATTTGGTTTTACAAGCAAAATAAATAGTGTCTAAGACAGTTGTATTAGCCTCTGCGTCTGACAAAAAAGGAAATTTATGCGGCTGATAGTAAAATCATAAAGTGTCGACCCAAATGGAATTTAAAAATTTTGTAGATTATTTATAAGATTCCCCTCTACCAAATCTCAAAAGGGAAAACTCGTTGCAAGAAAACATAAGAATCTGCAAGTTATTTTATAATGGTATTTAATGTAAAGGACTAAACAATTGACAGATAATTTTCACGCTTGTACTTGTGTATTCCTGACAACCTAATAAATATGTATCTATTTTGAAAAAAATTACAGTCTAAGCTATTTTTGCAAAATTCTTGATCCCAACTTTCGTGGCCTGGTCATTTATGAAGACTACATATCAATGTCTATCTTAAGTTATTATGTATTGTGCGGGATAAAATAAATATGACATTTTAAACAACGTTGAATACGTCACGTTAGTAATCAGTTATCGTTTTAAATGTCATAGGATGCCATTTATGAAAAAGGTAAATCTACGTGAAAAGATTTATTTGGTATTACAAACAAAATAAGTACTATCCAAGAGAGTTGTATAATAAACCAATATATTATTTTAGTCTCTGCTCCTGACGAAGAAGGTAAATTATGTGCGCTGATAGTAAAATCATAAAGAGTCGTCCCAAATGGAATTTAAAAAGTTTGTAGATTATAAGATTCCCCTCTACCAAATCTCAAAAGGGAAAACTCGTTGCAAGAAAACATAAAAAATCTACAAGTTATTTTATAATGGTATTTAATATAAATGCCAGAAATTTTCAAGCGTGTACTTGTTTATTCCTGACTACCTAATAAATATATATTTATTTTGAAAACTTTAACTGTCTACGCTAATTTCACAAATTTTTTTATCCCAACTTAACCCTTTCGTGCCCTGGTCGTTTCTGAAGATTAAATATCGATTCCTATCTTAAGTTATTATGGATTGTGCGGAATAAAATAAATATGGAATTTAAACAGATTTGAATACGTCACGTTAGTAATCAGTTATCGTTTTAAATGTCATAGGATGCCATTTATGAAAAAGGTAAAACTGTGTGAAAAAGATTTATTTGGTATTATATACAAAATAAGTACTGTCTAAGATAGTTGTATTAGTCTCTGCACCTGACGAAGAAGAAAAATTATGTGCGCTGATAATAAAATCCTAAAATGTCAACCCAAATGGAATTTAAAAACTTTGTAGATTATAAGATTCCCCTCTACCAAATCTCAAAAGGGAAAACTAGTTGCTAGAAAACATAAAAATCTACAAGCTATTTTATAATGGTATCTAATATAAACGCTAGGCATTAGAAGGTTAAATATTCAGCTGTTCCAGCAATAATTCGACATTGTATTACGTTATGCCGAACTAATCGAAGGTACAATATAAATCTAGCTAGGAATTGCTTATATATGTAAAGGAAACCTCCAAAGCATTTTCGAAGGTACATTAAACCTGCTAGTGGAAAATGGTATAGCATATATTTACATAATTCTATTGCATAAAGATTTTGAATCTTTAATAAACCTGTAAAGTATTCCTTTGAAATTTGCAGAATATTGATGCAAATCCTGTATTATAGTTAAAATATGAAACATATTCAATGCGTCATAGTTTTCCTGAACTAGCTATGAAAGCCGAAAATAATAGAAGATATTAGAATAGAAATTGATAAGCTTTATAAATATATACAAGACACGTTTAACAAAATATATTTTGATATATACAATTTTTATGAGAAAAGTACGTATAATCTTAATAACATCATTCACAGAACATTTAAAATTGTATAGTATTTATATTTGTATTTATTTTTAAATTTCAACAGACCTCCTTTAACCCCTTAACGTGCAAGCTCGATTTAACTCGAGTGCGCTAAACTGGCCAAACTGTGCACACTGGAGATAATTCGAGCTGCGTTGTACTTTATGTTGCTATAATTTTTCACACTCGAATGCAATCGAGAATTGAAAATAACAATGTGAAAGAAAAAAAACAATCGTTTTATTGATATTTATCATTTACATGGGATTCTTAGCTATAACACTTACTTATTTAAAAGTATAAAAAAATTTTTTTTTCTACTTATCACTTAAGAGTTATCTCTTCCTTGTGAGCCGCTTTCCGACAGCGTATTCATATTCAGATTCTGATTCGCTCATTTTTCAATATATATTTTACTAAAATATAACGTAAAATAAAATATAATTGTTAACTGTTTTATGACTAAGTTTTGGCTGTAAAGACATCCTTGACTCGAGGCGTCACTTTATGTACTTTATTCTTGAGATATGAAACATAAGGGTTCATATTTGACACCTACGCATCAAGGGATGACACATCATATTGTCAATTGGTAGATTGCTTACCAATTGAATAATATACTTTTTCGACAATAAAATTATTCTAAAAATTACTAACTGTATAAATATCCAATATACTCAAATTACATGGGATTGTAAGCTATAACTCTTACTTATTTAAGTATAAAATATATAATTTTTCCTAAATTCAACGTTCTAAATTGTGTTTTTTACATTTAAAAAAATTTTTTTTTTCGCCGGCTTTAAAGAAAAAAAAACTTTGCATTAAGGGGCTAAGTCGAAATTTTAAGTCTTTCAAAACTCTTTTTTTAAATAAATATCATTGAAAATATTTATGTTTAAAAAATATAAAATAATTATAGTATTAAGAATTGTTTCAATAATAATAATACTTCTTGAGCTTGATAGTAGATATTTTTAAAGCTTTTATCGTATATATACTTTATCTGTATAAAACGAATGTATAAAATTGCCAAAGGGTATATGAATAGAGACAGTTGTTTTCAGACGCACTTGGATATATTATCGTCATTTCGCAAACAGAAATAAAGTCCAGCAATGCTTAAGGCAATATACTAGAGCATGTCACATTAAAAAAAATGTGTAAAAAAAGAGTTGTTATTTGAATGATAGAGCTGAAGGGTTTTCTTTTTTTTTTTGTATATGAGAATGAAAACACCTGTTTCTGACTTTTTTTATGTGAAAAGAGTATTAAAGATGCATTAGGCCAGCAACATGTATCTTTCTGATATAAATGTTTAGAAGAACAACATTTTGGTTTTAAAATGTAAATTTTGTTCAAACAGTATTCGTTCAATACTTTACTTCAGATTCTAAATACATTTTTTGTATAGTAAAAGCAGTTAGGTAATTATAAACAATGCTATATATCTTTATATATAAAATTCTTATATTCGTGTGTTTGTAAAAGAACTCCTAGAGGATGGACTGATTTTGATGAAACTTTGTGTACGCAAATAAGTTGATTCGAAAATGGTTTAGATTCACAATTTGAGCTGATAGAAAATGTTTGTTATATATATATATATATATATATAATATATATATATATATATATATATATATATATATATATATATATATATATATATATATATATATATATATATATATATATATATGTATATATATATGTATATATATATATATATATATATATATATGTATGTATATATATATGTATATATATATATGTATATATATATATATATATATATATATATATATATATATATATATATATATATATATATGTATATATATATGTATATATGTATATATATATGTATATATGTATATATATATGTATATATATGTATATATATATATATATATATATATATATGTATATATATATGTATATATATATATGTATATATATATGTATATATATATATATATATGTATATATATATATATATATATATATATATATATATATATATATATATGTATATATATATGTATATATATATATGTATATATATGTATATATATATATATATATATATATATATATATATATATGTATATATATATGTATATATATATATATATATATGTATATATATATATGTATATATATATATATATATATATATATGTATATATATATATATATATATATATATATATATATATATATATATATATATATATATATATATATATGTATATATATATGTATATATATGTATATATATACATATATATATATATATGTGTATATATACATATATATATGCATATATATGTATATATTCCTATATGTATATATATGTATATATATGTATATATATATATATATATATATATATATTATATATATATATATATATATATATATATATATATATACCCTTCACTGCTAAAGTATCTGTGGCGCAGTGGTCAATGCAACGGGCTTCAGTAGGAGAAGTCCTAGGATCGAATCCTGACGTGGAATTTAAATCAAATCTTATTACGTTTGTATTAACTCGAATGGATTGGCCAGCGTACTTCCCTGATTTAATTCTATTCGACCATGTGTGGGATACTTTGGGGGGACAAATTGCAGCATGCTTTCATCCTCCGGTAAACACCCAACAACTCAAACAGATGCTGATTGCAAAATGGGCACTCCTACCGCAAGAAATGTTGGACCGACTGGTTCCGAGTATGCGGAGACGGTGCGAAGTAACCATTGCAGTTAGGGGAGGGTATATCTCATATTAACTAACATTCGCTTGTTGTTCTTCCTCTTGGATAGACAATCTTGATTCACTATACTATGCGTTTAATAAAGCTTGTTTTTGTTTGATTCCATACCGTATGCATTGTATTCCTTTTTCGTCATCCTTTACGTACATAATACTCTCCTATAATACTCTGAATTTCATGTCTCTCAGATGATTTCTCGTGGAGTTATGGCAAAACCCCCACCTGTTGCTTAAGTTTTGCCCACCAGTGTAGAAATGTTAGTTTTATGCAGGCTCTAATTATATTTTTAAATGACCATTTTGTTTTTTCCAAGTTTCTGGAATATATAGACTCGAAATAACCTTGCAGTTACCTGAAAAATTTAAGATAAAATTGTAGAAAAAAATCTGGAAAAAAATTCCAAATCATGAGGGTTTGTCGTCACTCAATATTTTACTGTTCACCAACATGCTTTTAAAATTGCATAAAACATTTTCTTTTAAACTTGAATTCTTGAAATATCTTATGTTTTAGTTATATATGGGTATCATAAATGTATGGATAATGTGTATACAGATAATGTGTAACAAATCAAACAATAAAATGATAAAGCTTTAGTAAACAATAAAATGATTAAGCTTTTGTAAATTTGTAATGAGTTCAAATTTACAAAAGTTTAATCAGACCCGTTCTTACTTATTATGCTAAGACCTGGGCAATGACAGGAAAAGTAAAAAATATCATTTATGTTTTTGAAAGAAAAAATTTGAGATGTATTTTTCATGGCATAAAACATAATAATATCTCTGAACTCTATAAATATTTTAAAGATCTAGATATAGTACAATATATAAAAATTCAGAGAATGAAATGGGCAGGACACCTGTGCAGAATGGACGAAGATAGTGTAACAAAAAAGATCTTCTTGGCCAGACCATTTGTCACTCGAAAAAGAGGGAGACCTAAATTTAGGTGACTCGACTGTTTGGAATCAGACTTAAGACTTTTATAAATTACTAACTGGATGTCCATGGCCAGGGACAGAACAGCTTGGAATTCGATTCTGAGGAAGGCAAGGACCCATCCTGGGCTGTCTGGCCATTGAAGAAGATAATGTGTATGTTTATAGATAATGCGGTTTAGTTGTAGGGGATATTTTTAACAAAGGAAAACATTAAAAGGACTTTATTCATTTTTTAACTTTTTTCATTTTTCTGATTTCCAAAAAAATTTTTTGATACAGAAGTTTTATGTTATTTTACTTTTTAATTATGTGTGGGATAATTCTGTACATGGCTTTATACTTCAGATGTATTATTGTATGAATATCTAAACAAGTGTTAGATTTCAAGTCTAAGCTGTATATGGCAGTAAAAATTTATAATAAATGCAGTATCACATATTCCTAAAAATCCATACGCAGTACTTTGTAATATGCTTTAGTAAATCTTAGAAAAATTTTAGTGAATTTTAGAAATAATGTAAATATTTAAAGATGTGGTTTGTTCACTACGGTGTACTTTTTGCAACACGAGGGCTAATGAGACCGGGACCTATTGCTTAAAGCTGATTCCGAACTGCTACAACCACCCATGCCACACTGGGATTCGAATCTACGAACTCCGATTCCGAAGGCCGGCACCCTAACCATTCGGCCATCCTTCGGCTAAATATTTAAAGATAAATGAATTTTTAATGAATTTTTAAATGAATTTTAATTGCTTTTACATTTTAATTATACACTTAGTTTAAATCATTTTTACAAGTACGTCTAGTTGAATGTTGAAAAACATTCCATTTACAATCATTAAAGTCTAAAAACTTTTTGGAAGGGTACCCTGTCTCCTTTAAATAATACATTATAAGTAAATAATTGTTATTATATAAACACTCTTATTACGTCAGTTATTTAACAACCTGGTCTGGTTCCAATTAACCGAAAAACTGTGACTTTTACACTCACGCTCATAGCAAAAAGATATTGTCAACAACTGGACTTTTACATAAAGCTAGATGTAAACGTTTAAAACAATTTTTTAATTTCAAATTATCTTTAAAGTATAGAGTTCTTATGGTTAGAATAAAAATAAATATATTGTCTGAATTCTCTTTTATATTGTGGCATTCTTACTTTAAAATGAAATTTATTTTGTTTAGTTTATATTTACTAGCTTCCTTTAAGTAGTCTTGGACAGAGCTGAATTCTAACTTATACGTTTAAGCTTTTAAATCCTTTCTCTATAAAAAAAAGTTTCTTCACGTAAAATATGCTCCATATAAAATGTTCTTGATAATCTGCAGATCTCAACTAGAATGAAATTGAGATTTAGGTGATAAGTGATTTTCTGGTCTAAAATATTTAGCTAAAAATATAAATAAGGATATGAAGTATGAGGGGTTTCAAAATTTCCTATGCATTAATGAAAATATTATTACCGTTACATAAAATATGATTATTACTAACATTAATAAAAAAACATTTCCTAAAAATTTCATAAATATTTTATAAATACTGAATGTTTTTTTTTATGTTTAATTTATTTTTAAAGGTGTTAAGTTCTTATGATTAGATTTAAAAAAATGTTATTTTTCTGCTTGGAAACTGTTTTATACTGCAATATTTTTTATTAAGACATTTAGCATATATTTGTTATATTCCTAAAAGTATGCACTGATCATTTTGAATTTATATCTTTTATCTTTTAAATAGTTTCAAAGCAAACGTTTCTACTCTTAAAATATTTCTCATATAAAATATTTTAGAAAAGCTGCAGATCTCACCTAGTGTGAAATTGAAATACACGTGACAATTGTTTTTATGCTCCACGAAATTTAGCCAAAACTGTAACCGGGAATAAGAAGTATAAAGGATTTTCAAGATTCTTTATCAGTGAATAAATATAACAAACTATTATTTATGACATTAAAAGATTCTTTTTTCTATTTTTTTGAATACTTCAAACTTTTCAGAGGAATTCCTATCTGTCATTCTTTTGAAAATTATGAAATATGTTCATATATTATATACGTTTACTATACAGAATATAAATTTAGTGATTTCAAAATGTTTCAAATAATGATCATAGAACTTCTCGAACTGAAAAAAAAAATCTTCATTATAACAAGCTTTTATTTATTCAATATACAATCAAAAGTTGGAACTCCTTTGGAATAAAATATTTCTTAGAATGTATTAACATTCTAATTCTATAAAAAGTTATTTGAAGCAATTCCTTTTAAAAACATATATTCATCAAGAAAAAAAAGAAAACCACTAGTCTAAAGTAAATTTTAGAATATTTAAATTAGAAACTCTTTTTGATATGGAACTGAATTTAATATCATATTTATTTTGTAAACTTCAGTTGTGGTAATATATGCGATATCTTTTAAGGTATAGAATAATTAATATACATCAACATATGTTCAATTCGATAGTTTTATTTTTTTAAATTTTTACATATTTGAAATCTTTAAATTTTAGTTCACAGAAGAAATATATATTTTGCATCTGTTGGATATAAACATTTAGTTTGTAATAATTTATTTTAAAAGTTATGTTATAAGCATTAAATTTTTATTTTATTCTTTTAAATCATTAACAGAAATTTTTTTAAGTTAGGATGTTAATAAACAATTCATGCTAATAGGAGTATGGTTGGTTAGTTTGTCGCGCTACGGTCTATTATTTTGCAACACGAGGGCTAATAAGAACGGGACCTAATGCTTTAAGCCGATTCCGAACGGCTACGAACATCTATATCACAGTGGGACTCGAACCCACAAACTCTGGTTCAAGACCAGGCCCTAACCATTCGGCCATCGTTCAACTGTAATAGGAGTGAATCTTCTTCTTGTATGATGATTGAAAAAAATACAGTTGTTATAAACAATTTAATGTCTTGAAAGGTACTATGTCTACTTAAGTATTCAAAACATTTCCGACTTCACAGAATATGGAAATATTTAAGTTAGAAAAATTTCAGTATTTGTAGATAATGAAATTTAATAAAGTGCACTAAAGTGTAATAATAATAACTTTAATAAAAATTAATTTACGTTTTAATGAATTAAGTTGTATTTCATTGTGTTGTGTATAATATTTTAAAAAACAATGAATTGCATGGCAAAATTTAAACTTCTTAAAAAAGAGTAGATTTTGTAAAAAGTTCATAATTTAAAATGTTATTTATAATAAAAAATAAATTATATCCGTTGATTGAATTGACATCATAGAAATATTAATGCAAAATTTCATATATTTCTGAATGAAAATATACATTTTTTTTTTAACAAGTGTACCTAATTACAAGATAAATACATTTTGAGACCAACTTAAATAATTTTATAATTTTCTGTAGATGATTATGGTTGTTTTAATTGTGTTCTCCTCATTAACGTAGTTTTATGTTTTAATTCATATAAAAATATTTTTTAAAGAAAAACAATTGTTACTTTTTAAGATAAAAATTAAAGAATCAAATTTTTTTTTAAGATTGAGAACGTCTGTTACATTAAGGAAGTTACGAAAGTGAATACAAAATAATTTCTAGAGTTGGATTTTGCGCAAATATAATTCAGGATAAGTTAATTTCCACTATTTTGCCACGACGTCGCAAGCACAGCGCTAAACTTAGATCAGGGTGGGCAAATACTTTTTAAGCACCGGCCAAAATGAAATTTTCAAAATGTCTCCAGGGCCGAAGGACTATACTGCGTACGCTATGCACACGCGAATGTTTTGGGTTTTTTCCCCGCACAAGAAATATTTTTGTCAAAAACACTATAAGTATCATTTTAAAGCATTTGGACAGAGAAGTTTGACAGTTAATAAAAGATAATAATAATAATAAATTGCCTTACTTAGGTGTCTATGCGAACAATTTGTGCCCAGTAAAACATGTCACGTCATTTTTAAAGAAATATGATGCATTATATTAAATTAATGGTCATTAAATAAATCAGTTAATGAAAGATTTTATTTTGATATTTATTTATATCTTAATGATGCAAATTATTTTATTTTGATCATAATTATTGCTGTGGTGTAGTACATTGCAGTTGTTATATCAAAGCATTTTATAACCCAAGTTTACTTTATATCGTCTTTAATAGTAAAATGCCCCTGATCTATATGACAACATTCAAATATTGAGTAAAAGACAAGGAAATATGCTAAAAAAATATTTTTAAAAAATTAAAAATTAAAAGATGCATTCCACGTGCTACGCCTGAAAAAAATTTCCAATGTCCAAGAGAACGCTGCATTCTTTTCCTTCCTTCTTTCTACTCAGGCAACCTTATATTTTTTCCATTATCCTGTGCTGATGAGTTCGTTGTTCCATTGTCCTTTGCACAATGCGCCTATTCCCGGATTTGCCCAGAAGGACTGGAGCTCCAAGGATGGTCCTGAATCGCCTCCTGGAGACCAATCACAACTCTGTAAAATTTGGTGAAGTTTAAGTGCAATCGTTTTCACTGGCCACACCACACGCTTCCTGGAGTCTCGAAAAAAACTTGTGCATTCAACCCACAACGTGTGAGTACGGCGAGCAAATCAGTTTCGCAAGCCTTATGTCAAACATAGCTGCACTCTCACAGTTATTACATTTTTATATTTATATTACATTTTGTAAATATAGTAGTAAATAGAATTATAAAAAGAAAAAGACAAACATCAAACGTTAAAATAGAATAGTTTTAGTTAATGTGAAATCTGGAATGTTCATTTGATATTATTTCTTCAAAATTTGGATCCAAACCACTTGTAGCAATCCTTAATACCGAGTGTAGATTTTCGTCAGTAATTTGTGATCGATATTTATTTTTCGTGTAAATCATTAACGAAAAAGTTCTTTCACAAATACATGCTGTACACTACGCATACAAATACTGTTGATTTCAACAAAATCGCATATAAGCGACTAAAAAAATTGCAGGCAGGATTTTTCAATGGTACGGATAAAGTAAGCAAAATATCCGGATCCGGCCCGTGGGCTAGCTTTTGCCCACATATGCCTTAGATTAACTGTCCCCACGTGAAACTCCGATTTTTGGAATTCTGCTCTCCCTCGCAGTCACGATTACAAGAAGCGGTTAAGTGACAATGACACTATTGACATCATTTCACAGGTGATCGTCTTCACGTTCGTGACTTCCGCAGATTCTATGCGCACGGAGCGTAAACCGTTTTATCGCAGACAGAGGTACAGGTGTGTATTTAATGAGCCAACTAAACGGGTTCCAGGAGTTTATATAACGGATAGAATAATCCTCTCAAACTCTTGATGGTGTTGGACATAGATATCATAAACGAAATTTATTGTGTTGTCAAAGGAAGAATTGAATTGGAAGGAAAGTTTATTGTAAAATTAGACATGATACGCGTAGTGTAAATTTAAACCAAGAACAGTTTAACAGTTTTCTAGTTAAATTAGTCCATGGATTTATTTCTTTTTCAAGCGATTATGTATATTTATTTACTTTACTTATTAATGGGTGTAATTGTTTTAATTCGTTTATGAAACCGACAATTATTTCTACTCATTTAACATACATTCGCAGGTACATTTCATAGCTGAATTGTACCGGGAGCGGGCGTTTTGCACGTAAATTTTGTTATTCAGTTAAATCTCAATAGATCAAATATTGTTTAAATTTTTAATTCGTATTTTATATTGAATCATATAAACAAATATATATATATATATAAATATATATATATATATATATATATATATATATATATATATATATATATATATATATATATATATATATATATATATATATATATATATATATATATATATATATATATATATATATACATATATATATATATATATATATATATATGTGTATAATATATGTATATATATACATATATATATATATGTATGTATATATATGTATATATATGTATATATATATTTATGCATATATATATATATATATATATGTGTGTGTGTGTGTGTGTGTGTGTGTGTGTGTGTGTGTAATTTCGTGATCCAGAGTTAAGGGGAATGGAAAACAGTCCTCTTGATAATAATAATTTTATTAACTCATAATTCTATGTGAGAGCAACTTGAGCCATTTTCATTGTTCGTGGAGGAGCTAAGCTTGTGATAGGTGTTCACAGTTCTATGTTCAAGCGCTGACTGATCTTATCTGTTTGCAAGCTCATCAAATAGCTCAAAAGGGCTTCAGCCTGACTGGATGATCCCAAAAAGCTTTCGCGAGCGTGGGTCTTTTTCATTTATTTTATTATTATAAAAGAGTTCCCTTTTTAAAATCGTTTTTAACTCGCGTAATTTCCAGTTACCCCTTTTTTAGATCTGACATATGTATATATATATATATATATATATATATATATATATATATATATATATATATATATATATATATATATATATATATATATATATATATATATATATATATATATATATATATATATATATATATATATATATATATATATATATATATATATATATATATATATATATATATATATATATATATATATATATATATATATATATATATATATATATATATATATATATATATATATATATATATATATATATATATATATATATATATATATATATATATATATATATATATATATATATATATATATATATATATATATATATATATAATATCATTTCCGCAAGGACAAATAAAAAGTTAATTTTAAATCTGAATTCAATTTTTTAATTAATCTTCAAGTTCTATGGTTCCACATTGACTGATGTAAAAACTAATTTTTGTTTGTCTAAATTTTTTTCAGAATCTATGTAGTAAACAAGAATATTGTTCTTCGTTTTCCTGTATATACCATTATATTTTGTACATACAAACAAACCATGTTGTTGCACTAACCCATACTAGTATGTGTCACTCGCTCAAATATCAATAGTCAGAAAAGGTACTTGTAAGTGTCCCACATACAGTGTGTTAATAAGAATATGTTTATATTTTTGTAACTTTTTTTTGTAACTTTCAAAGTGAAGCTAGTTTTCATGATCGTCAATTGACTGAAACTTATAAAAAAGTTATAAAAAGTTACAAATTGGTCTAAATTATAGAATAAATACAGTAAAAGTCAAAATACCCTGAAAACTGGTTAAAAAATAAAAACTTCTAGTACATAAAACCTTTATAATAATTCTGATTATACATATAACCTTTATAAGACCTTTATAATATTATAAAACTAAGGTTATAAGTCTTACAACCTTTATAAGGTTATAAGGCTTATTTTTGTATCCAACACTTTATAACGCCGTGAGAAGTATACTTCCCACCAATTTCATTAATTTTTAGGTATCTATAGGAAGCTATTTTCCCATCTATTACTAATTATACTTGCCATAAAAAATGGTCTTTAAAATGAAATTTATCCCTATATTATAATAGCTTAAGTTATCTGTCCGCCTGTTCTCGAATTTGTGGAGTGGTTGTACCTGGAATAGATATAGGCATTCATATTTTATTTTTAATGAGTTAGGGTTAACAATGTTCGAAATCCCCCTCCCTTAGCTTTCTAGCATTAAATGCCATTATTTTAAGCCCTATTTCCCCCAGTTAAGAGCAGGCAATTAAATTTATTAATTTATCACATAATAAATAGATAAAAATATCATTTTTTTCTAGCATTATGACGTCATTAGTTAATCATCACATTTAATCAATTTTTATTTTAAATTAAATATCGTCTGCATTATTTTCATACGCTTTTATCACTGAATTTAGATATGACATAAATTATTTTCTTTTATATTTGGCTTCAAAAATGGATTAGGTACTTATGTGATAATTTTAAATTTGATCATGGATTATTTATTGTTGATATGAATATTCTACTACCAGTATTAAGAACAAATTCTATCTACCTCCAGGATCTGGTGGGAATGATAGTTTCTTTCCTTCACTGAAATTAATAAGTGGTAAAAAAATTGAGAAGAATTTCGACGTAGGTAAAAAGAATTATCTTTCTAAATGAATTCAACGTGATTCTAAACTACATTCACAATATCGGGAGGCTTTAGAGGAGTATGAAGGTAAACAAATTATTGAGTGTGTACTAGATAATTTTCAGCCAAATATCAAGCCATTTTTTACCTGCCTTTTCTTTACAATTCTGGAAAACTGATTTCGTCATATAACGGGCTATATGCTAGTTTTAAATAATAAGCTAAATAAGTTTCTTTTTATAAATTACACTCCCAAAATAATTTTAACATAACACTGCAGAAAAAATTACCCTTTAAAGGGTTGATACAAGGAATGGCTTTTATTGCTTTTATGTGGTAAAAAGTATATTTTAACTCTTTTTTAAATATTTAATTTTTATCTTTAGCTTTAATATGATCCTAAGTAATAGAGCCGTATGAAAAAAATATATAAAATAAAAACTTGAATATTAATATTTTTTATTAAAATAGAAATAATTTTTATAAAAATTCAGTCATCGATTGACATTTTTCTAATTCTTCAATTGTACTGCATAAAATCATGTTAATTTGTTTTATTTATAATTTAAGAACATAGCAGGGTATCCAATTTCACTTATTCTGTCAGTATAATAATGTCTTTATGCTTTAATACAGGAATACAGAAAGAAATTTATAGAAATCGGAAACCATAATTTTCTTACTCAAATATGAACTGTTTAGGTAAATTTATTCTTGATTTGATAAAATATTTCATATTTTAGACCAATTCTGAAATTTTGAAAATTCGAAGTCCTATTAATTTACTTCGAGAGTATTTAAAATAGGAAGTTTCTTTTTATAAATTAATCTCACTCCCAAAAATATTTTAACATAACACTGCAGAAAAAATTACCCTTTAAAAGGTTGATGAATTGTTTGTTTATAGTGTATACATTTTTTTTACGATACAGTTTTGAAACTCGGTAAAGATATATAAATAGGCTTGTATAATCTATAATACCATTTAGAAGTTTAATTCTTTCCCAACTCAGTTAGGGTAGGAAAATCTTTAGATTTGCTAGATACAGAAAAGTAAATGTACACTGTCAAGATATATATATTTAACGATCTTTTTGGTGGGAAAAACACCACCACATGTACAGCGACTAAAGCACAAAGCATTATTTGTTCTGCATGCAAATCACTTTACTGTTGAGTCAGCTGTGGAAAATCCACTGATCACGATTTGGCACACAAGTGTCTGACGTTTATCAGTGGCTACTGATTCATACACAGTGTAATTATGCCATAAAAGAGGAAGCTTTGCTTCTGTGATATCACTTAAAATAATCCCGAGTGTCCCTACTAGAAAAAATCTCAAGATTTTCTCAAAAAAAAATCTTAAGAAAATCTTAAGTTATTTGGCCCACATCTTAAGCCTAAAATCTTAAGATTTTCTTAAGAATATAATCTGCAGAAAATCTTAAGAAAATAATCTGCAGAAAATCTTAAGAATATAATCTGCAGAAAATCTTAAGAATATAATCTGAAAATTTTCTCTACATGTAGGCTTATGTGGGCCAAATAACTTAAGATATTCTTAAGATTTCTTTTTTGAGAAAATTTTGAGATAATTGGATATATTCTAATACTTACACAAGATTTTCTGAAGAATTATAGAAATTAAATAAAATCAAATATTCTTATGATATTCTGAAGAATAAAAACTTGAATTGTAGAAAAATGCTTTAAAGCGTTTTAAAACTTCTTTTCAATGTGGAAATAAAAATTTTAAAACAATTTTTTCCTTGCCTTTTATTTTCATTTTGTAATCGGCTTTAAACTGTAGGTCCCGGTCTCATTGCCCCCTGTTGCAAAAAGTAGACCATAGCACTCCAAACCAAACCAAACCCAACCTAAATTATCTATCCCATTCTAAACTAAATTGGTATAAATATGCTTCATATTACAACGAAAAATACTGTCATCTTTGAAACGTTCGATATCCAACCCTTCCCCTTTTTCGAGAATTTAATGCCATTATTATTTCAAGCCCTACTTTCCCCGGTTAAGAGCAGGCAATTAAATATATCAATTTATCACATAATAAACAGGTAAAAAAACTTTTTTCTAGCATTATGACGTCATTCTTTTAACCCTTTCATTTAATCATTTATTTTGAATTATTTAAATATCGTCTGCATTATTTTCATACGTTTTATCCCTGAAAGACATTACTCAAATAATTTTATTTTATATTTGGCTTAAATAGTAGATTAGGTACATATGTGATAATTTTACATTTAATCATCGATTATTTTTTGTTGAAGATAATTCTCAGCAAAAAAAAAACAAACCATTTTTTTTGCCTGCATTACAGGATACTTTACAATTCTGGGAAATTAAAAATTTTACTGATCCCGTCATTGGATTGGTTTTGGAGCGCTTAAAATTTATAAAAATGCAGTTTCCTTTTTTGCAATTACACGAGGTGCAACAAATTGCCTACCGGGGACCTACAGCTTTGACAAAACCGATGCACAAAATAATAAAATGCTAAATATTGTCATCAGTTAAGTCTTATACTTTATGAGGACCCATAACTCCGGTTCATCGCTCGGCATTGATCCGTCCATTACAACAATGGAAAGATTTGAACTTTAAATTATAAAATGCACATTAAATTTATAAAAATCTTTTTCAATACTTACGATGTAATTTCGTAAATAATACGAGTGTAACAAATTGCCTAGTTGAAAACTACTAGTTACTTTGACAATAACTTGCACAAAATAATAAAATGCTAAATATTGTCATCAGTTAAGAAGTCTTATACTTTATAAAGGAATACTGGTACATGCTAAACTGTGACTATTTCAACCAATGGAAAGATTTGAACTTTAAATAAAAATGACACAATAATCCGAGATATGTTTAAGATCTTTTTCAATATTTAGAGAATTATATCTCGTAAATAATAACGTTAACAACAAAGAATAATCATTTTACTTTGACAATAAAATACACGAAATAGGAAAATGCTAAATATTGTTATCAGCTAAGAGGTCTCATACGTTATAAAGGAATATTGGTACATGCTAAACTGTGACTATTACAACCAATCGAAAGATTTGAACTTTAAATAAAAATTACACAATAATCCGAGATATGTTTAAGATCTTTTTCAATATTTAGAGAATTATATCTCGTAAATAACAACGATAAAAACAAAGGCTAATCAATGCAGAAGAATTTAAGATTGTTACATAACGATACGTAAGTAAAATTCAAATTAAGTGATGTTTTTTTTTTCTCTGCATATATTTGAATCATATAATCAGTGAATTAATATATATCGAATTATTAAACATTAAGGATTATTTTAACTAATTCCAGGTCACTTTTAATTTTATATTTTCCTTATCAAAACAGTTCAATTAAAAATAACCGCATTCTGCCATCCCATATATAAAACTGAATATCATTCACTGACTCACTCATCACAAAATCTTCGGATACACTAAATCAATTGACCTGCAGTGTTGCACACTAACTTATTTAACCGCGTTTGCACTCACTAAGAAACGTGTTTTTAAAATTCTATTCCTAAGGGGGAGAGGATAAATTACAGTAACAGGAGGTAGGGTCTAAAATTACAGTATATCCTTCTTTCTCCTGATCCACAGAAACGATTTAAAATGAAATTTTGAGCATCTACATCTTTATCACGCTATTACTACAAGATCCTACATGAATCTAACCATAATGTGAAATAATTGGAGGTAAATTACAAAATGATTTAACATAATTAAAAATAATTATAAAACTTTATTTGCTTTACTTATGACTATGCAGTTTGAATGCAAATAGTTTGAACTCTCATTTGATTCCGATTTGTATGTGTAATATTTATTGCAAAATTATTCCCCCATATTGTATTTTCTTTGTATGTCCTTGCAAATAAAGTTTACTTCTGATATTATAATTGAAAATATTTTTTTGTTCGTTTTCTTTTATAAACATTCTGAAATTCTCTTTTTTTTATTCCAATATTTCGCTGCTCATTCCTCAAAATTACAACTGCTTACGGGGTAAAATTCAGTAAGAATATTTATCAAAGGGAATAAGATGTTGCAACAATGTTCATTATTATGCATGACTAATCAGTTCCTCTAGATATATTTATTTTTTCATTGCAATGTGATGAAAATTTTGTGACAAATTATAAATCGAAATTCAACTACTACCTGGGAATATTTGATACACGAAGCGCAAGAGACTGAATGTCGTAAACTAATTTGAATTGAAAATAACTATTTAATTTAAAAGTCATTTATAATCTGAAGTCAGAGCATAGAACTTTAAAATTCAGTTTGTAAGATATATTTTACAAAATAGAAATATTGCATATGCTGAATAAGACCACTACATTCAAGTAGTTTATGTCTTTAAACGCGGATTTATCTATTCTCTGATAATGAACGTTTAGGGAGAAAAGTGTGAATTTCCCTAATTTGCATCATTTGCAACGTAAGTTAACATTACTTCTCTCACAGAAAAAAGCTTTTTGAAGTGTATGCTTTAATTGCTTTATCATCATATTATGTCCACGTTTTCCAAAAAACTGCCTCAAATCCTTTGGTAATTCAATATTTCAAATTACAGTAGAAGCTCTTTTTAACGACCTTACGATACAACGACCCCTTCGTTAGAACGACCATCTTAAAAAGTCCCAGTTATTTTACCATAGGAATAATGTTAATTTGAATCATTACAACGATCTCAAGCGTAATATGTTTCGTTAGAACGACTGCCAATTTTAGTCTGCAGAACTCATGAGAAAGTGGGTTATTTCAAAATTATTGTACTGTTGTGCAACTTCAAGAAACCTGTACTTCTCTCTTTGTGTTTGCTTAAAGGAGGGGAGTGGCGTGACGAAAAGGGAAGAACTAAATCTTCAATTATGAGTTTGTTGCGGTAGTCGAAACTTTACAGTGATGCGAAGAAAATTTGAATGAGGACGATTTTATTGCCCTTATTACAGGACATTAAGAAATCTGCGATTCCAACGACGGAGAAGAAATCGTCCAAGCTTTTGAAAAAGGGAATAAAAAAGAAGCCTTCAATGCAATCAATGCCTTGAGTCAATAATTTGAAGGACAACTTAATTCTGAAGATTTCTTTCAATGTCTAACGGATATGGAATCAGTGATAATGAAAAATTCCCAAATGAACTTGAAACAGGCGTCAATCAAAGATTTTTTTTTCAAATAAATAGAAATGTTCTCTAGGTATGTACTGTTGCATCATTTCTTTGCTCAATTTTTTATTATTATTTTTTCAATTCGTTACAACGACCATATGATGTTGGTCCCACAGGGGGTCGTTATACCGAGGTTTTACTGTATTTTATAAATGTATTAAAACTAGCGCAACCACTAAATCTCGCAGTCTAATGGTTGCTGTCTATAAACTCGGATCTATTAACGAAGAATTAAGGAAAAAAGCAGGAATTTTTCTGCTTTCATTTATTTTCAAATATAGTTACACATTACTTGTTTCACGAAAAATGGCATATCTACGTGTTTGCTTATTTTATATATTATCCTATTATATATACTTTTTGGTAACACTGCAACAAATTACTTAATAGTTTTCAACCATAATCTGTCATTAAATTATTTCTCGGAAAGAAAATTGCTAGCTCCTTCGCTAAAGAAAATTCCAGAAAGAAATAGTTACCTAATTTGGATCGTGTGTGAACTATAAGTGCCAAGCGGGAGGAAATAATTAAATTATAATCAAAAAGATAATTATACTCAACCCAGAACCTTTAAAACAAAACTTATCATTAAACAACAATTTTAAAATGTAATCTATCACTCCTTTTAACTAGCACGTGTTAGAAAAGAAATTACATTGTGTGTAACAGCTGTAATAACATTTCTTTTTAACACAAATTTTATTTCGTGTTATTCATTTAGAGTTAAAAAATAAATAGCTATTCATAATTATTTTATTCTCTAATGCTGTGAAACATATGGAATTTAAGGTTGAATAAAAAGAAAATGCAGTCTTTAATTTTTTTTATATGTTGGTAGTTATTTAATGGCTTTTATTGCTTTTATGCGGTAAAAAGGATATATTAACTTTTTTTTTAAATATTCAATTCTTATCTTTGGCTTTAATATGATCCTAAGTAATATAGCAATATGAAAAAATGTATGAAATCAAAACTTGAATATTAATATTTCTTATTAAAATAGAAATAATTTTTATAAAAATTCAGTCATCGTTTGACATTTTTTAATGCTTCAAGTGTACTGTACAAAATTATTTAATTTTTTTTATTTATGATTTGTTTAGGAACATAACATGGTATCCAATTTTACTTATTCTGTCTGTATACTGATGTATTTATGCTTTAATACAGGAATACAGAAATAAATTTATAGAAATCGGAAAACATAATGTTGTCACGCAAATTTGAACTTTTTACTTAAATTTATTCTTGATTTGATAAAATATTTCATATTTTTAGTCCAATTCTGGAATTTTGAAAATTCTATGTCTTATTAATTTACTTCGAGGGGATTTAAAATAAGAAAATAAATTAAAAAAGGAAAATTTTCTCAAATATAAAGGTACTCAAAGATATGCGTCTTAAAAAACAATACAATTATTCGAATGCCTTTTTTTAAAATACTAGGAAAAAACTTAGCAGTAATAGTGCAATCTGACATCAAAACCAAATTTTTCTAATTTCTCAAAACAAAAAATGAAGAATCTAATGAGAGGCAAGACTCGTTTCAACACTTTATGTTATTATGATAAAAACCAGATACACACTCTTACTCTGTTATGCTACTTTATGCAGTCTGCAACATAAAATAAAAAATTCTTAACAGAAATATTAGCATGCCATTATTGTCATACGCTCTAATGTATTATGATTTGGAGTGGATTCAAGCTTTTTATACAAGAAGACTAATTAAAACTTACTGGTTAAAGCATATTTTAAATTAATGTATACTTTTATGCTTATAGGAAATAATGAACACAAGGCTTCGATTATCGTTAATCAGTACACAACCTGTTCAGCTATAATATAACGTAAAGCAAAATTAGGGTTATGCCCAATCAAGACACAACCACGTGATGCATGCGTTTTGCTCTTTCCACCTGCTCGCTTTCCCATAGAAAAGTGTGAAAGGTGAACGTTTGGTCTACTTCCTTCTTCTAATTTCTTACCTTAAAGGCCCCTCCACACTATGGTCCACTGCAAGCCATTACCATCGTCAGGAGGGGGCATGGCTTATCATGGTCGATGGTGGCAGACGATAAAATAGCCTTTGCGGGCAATGGCTTCGGAGGCGGTTTTTCTCCAAAGATCAGAGGCAGCCAGATGCGCAACTAAAGTGCGCAATAGACCCTACGGACGAATCCATGTTCTTGACTCATTTAGTGGCCTAGCGTGTGGATGCAACCCACGAACCATAGTTCAAGGTCGCC
Source organism: Pardosa pseudoannulata (assembly GCA_032207245.1). Lineage (NCBI taxonomy): Eukaryota > Metazoa > Arthropoda > Arachnida > Araneae > Lycosidae > Pardosa > Pardosa pseudoannulata. Next base: position 8,164,373 of record CM063504.1, read on the forward strand.
ATCAGAAAGTGGGGAACAATTGGCTATAGTGTGGAGGCTACATAATATTTTACATTTCACATAAATTGAAATGGCTTCTTCCATTTTTTTTCATCAGCCTTTACCAATTTATGATTTTTCTTTCAAAAATGTTCAAAAGTATATATTGAAAACGAATCACATGGACAATCCAATGCATTGAAGCAAATTAAACTTGGCTCAAAGTTATTCAAGTCAAATTTTGTGAAATAGTTTAAATTTTTACAGGTAATCAGTCAAATCCTTGTTATACAAGCTTCATTTAAACCAGAATACAAGGAAATCCCTTATAATGCAATTATTATCTCTTACAAATTAAACGAAGTAAGTTGCGTGTTATATTCCCTTATAACATATATTTTACATACTATAACTTATGATGTTTTAGTTTAATAATTATGCTTTTATTTGTACTTATTTTAATGCAAAATATCATTTTTTATCAACCCTTTGCCTGTCCTGTACACTACATATTAGAAACCCATTCAATGCTTTATACGCTTGTATATCCCATGTGATACACAATGAACTATATGTTAAACATAGGCTAAAATAAAAGGCTCAGAGCAAAGGTGGCTATATTCAATAGAAACGAAATATTTCCTTTTCAACTTCGTAAGCCATTGTTTATATTCAGGTTTTTTTTTCTAAAGGAAAAAGATGAAAGCTATTATTTTTTTGCATATTTCTTTTATACTATTGTTAGTACACCCAAAAGCTTCAGAAGAGCGAGGCATTTCTGGAAATGATAAAATAAATTGGTAGCTTATACATGATCATCAGTAAGCAATGGTGTAAAGAAATATGTGAATGAATGTATCATTTGATTTTCTATACTCTCGATACCAAACGGTGATAACCCTTATAATACACAATATATGTCAAAATCACGAGACTTTGTATGGTACTATGGTAGGAAAAGTAACATTGCAAAATATATATAAATTTGATTTATTTTAAATGGTAACTTGAAATAATCTTGAGTATAAATTGACATCAAAGTATGGGACTGTTTCATTAAATTAACTTTTTGAGGACATGTCATGGACGGGTATGGTTCTAAATTGACTCAGAAAATGCTTTCATATTGAAATATTTTTCTATAACATGCATAGGATTGGTTTGGTTTAATTTAGAACACTGAGTTGTATTTTTTTGCTATAGTGGGGCTAATGAGACTGAGAACTTCTGCTTAAAGGCGATTTTGAACAAACATCTCCTATATTTACAAGGACTATAAAAGCAAAAATTCGTTTCTTCTGCTACGTACATTTTGTCCAACAACCTCTTTAGTAGTTCTGTTACATTGAGTCTCAGAACTAAATAATCTCATGAATTAAAATGCTGAAATATGAAGTCTTTAAAAGTTAGATAAACGGTGCAGCAGGAAATAACTATATTATTCCGTTATCACTCTGAATCAGAAATCGATATCAAATAGTCTGATGATTTTTTTTAATCTATCTGAAATCTTTTATTTTTGTTAAATCACTAATGGGAGCAATTAGTACGACAAGACTGTCGTGGCATATCAAATATTTTTTGTAGTTTATAAATTTAGTCATATTTTCTATTTTTCACATCATCAATTATCTTTCACTGAGTTAATCATCCAAAAAGGATATTAAAAATGTTCTGTGAATTAGAATCGAGATATTCCCGAAGGCAACTAACATCCATGCTGTAGTGGGATTCAAACTCACTAATTATGGTATAGACACAGGATTACATCTAATGTAATAAGTTGTTGTTGTTGTTGTTGTTGTCTTTTGCCACTTGGTCAAACCAAGCACGATTCAGCCATACGCTACCTGTATTAAGGAATAAGGGTGAGCCTTTGGTTTTAACTAGCACCCCAAAGATGAAAGTAGGACGTCTTGCTCAAGTGGGGCCTCATAATTTAGAAGCAGGGACCAAGAAGAAGACCCATAGACTTGGCCTGCCACCCTCAGCGGTATTCATTGAGAAGTTGGAGGACATTGTGACCACGAACCTATTTTACGTGCCCCAGTCACCTTTAATGAACAAGGTGGATCTTAGGCGGGCTTGGGCAAATGTAACCTGCAAATGTAATAAGAAATATACAATTTATTTTTCATCTAAAATTTCCTATTTGAAATGCATGTCTTCTAAGTCAGTTTTAAAAGACATTGCTTGTATGATACAACTGTCCACAAAGCGTTAAGAATCTTATCATAAAACAATGTTTTCGCAACTATCGAATTGTAATGATACTATCATAAACAGATTCCCACGATTTAACTTACAATTCCAAAATTGGAGCAATAACAACGAGGATGATATATTAGGGATCATTCAATTCCGCATCTTCATATAATCCCTTAACACATACATACATAACCTATCTTTTTACTGCAATTTGTTACATTGTGAGGAACAGTCGTTTAAATGGCAGGCTTCATGAATACCGTTAAGTTTTATTTCTGATTTTCCGCATCATGTAACGTATTACATCGTGATTCTTCAACGATGATACAGATATTATTTAAAACCTGTCGCAACATCTTTAAATCCTGTCATGCTATTTCTTTCGTAACTCATCTTCGAATTATTCCCATTGTTTTTCTCCGTCACGTTGTCAGAAGCATTTTCTTATCTTGACTTTCCAACCTTTTTTCGTGTTTTTCCGCACAAAATGAAGCGTTCAAGTTATTTTCGTGCCTAAGCTGTTTGATGCGCATTTGTTCCAGAACACGATTAACACTTGGTTTATGCACGATACTTGTATGTAAAGAAGTTTATTTAAAAATCATAGTACATGTACGAATGCAGAGATTTATACAATGTTTACCGATAACATACAATACGTATCTGTTGTTAAAGTATAGCTATAAAATCTTTCAAAATTTAATTTTTTGAATAAGAAGAGGTGCAGGCAATATTATCATCTTCAAATCAACCATTGATTTGAAATCGCAACACTAGACTTTTCAAATTAACACTAGACTTTTCAAAATCTGTGAATCGAATGCTCATATGTGAACATATTTGATTTGGAGAAATTCAGTTACAAGATTCAGAGACATTACCTGCTTTCGTGAATATCTCGATTCCAATTCACTAAACTATTCTAATATAACCTTGGATTAATCATTAACTCAATGAACAATGAAGAAGAATAGTTGTTGACGCTAACAAAAATTTGACTAAAGATTTTAACTGCAAAAATTATTTGATAAGCTATACCAATCATCTTTCACTCATTGCTCACATCTGTGATTTATTGGAAATAAAAGATTACGGATAGATTAATAAAAATATTCATCACACTATTTGATATCGATTTTCCATGCAGAGGCGAAACGGATTAATGCAGTTATTTCCTGCTGTACCATTTATCTAACTTTCCTAAACTTCATAATTCGTAATTTTCACGAATCAGATTATTCAATGAGAATAAATGTTATGGAATCAATAAAATGGTTATTAGACAAAATGTACCTGGCAGAAGGAATGAATTTTTACTTTCAGAGTCCTATGATGAGTTGGATACTCACGTGAAAGGTTGACCTTAGCATTCATTTTGAGACGGTATCTTCAGACACCTTGAAATGATAATTGTTTAAAATGAATTGCCTGAATAAGAAAATTTAATGATTTTATGCATTTGGGTACCAATCAGAAACGGTTCCTGATTTTTATATGGCTAGAGTCAGTTATTAGAAGGTTTTTATAGCCATTTTATTCAAATTTATTGGGACACTACTAGTTTTTTTTAGATTGCTGTATCCTATGAAGTTATTACGTCGAATTTGTAACTCGATAATTTCGAATACTTTATATTCAAGCAACATTCCAGCACTATCAATCGAGACTAAGCCTTCATATTTTAACGCAAGTTTGTTTTTCCTGAAGTATAAGAGTAATAGATAAAACAAAATATATCTATAGAATTCAAAATTGAAATAGTTTTTCGATTAATGTAAAAGTAGCTATCCTTACCAAACATGTTACGATCAGCGACTATTTTTGTACAAAAATCGTTTTGCTCAAGCAAATCGATACAGGTGTTTCGAGGAAGTTTTCCTGGCTTTCTCCATCTATAAAAGCAATGTAAACTCTCTAACCATAAATAGTGCGATTTTATATTTACAGTCTATGGCACATAGAGAGGGGTACAAATAATGACGTTTCTGATTTTTATGATGTACTCTATATCAGTTAGCCGAACAATACCCGAATGGTTAGAGCACTAATCTTCTGTACCAGAATTCGTGGGTTCGAATGCCACTACGGTATGGGTGTTCGTATCAATTCAGAATCGGCATTAAGTAGTAAGTCCCGGTGTCATAAGCCCTCGTGTTGTAAGAAAGTAAACCATAGTGATCCAAACCAAACCAAACTTATATCAGTTAAGTGATATGTATTTACAGAGTTATAACTGTACAACGTAGATACATGTTGAATCTTTATAATTATGTCATTTGTTTTTGTATCTGCCTTTTCCAAGAAATTATATAGGGTCCATGGCTCACATAGGATACACATTTCATATAAAACATTTAGTTTGGTTTGGAGCGCTACGGTCTACTTTTTGCAACACAAGGACTAATGAGATCGGGACCTACTGCTTAAAGCCAATTCCGAAAGCCAGCACCCTAACCATTCTGCCATCGTTCGGCATAAAACATTTAAATTGGTTTGGTTTGGTTTTGTTTGGGTTTTGAAGCGCTACGGTCTACTTTTAGCAATATGATGACTAATAAGACGGGACCTACATATTAAAGCCGATTCCGAACGGCTACGAAATTCCATGCCACAGAGGGATTCAAACCCATGAAACATTTAGAATCTTGGTATTTATTAAGCCCATGACAGTGTAAAGTAATAACTCTTTGCCTTTCAGAAAATAATTCATTATATATAATATATTCGAAGCTTATGAACATTGTGAAAACTCCGATGAAAAATTATTATTTTGCAACTTTTTTCAAAACTGTTTGTCGATTAAAACGTTAAATTAGTACTCTAGTGTTTCTTCATATTCTGCGGTTACTTTAAAATTCAATTTGAGGAATTGGGAGTTCGAACTTTAGTGGATATAAGGAATAAAAATATTGGAAGATG